>OX422212.1:221515284-222057784 GCA_949130495.1 Sambucus nigra
CATTGTATAGTTGAAACTTTATATATATATTGAACCCCTATAGCGAGGACTAATATCATAAAAAATCCAATGAGTAAAGAAAGGTAATAAATATTTTAAGTCATTGAATCTTTTATGTTATTAGTTCTCGGTAAAGTGTTCAAACATATTTCACAATGCGAAATTATTATAATTCACATTGCAAAAAACGTATGCCCACACGCGCGCACACACACACACACACACACACACACACACATATATATATATATATATATATATATATATATATATATATATATATATATATAATTTTAATAATCACTCAACCATACTTAAGTATTTGACACACTATCATATTTTGTTAAGGATTATTGAGTTTATTTTTCAACAAAACGTTGACACACACACACACACACCCACACCCACACCCACCCACACACACACACACACACACACACACACACACACACATATATATAACAATCACTTAACCATACTTAAGTATTTGACACACTATCACATTTTATTAAGGATTATTGAGTTTATTTTTTAATAAAATGTTGACACACACACACACACATATATATACTTGTTGGCGCAAACCTATTTTTCTAAACTATTAAAAAAAGTATTTTTGAGTTGAATGTGGTATTTAAACATTTCAATGGACCCATATAAAAAAATCAGCTCAAAATATATATATATTTTGCTATTTTAAAAAAGTCAGTCAAACTTTCATACCTTTTAAAGTGCTTTAAAAGGTGTGAAAGTTTGACCGGATTTTTTAAAATAACAAAAATCGTTACTTTTTGGCTGGTTTTTTTGACATGGGTCCTTAAAATGTTTTTTTGACATTTTGAACTCCTCTAGAGAGGATTAATACCATAAAAGATTCAATAAGTAAACAGAGATTAATAAACATTTTTAGTTAATGATTCTTTTATGGTGTTAGCTCTCGCTAAAGGGGTTAAAAATATATTTCGCAATGCGAAATTACTATCATTTGTATTGCGAAAAACGTATATACATACACACACATATATGTGTGTGTATGTAAACATTAAGTAAAATGTTTCATGGTATTAGTTCTCACTTAAGGGGTTATGATTAATGTTATAACCATTTCAAAATTAAAAATATAACATATTTCGTATTACAAAAAATTTCCCTAGAAATTTAGCATTGTGAAATTTTTCACTGCAAAATTTCTCACTATAAAATGTTAAAATTTCACACTACGAAATTTTACCACAAGAAAACTCTACGAAAATTGCATTGCAAAATTTCAAATTACAAACTTCAAATTTATATATCCTTCATGGATATCTTTTGATATATCTCGTCGAGACCTTTCCAAATATATAAGTTTTATCTCAAACGGATTTGTATTTTGAAGGATATTTAATTTAAAAGTTTGTATGAAAAAAGATAAAATAAGAGGACAAAAAAAGACTAAATAAGGGTATTTTGGCATACTATAAAAAAGTAAGGGTTCTCACTAAACATGTTTTAAGACGGGAATTTTAGTTCCAAACGTTTCATGTCAAGGGTAATTCGTTGCTTGTCTCAAATTTTTATTATGTATTATACATGCAATATGTGACATCCCATAAAATCCAAGATAGATTGATTAAGTCTAAAATAAATAAAATGGGAGTTGGGTATCATTCTAAGTATGAATGTAAATAAAACTAAAGGCATAAAATAAATAACTCAACATAATAGAGGTGAACCAAAAAATCTCTGATACCAAACCAACCAACAGTAATAAAATCATCGCATAGCTATAGCTGTATCATAATAAAAATTCATATCAAATATAATAGTAATATCAACTCAATACTACTAAACATAAATTCGGCGCGATAGATAAATATATAGGAATAAAAGAATGTGCACGCGGGTTCGACACCTACATCCCATCTGGGTAGCAACTGAAAGGAGGATAAGACTGTATTAGGGGTGAGGCAGCACTGACGGCCTATGTCGTGAAAATATAAACAATAAGTTTACGAAAAGTAAGATTATAACTGAGTTTGGGCTACAATATAACTACGCGCATTCCTCACGTATTTTAGTTGCTTTTACGTTATCCTAATCCAAACAATTTTAAATATCTCATGTGTCTACTCCCAACCCCAAATGAATCCCATGATTACATATTATTCATCTCAACTGAATATTGGTAAAGGTTACATTATTAAAGATCCTATACATCTCAGTATATGAACATATCAAGGAATACAAATAATCTCTAAGTCTACATTCACATAAATACAGTCCGTATCACGTACATCATAAATGGACTACTCATACACCCTCCCATAACGAAGGACTATTCCTAACACGTTCGGGCATCGCTTGCGCGTACTAGGCATAATTATAGGTTGTCCCACACCTTTAACAATCAAAGCATCTTCTTGGGATAATTACTACGCCTTCACACTAGTCATATGGACCTATACCCAAAGCTATATTTTAGAATCACCCCGCAAACCTCACCTAGATACCAGGGGTATTTGCAACACATAGTGTCAAGAGTAATCATGATCAATGTAAAGCGAGTCTCTATCTACTGGGGTACCAACGCGGTCAGCATCATATGCTCCCATCAGGATATCCCCTCTACTAAGTATCCCATGAGAACTCACACCCACCCTGTTGCACATAATACACTAGACAGGTAATCATAATCACATAAAGGTTACTAGGCTTAAATCAAAATTAAATAGATTAATTAACCTCTGTTAATTAAGAAATGAAATTTCAAAATAAATGTCGTTTGAACGATAGTACACTTCTTGTTAGAACGAGATCACACTAGTCATTCGAACAACTTCTAAATGTCTTTCAAGCGAGAAATTCCAACTCGTTCGAATGAGACTATATTACAGGACTGTCCGACTGAGAACCAACAGATTATTATATTCGTGTATTTAACATGTGTTTATATATATATTGATAAGCTTAAATTGGTTACCAACAATCTCAGGGAGATATTCAGGGGCACCTTACGAGCTATCTACAAGATGGATGAATTACTTGTACAATTCAATAACTTATTCATGACTATAAATTTAACACCCTCACCCCCAGTTAAAGGGATGCAACTCTGAACCTTTGAGAGAAACGTAATAAAAACAGTGACCTCTCCATGAACGTAGGCAAGTTTTCGAATCACGTATATTCTGTGTTTTGTGTGTGTGATTGTTTTATCTTTATTTATTTACCTCTTTGTTTTTTGGGAATATTCATTGTGATAATTTTGCACTCACAATTGGCATTGTCTATGGGAAACGATTATCTATTTTCCTAAGAAAGCATCCACTAGAAGGAAGCGTCACGATGTCTCACCACAACAGCAACCTGACTTAGATCAGTGACATGCAGGATGACCCCATTCCCCCTAGGGTCAGTTCTAAAGTTCTCCAGGAGAAAAATCCAAGGTTTCGTTAGCAAAGACTGCCTTCTGAAGAAATTTATGGACCTCTTAGGTCTACACAGATATCCAGGTTCGTCGACGCATATAAAGCTGGGCTTTAAGAGTAAGAGGAGGCCACACGCCTCCAAATATAAGAAAATGCTCTCCTTTAGAGGAGACTAGAACAAATGGAGAGAGAGATTCGTGGAGACAATCGTAAACATCACGAACGGACCCACAATACTCAGGTGATCAAGACTCATAGTCGAGGGAGGAGTTACAAGCATGATCGCGTCCGGTCAGAACGTGATCGATCAAAAAGATGCCAAAGAGATGATGATCATCAAAGAGATGATATAAGGATCTTGTTTCACAAAGAGATGGATCAACAACTAGACAACAGAGTGGCTAGGTATATTAAAGAGTTAGATAGGAGAGCTCTCAATACGCAAATAAATTCCCCTTTTCAAGAGCGATTGAAGAAGAAGAGCCCCCAAAGAAGTTTGATATTCTTGAGTTCAAGATTTACGATGGTAAAACTGATCACATAGACCATGTCAGGAAGTACAGGCAGGCGATGACCCCTATAGAGCCATAATGACTCTCTTATGTATCGTATCTTCATTTCTAGCCTACACGATGTAGCTCATAAGTTATTTGAGAGACTACCACACAGATCCGTTAAGATTTTTAAGGCCATCGCTGAGTGATAATACGCAAATAATGTGTATTTCATCTCTCGAACCTACGCATTTTAGCCCCCTAGGGTGCCTTAATCTCTATTAAGCCCGTTAACCAGACAACCTCTGTTTATATATTTAACATGCTATATGCGGTATAATTGGGCTTTTTTAGGTATTTAGGTACTAAGTATGGAGTTCAGACGCATTCCGGTGAAGTTTCGTACGCAATCGCACGTTCAAGGGCATTTTAGTCTTTTCACAGCTTGGGCATCTGGCCCAACCTCTACACGGAAGTTGTATCCCTCCTCGCTAGCTTCACGTGTCCATGAACGGTGTGCGAATCCGATTCAAAACGAAGAAGTTAAGGCAATTCTAGCGGAAGGAAAAATAAGGAAACCAAAAGAGGAGGAGAAGAGAAGAAAAGGGAATTGCAGGATGCTGCCTTGGCTCACCCCTGCTTGATCGATTGATCGATCAAAAGGATCGATCCTTCATAAATTTTCCAAGATTTTAACAGTCGATCGATTGACCAAAGGGGTCGATCGATCGATCCCCTGTTTCTGCAGATATTTTTGCCTTCTTTTCTTTCATCTTTTCTTTTATTCCAACTTACTATATAAGCTAATTTTGTTGTAATATTATTCATACTTAGTTTTAGAAGACATTTTAGGTTAGGGTTTGGTTTTGAGAGCTCATCTTCTTCTCTTCTTGGATTGACAACCATTTGGTTTTGTAAGATTGAACTATTCACTTCCATCTCCATTAATATAGTTTTGTTCTTCATTTTTCCTTGCTTTGTAAATTAGTTTCATGCTTTGTTAATTAGTTTACTTGCTTTAATTCTTGATTTCCTAGTTTAATTAATATAATTTAGTTTAATTCATGTATTGTCCCTAGATAAATAGGGTCGGGATTTTGTTTCGCCATTTTCGGGCCCCGAACTCCGAAAATTAGGTTTTGTGCAAAGTTGTGTTTAATTAAACCCACGTAAATTAAAGTCGGATTATTATGCGTTTAAATTTATTTGTCATGAAACGTTAGTGTTTAAAGCGATAATCCGAGTTTAATCCGCGTATGACCAATTTTCGGTTAAATGTTTAATTTCGCAACTTTGGCTTAAATTCCTTATTGTGGGATGTTTATGATTAATTGATAATTCTCGATTAAATGGCTTTCGAACCGAAATCTTGATTAGTAGTTGTTTCGAGCCGTATGGTTTGACGATATCCCGATCCTCTCTTTACTTTTATTTAGACTTAACTTATTCTTTTCTTTTATTTAAAACCAACCATCACCTTTTACACTTTTATTCTTGAATTAATAATTCGTTACGATCTATCAAACATTCTCTATGGATTCGATACCCGACTTACCGCTATACTCACCAGTTGAGTGTACTCATAATTTAGGTTTGTTTGTCTAGTCGCGGCGAGACAGAAAACAACGACTGCTCACTTTACACGCGCACACTTCTCGCGCGCTATCAAAATGGCGCTGTTGCTGGGGATTGTTTTGGTATAGATTGTAATTGTCTTATTAGTTCGTAGTATTCTTTCTTTTAACCTTTTTTGCAGGACTTCTACATTTGAGCGCCTAGAAATACTTGAATTATCCTGTCGCACATTGCTTTGTGGAATTTGTCCTTTCGAGCCTTTGTTGGGATAAGCATGTCTTATTCTAACTTTTCTGGGAATCCTAATGATAACTCCCAAAATTCTAGTAAACCATTAACTTTTGGGCAATACTTGCAATCCCCAAAAGTTGCAACATCTAAAATGACATTGGGTGAGTATTACAAAAGTCAAAGTTTGGATTACATCAATTTTGGGCGTGATCATTTTGATTCTGGGTCGCAAGATCCTTATGATAAGAATTTCTAATAAAATTGTAATCATTTTCAAAATTCTTATGTTAATGATTTTGATTGTAGTCCCGAGAACACTTTCCAAACTTCTAATTTTCAAGAATCTGCTCCTCGCCGTATGACTTTCGACAAGGGTTTGTGCATGCTTGAAAATGAGAGGATTGAAAACCGTTATCGGGAAGAAAATCGTTGTTGGGAACAAGAGTTGGATTTACTATTCGAATCCAACGACGACTTTTCTTCAGAGATTTCCGAAGTCGAGGACTGCTTTGAACCAAATGAGGACTTCGTTCCTACTTTGGAGCAAATCATCCTTGACTTGACCCATGGTATAGTAAATAATGAGAATGAGGATGAAAAGGGCATAGTATCCATTTGCAATGAATTCGTTTCTTCTTTGATTTTCAAAGAAGAAAGTTTCATTGTAAACGATCCTATTTCTTCCGAAATTCAATTTTCAAGCGATGATAACTCATCGCCTGAGATTGAATTTCTCTCATCCCCGTCTTTATTCTATACTGTCACACCAATTCTAGTACCCCATGAATCGGTTCAAAACTTTTTAGTTCCAAACCTTTTCACCGACGAGGAGTACTCGCTCGAGCCTCTTTCCATGACGACATTTTCTCCCTCATGTGCGTCGCCTCCCATTCCAACTTTAAAATACTCGAGAGATGATTCAATTTTTCTTAGCCCGCATGTGTATTTGTTGACCATCCTATCCAAATCCCCCATCCTCCCTCCCAAAGTTTCGATTGGGGATGGTTCACTTTTATCGCCTTACACATGCCTTCCGTCGTTTGAACGGAATTCCTATTTTCTAGGAGGCATGCATGTTTGGGAGGGTCCACCGTTGATCCGCCAAATTCAAATTGTATTTTGGATGTACCCTCAAAAGTTTCAACTTTTAGTATATAGCTAATTAGAGTTCTAAATGTAGTTGTATATAGTTAACTTCTTAATTTTCATCTTTTCTTAATTTAGCCTAGTGTAATTAGTTAATCTCTTTTTATGTTTTTTGTGTATGCTTGGTTCTAACTATTTTGTAGGTTCAACGGACTTGAATTTGCGGAGACTATGCGCCTCATCACACATTTGTTAAGAAAACGATCAAAAAAGTCACAAAAACATTTTTCTTTATTTTTCACACACTCATTCTCACGCATTTGCATTTGTTTTTTCTTTTTTCTTTTATTTTATTATACATTTTGTCGTGAACATGCGTGTGTGTTGCTCGTTGTACATATTTTTTATTTTTGGTTAGCATAGGCCTATGTATGTGCATATTTTAGCCTAAGTCTATGTAATTTTGTTTTATTTTTATTTTTATTTTTATATTTTTTATTTCATATTTTTATATACTTATACTTTTACTTATTGTTGATACCAAATTTAATACTGCTGACATGGACTAATCATAAGGAGACGCGTGTCTATCTACGTGGCACATACATGCATTCTTACAATCATACTTGTGGCGAGGAACTCTGCCTCCCCGATCAACTCAGATGCTCCAACCAACAAGAGCTCTCCGAGGAACTTTACTACACCGATCAACTTATGGGTACCGAGCTACTTAGGCGGTCCGAGCAGCTTCGGCGGTCCGAGCTGCACCTCGAACAGAGCATTAATAACAGGATAACCAACAGATCGACTGTGCATTAAATGCTTATTATTATCATGCAGATATATACGCCTAAGGGGCATTTATGTATTGCCTTTTAACATGTACAGCCTAAGGGCTATAAATACATTGTATCATCCTCATTGTAAAGGGGATCGGAATTTCTTGACCAAACTTGTAATCGAGAATTCCCAAACAAGTCAGCAATAACAGAAACAGTGGACGTAGGCCATTCTTATAAGGCTGAACCACTTTAAAATTTCTTTGTCTCATTTAATTTTATCTGTGATTAAATAATTAGATACGATCTAATTTTTTACATCAACAGATTGGCGCCGTCTGTGGGAAGCGACTGTAATTTTCGCTTTTCACCAAAAATAATTCGTCACAAATGGCTGATAATCCAGAACCCAGCAATCGAAATGCTGAAAACCCCCCAAATCCATCTGCTCCGCCAAACGTTCCAGATCTGGCTGGAATAATGACAAATCTGGCCCAGGGCCAGACAACCATGCAAGAAACTATGCGACAACTCATACAAACCCTTCACGGCGGTGCACCGACCCATTCAGGACAGCGAAGTGTTCAAAGAAATACCCGTTTATTTTCTTCGCGTACTATGCGTACTGATTCATATCGTGCTGAGGAATCTGATGATTTTTCATATCAACTATGAAGAACTTCGTCGGTACGAGCCACAGATACTGAACAAAAAGTCACTATCTCTCCAGAAAGGACCAATGCGCTGGAAAGATTAAGCAAGTTATCTCCTTTTGATCGATTGGGCCCTAGGAGGAACAAAAGTCCACCTAAGGATGCATCAAGGGGCTTTCGATGACCATCAGACTTAAGGGAAGGATCTGCCCAGTCGCGACCAGCTACTCGTCAAGATAGATCCCAGGAAGCCACATCAACGCGATCAGTTGCTCGAACCAACAGGCTCGAGGAAGGAAATGATGCGTGGAAAGGTTCTCTTCAGAGGCTGGAGGATAGATTAGGGGAAATGGCTAAGGCCAAGAACCCTCTACAACGAACTTTTGTTTAAGGGACACCTTTTGTCCAGGCCATTGTGGATTTTCCCACATCGTTAAAATTTAAAGCACCTGTTGTGACCCCTAAGTATGATGGAAAGACCGACCCTGTCCTTCATATAGCACAGTACCAAGCTGCAGCCGATATCTATGCTGTTCCAGACGAGATGAGATGCAGAGCATTCTCGGGAACTCTTACCGGATCTGCTCAAATATGGTACAATAATCTTCCTCGGGGTAAGATCTCAACTTTCTTTCAACTGGCCGAGTTATTCATTGGAAATTTCTATTTTGGGGCAAAGCCAGTTAAACGAGTAGCGCATTTGTTAAGTGTTAGACAAAAAACTGGTGAGAGTATCGGAGATTATATAACTCGTTTTAATAACGAGAAACTCGAAGTCATTGATTATGAAGAAAAGACAGCGATTACCGCCTTGATGAGTGGGCTGCTGCCCAACAAGTTGTATTACACTTTGGCCAAAGATCCACACAGAACCATGTCAGAACTGATGGGAAAAGCGGCCAAGATCATGAATGCCGAGGAGGCTATGGCTGCGAAGAAGAATATGGATGCCAAAGAAACCAAAGTGGAGGGTGATAAAGCTAAGAAGAAAGAGCATAAGAATAATGGTGGTGACAAACAATCAAGAACAAGGTCGTCATGGGAGGTATTGAAGAAATTTGATAATTATACTCCTTTGAAGAAAGACATCAACCAAGTTCTAGAAGAAATCAAGAACAACGAGGAGTTAAGCTGGCCAGAGAAAATGAAGACAGACCCTGACAGGAGGAATAAGGCAAAATATTACGAGTTTCATAAAGATCATGGCCATATGACCAAAAGTTGCATAGCTCTTCAGAATGAGATCGAAACACTCATCAGACGAGGAAAACTGGCAAAGTATGTTGATCGTAGAAATGAAAGAAGAAATAACGACCGAACAAGAGAGAAGTCTAGATCTCCTCATCGAGCAGAGGAGAACAAGAAAAGAGACCATGAAGATGATCCAGAAGACGACCCCGATCTTCCCAAAAGACCAAGGCAGCCAGAGCGTGAAGTGTTTTCAATACGTTTTGGGTCATTTGACTGTAATGTTATTATAGGTGGAGATGCAGGAGGAGGAGACCTTACTGCAGAGAGAAAAGCTTACCTCTGTGAGGCTCAAGCTTGCTCATACATTCAACGAATAAATTTAGCTGAGGAGGATCGCCCGAGAAAGGTAAACAAAGAGAAATTGGTCATTGGTTTCTCAAAGAACGACCTCGCAGGTGTTCTATATCCTCATGATGACCCATTGGTGATCAAAATGAGGATAAAGGAAGTAATGATCTCAAGAGTGCTGGTAGATAATGGTATCTCGATAGACATCATGTTCTACTCGTGATTTGACAGTTTAAATCTAAAGTTGTCTCAACTGGAGCCTTATCACAGACCCCTCCTCGGTTTTGCTGGCGAGAAAGTTTTTCCACTTGGGACGATCAAGTTGGATATATTCATTGGTACATGGCCTGCTTGTTGGACAGAAAGAATACGTTTCTTCGTGATGGATAAGAATGTTCAATCAGCCTACAATATCATCATGGGAAGAGTAGGATTGAACAAGTTTGAAGCAGTACCATCTATAGTACATCAATGCCTAAAATTTCTAACAAATTTTGGAGTAGGAGTTGTGAAGGGTGATCAAAAAGTAGCTCGAGAATACTATTATTCATCTGCCGAGCAAGAGGAACTGGAGGAATCAAGGAAGAAGACTACTACCTATCAAGTGGATGAAGGTGCAGAAATTGAAACATTGGATCCTAGAGATGAGTCGCAACTCGTGAAGGGTCAAGTGGTGGAAGTTACTGAAAACATCATTCTGGACAACGAGCACCCTGAATGAACAACTCAAATAGGTTCGTCGTTGGAGGCCTCACTAAAATAGGAATTGATAATTTTCCTAAGAAGCAGAAAGCAAACTTTTTCATGGAGTCATGAGGATATGCCCGGGATAGACCCAAATTTCTTATGTCACGAGCTCAACGTGAATAAGGAGATCAATCCTGTGAAACAGAGAAGAAGAGTATTCAGTCCCGAGAAGAATCAAGCTATACAGGAGGAAGTAGAGAAGCTCCAGAAAGCTTGCTTTATCGAAGATGTTAAATATCCAGACTGGTTAGCAAATGTGGTTATGGTGATGAAGAAGAACAACAAATGGAGAATGTGTGTAGACTTCACCGACCTCAACAAAGCATGCCCAAAGGATCACTTTCCGTTGCCCCGAATTGATCAACTAGTGGATGCTACCTCAGGACACGAGCTGCTGAGCTTCATGGATGCTTATTCTGGTTACAATCAGATTAAAATGAAACCTGAAGACAGGGAGAATACTTCTTTCATTACCCCTAGGGGAACTTATTGTTATAATGTTATGCCTTTTGGTTTAAAAAATGCAAGTGCAACATATCAGCGGCTGATGAACAAAGTATTTGTAGAACAGATCAGTTGCAATATGGAAGTCTATGTTGACGATATGCTGACAAAGATCAAGAAAGCTGCTGATCATGTAGTTGACTTAGGCCAGACCTTTGATCAATTGGATAAATATCAAATGAAGTTGAACCCGACCAAGTGCATATTTGGAGTACGATAAGGCATGTTTCTCGGGTACATCGTCAATCAACGAGGCATTGAAGTAAACCCTGAAAAGATCAAAGCTCTGTTAGGGCTGCGATCTTCAACGACGAAGAAAGAAGTGCAAAGTCTTACAGGACGAGTAGCAGCACTCAACAGATTTGTATCGCGAGCAACTGATAGATGTCTCCCATTCTTCAAAACGCTCCGAAAGACTTTTGAATGGAATGATGAATGTGAGAAGGCTTTTCAAGATTTGAAGAAATATCTGGGAGCACCTCCATTATTGTCCAGGCCAGTGATGGGAGAAAAATTATACTTGTATCTAGCAATATCGAAGAATGCAGTTAGCTCGGCATTGATAAGAGTGGAGAATGGAGTGCAAAAACCGATTTATTATATGAGTAAGGCCTTCTGAGGAGCAGAGATCAGATATCCAAAACTGGAAAAATTGGCACTAGCGCTGATCGAAGCGAGTAGAAGAATGAAGCCATACTTCTAGGCTCATACCATAGTCGTATATACCGATATGCCATTGAGGCAAGCCCTTCATAAACCAGAAAAATCAGGGAGATTGATGTACTGGGCAATAGAACTTGGTGAATATGATATAGTTTATGAACCCAGATCATCGCTTAAAGGGTAAGCAGTAGCAGATTTTATAGCAGAGTTCACTTATCCTGATACCCCCGAGGAGCAAAAGCTGCTCACCGATCAACCTGTGGATGTTACAGGATCATCAAACTCAAGCCCAGACCAACTTAGGTTGGTAAAAGGGCAAGTAGATGTTACAGGATCATCAAATTCAAGCCCAGACCAACTAAGGTTGGTAAAAGGGCGAGAAAAGATGATCGACGAACAACAAGAAATATCAGGAGAGGGTAAAAAAAGGCAATAAATTTTCCATCGAGGAACTCTGTCAGATCAGCAATTTGAAGACGAGTTACCTATATGGAGGCTATATGTGGATGGATCATCTTGCACTACAGGCTGTGGGGCAGGGATTATTTTGAATAGTCCGGACGAGGTCGACATGGAATATGCCCTACGCTTCCAATTCAAAGCTTCGAATAATGAGGCTGAATATGAAGCCATGATTGCAGGTCTTAGTTTGGCAAAAACCATAGGGGCAGAGCAGGTAATTGTTTTCAGTGACTCGCAACTGATTATAAATCAAATGATGGGGGTATATGCATCCAAAGGAGAATTAATGATCAGATATCATGCCAAGGCAAGGGAATTAGTATCAGAATTTGCTGCTATTTAGTTGGTCAGAATACCAAGAATGGAGAATGCGAGAGCAGACGCCTTAGCTCAATTAGCATCATCTACTCGCACCGAGCTACGAAGAACAATCCCAATTGAAGCTTTAGCTGGTCGGAGTATAGATGAAGATATGATAATGAACTTTATTACCCTTGATTTAGGACCATCTTGGATGGATCCCATCAGGGCGTATATTAAGGAAGGAGAATTACCGATTGATAAACTCCCAGCCAAGAAATTAAAGTTTAAAGCTGCTCGTTATGTACTGACTAATGGTATTCTATATAGACGAGGAATTATGGTGGGTTTGCAAAGATGTGTGCATCCCTCCGAGGTGAAAGACTTGATTGAAGAGATCCATGAAGGGTCCTGTGGAGCCCATGTAGCAGGTCGGACGCTTTTGCGAAGGGTGATGATGCAAGGATATTACTGGCCAATAATGAGGGCTGATTGTATAGCCTATGCTAAGAAATGTGACAAGTGTCAGCGCTTCTCCTCCATCCGAAGAACTCCTCAAGCATTGTTGACACCCATTACTTCCCCTTGGCCATTTGCCATGTGGGGGATTGACCTGGTCGGACCACTTCCAACGACCAGAGGAAGATTTAAGTATCTCGTGGTTGCGGTGGACTATTTTACTAAATGGGTAGAAGCCGAGCCTCTAGTCAACATGACATACGAGAAGGTGTATCAATTTATTTGGAAAAATATCATCTGTCGATATGGTCTTCCTCATGCCTTCATCACAGACCATGGAACTCAGTTCGATAACGAGGAGTTCGCTGCCTATTATCATCAGTTAAATATCTTGAAGATCCACTCGGCACTAGGCCATCCCCAAAGAAATGGCCAAACTGAAGTGACAAACAGAACGCTGCTAAATGGTTTGAAGAAAAGACTGAGTGACGCAAAAGCAAACTGGATCAACGAGCTACAGTCAGTACTATGGGCTTATTAAATTACTCCCCGAGCAGCAACAGGGGAATCTCCGTATATGCTGGCATTTGGAAGTGAAGCTATTATACCTGCCGAGTTGGGCCTCCCAGCACACAGGGTACTGAATTTCAATTCCCCTGTCAGCGACTTAATGAGAAGATTGGATTTGGACATGCTCGAGGAAGTTAAAGAAGAAGCAGCCATCAGGAATGCTGCTTACCAACAGCGAACAACTTTGTTTTACAACAAGAGAGTGAAAAAGTGTGACCTGAAAGAAGGAGACTATGTGCTAAAGAAAGTGATTCAAAAGCACAACAAACTGGAAGCTAACTGGCATGGACCTTACCAAGTTACAGAAGTTGTTCGACCAGGAACCTACAGAATAACAACTTTATAGGGGGAGGAGTTTAAAAATGCATGGAATGCAGAACACCTGCACAAGTATTATCAGTGATGTAAACTCTCATGTAATGGAATTTCATTAGTATGAATAAAGTGACAATGTTCTGCCCAGTTCTCTCCTTTTGTTGGAAATTTTTGTGGAATACTAGTGCTACACACTACGAAGCAAAACTCAGACTACTCAGAAATCTATTCCTAAAAATGCCAACTAAGGTTGGTTAGGAAGTAAATCTATTCCCAAAAATGCCAACGGAAGTAAATCTATTCCCAAAAATTCCAGCTAAGGTTGGTTGGGAAGTAAATCTATTCCTAAAAATGCCAATTAAGGTTGGTTAGGAAGTAAATCTATTCCTAAAAATGCCAACTAAGGTTGGTTGGGAAGTAAATCTATTCCTAAAAATGCCAACTAAGGTTGGTTAGGAAGTAAATCTATTCCTAAAAATGTCAACTAAGGTTGGTTAGGAAGTAAATCTATTCCTAAAAAGGCCAACTATGGTTGGTTAGGAAGTAAATCTATTCCCAAAAATGCCAACTAAGGTTGGTTGGGAAGTAAATCTATTCCTAAAAATGCCAACTAAGGTTGGTTAGGAAGTAAATCTATTCCTAAAAATGCCAACTAAGGTTGGTTAGGAAGTAAATCTATTCCCAAAAATGCCAACTAAGGTTGGTCGGGAAGTAAATCATTTCCTAAAAATGCCAACTAAGGTTGGTCGGGAAGAAAAAATTCACCAACTCAGGTTAACTATAGTTGGTCGGAAGCATTTTATTTAAACAAAGTACAAAGTATGAGTATGTGAAAGTGATCAAGCATAAATTTTTGATACTCGTAAATTACCAACAAGTTGGTCGAGAAACAAAAATATCATCAATTTTGGTTAGTCGTCAAATGATTACCACAAATTCAAGATAGTCGACAATAAGTTGATCGACAAAAAACACAATGTTGTTATCTTTTTAACAGATATACATGCACAAATGTAAAGTGTTTTACAATTACAAGACAATGGCAATCAAGATTTGCAAAGAAAAAATTTCATTAAATGTAGAGCAAAATACATCAAGAATGAAATACAAATTTATTATTACATCAAGATCTCTATTCTATTGGTTTCTTCCCCTCTGCTTTTGAAACAGGTTCCTCGCCAGCAGGTGGATCATCCAAAGCATAAGGGGAATTTATGAAGTTAAGATCTTTGAGCATCCCGATGTTCATAACAGATGGTCGATCAAGTAGGTGCTCGGGGCGAGATATTTCAGCACTGGAGTGGAGACTGTAGTCGCCAAGATATTTGGAAATCAAACATTGAGGGATGGCCCGAGCAGGGATCCAACTCATGTCGAGCTTGAATGGTGGCACTGGAAGGTCGAGCAGCCCAGGATTATGGTAATCCCACAGGTAGTGACCCTGTTCCAGTTGCAGTACACCCAAGGCATTCAACCACCCTTGTTTGTAACCTTCATTATTCGCATTCTGAATTCGATTATCCAAATGGTAAAGAGCCTCATTGTATCCAGCCATCCAGAATTCTCTGGGTTGCTTGTGGAACTGATAAGTCAATCTTTCAAATTGCTCGTGAAGACTTTTTACAAAAATTTCCTTATTCTCCAAGGCAGACTTCTGTGTAGAGAGCTGCTCGTCCAAATTTTGGATCTTCTTAGACATCTCGGCCAATGCCTGGTTCTTTGCCATCAGTTGGAAGGCTTGATTCTCCAGAGCCGATTGAGTTCTCTGTTCCTCGACAGTAATCCGAGCAGCTCTTGCTCATCCTCGAGAAGCTCTTGCTCGTCCCCTAGTAGAGGTAGAAGGCCCAATCCTTTTCAGGGTTTCTAGCTCATCCCCCAGGTTGGCATTTTCGACTTCCAAGAAAGAGAATCCATCATCGTTCATAGAGACTAAAGCGTTTGAAGTAGAGGCAACAGATTTTAACTGGGAGACTTCTCTTTGCAAGTTGTTATTTTCCTGCTCCAACAACTCAGCTATTTGCCTGTGCTCCTCGACCTCAGTTTTTAAAGTCCTCTCTCTCACTTCATAAGCTGCAAACATTTTATCGTATCCCTTATCAGCATTCAGTTGATGATACTTCTTCTCGTACCCCTCATGCAAAAGGGCTGTGGATTCCTTATATTGTTGCTGAAGCTCTTCAAGAGTGCCCTGGAGATCTTCAATCATATCATAGTATGCTATGTTGTTAGCCACTGCATGGTCGAGCAGGCATTTCAAATACTGATAGGCTTCAATTGCTTGCTCTGAAGCACCTTGACCGAGGATGTCAATGATTTGTGCTGCACTCATGTTTGTATGGCCAGCTGTGAAATACTCATTGCACTACCTTAATAGTTTTATATCATGAGCAGACAATAACTCTATCCTGGTCATAAACTAGTAAAGGAGGAAAAAGCAAGAATCAATAAGAATGCAAACAAAGCATGAAGAAGAGAATCAATAGTATGTATAATCAAAAATTCAAATTTTATTATACCATAAAGGAGAAGTACAAAGTCAGAGTTACATTTGATAAAGAAAAGCAAACACAGAGAAAAATCCGAACAACTCTACACCTTTTCCTTGTCTCCCAAAACTTTCTCGGGAGGCTGGGACGAGGAGGTTTGTTGCTCGGGGGGAACAGATGGTTGCTCGGAGAGTGTAGGAGATTGCTAGTTTGAAACAAGAGATGGCTGAAGTTGATCGCTGGTGGACTGGATAGCTGGGGGATGAGGACTTTGATCTCCCATCACCATGGAGGATTCTTCAGAGGCGGCTTCGTCCTCTTCTTCTTCTTCAGGAGTTGGAGGGGGCCCGGGATGTGTCGCTGAAATAAGTCGGAATTTTCATCGACTTTCATCTCTTGCAGAGCAGTGACCCAGCCATCCCTAAAGTATGTATGGCTACCATATTCCACCTGCGACATCATGGAAGCCAAACCTTTATTCCACCCCTTATCCCATCCAGCGCTGAAAGACTTTTTAACATCCAATTTCCTTTTTGTCTTCTCAGAGAAAAGCTTCTCGGAATGAAGATCCTGGGCAACCTTTAACTTATTTTCCACTTCTTCCTTTTGGCGACTTACTTCCCGAAGTTGGCACAACTCTTCTTCAGCAGTCTTGAGCTTACTTTCAAGCTCCCCAGTATTTTTGAGCTTCTCTTCAAGCTCTTTATTCTTCTCCTCCAAATTTTTTATTTTCTTCTCCAAACCTTTGGAGACTTCAATAGCTTGGTTCTTCTCCTGCTCGGTAGAATCAAGTTTTTTCTCCCAAATAGATTTATCATCATCATACTTCTGACGAGAATCCTTTAGAGACTGCGTCAAGCCCACCAAAGCTTCCTCTACACCAGACGAGGAGCTTGAAGCTTTAATAGCTTCATCTTTCTTCAAAATTGTATTAAAACAGGTCACCAACTGGGAAAAGAAAATAATATCAAGTCAGGGCACAGATGTAACAAGGGAAAAATGAAAGTTAAGTCAATAAAACTTACAGAAGCAATGTGACGAGCAACTAATGCAGTGACCATATCTCGAGAAAGATTTTCTTCAATACCTTGGATCTCGGGAATGATCCAAGTCTTCACCGAGCTCATGGCAGAGCTTGGGGAAACAAAAGTGGGAACACCGCTTCCAGTACTCGGGGGCTGAGAGATGGATTCAGATAAATTGAACGAGAAGCTTTTCTTCAGCCTCCTCAGAGGAGCATCAACAGCCTCGACTAAAGATATAGGTTTAGTCGGAGAGATGACAATCACCTCACTTGGAGCATCAGCCTTGCTCGGGGCCACTGGGGGCTTCTCGGCAACTTTCACAGTAGCAGCTGGAGGAGGTGCATCAATTTTCTTTGTCCCTTCCAGGACATCATGTTTACTTCTCTTGGCCTCTCCAGAAGTAGAAGAAAATTTTTCGAAAAGGGTAGGAGGTCTTATTTTCTTCATCCTTTCACTCAAAGGAATATGTGATTCAGGTGAAGAACTTGTAGAAGCTGGTATTGGTTCTGCGTCGCTTATCACCGGACGAGTAGTGAAATATGAGGTGTAACTCTTATACTGCAGCAAATACGAGGCTGACCTAATATACTCGTCGGCAATAGTTTGATGCAAACTCCAGATAAGTTTTAAATGTTTCAAATTAACTTCTGTCTCTTTTGGAGACTTTTTCTTGCTGTCAACTGCAAATAAATCAAAATTAAAATATTAGAGATGCATTTTATCAAACACAAAGGAAGCATGGTTTCAAAAGTAAAATAAAAACAACCTATCCCATTGCCATAGAGAGGACATCTAGGACCCTGATAAACATCATCTCCAGTTAGTGGAGGGTGTTGCCAATTTTTTATAACAACCCCGTGCTCGAAGTAGTCCCTATTGGCATCTGGGAGATTGACCACTAAAGCTCTATTTAAAAACCTAGTTTTTAAACAAAAAGTATTGTCACCAACAACCCATCTATAGCAAAACATAATTTCTGGAATTCCTATACGAGTTCCATGAATTTGATTTAATCTATGAACCCCGTTAACTATTCTCCACGTGTTGGGGGCTATTCTTGCAAGAACCACGTTAAAATATTGACAAAATTACAGACACAATGGGTTCGGGGGAAAAGAAAAACCGCATTCAGCCACAAATCGACTGGGGAACCAATGTCCCTCAGCCAAACGGAAATAATCTGAAGGTTCAGAAAGTTCCTCCAGAACAACCCAAGAAGGAATTGAGAAATCAGAACGAAATTTATCAAGTGACTCTACAGGGTAAACCATGATGAATACAGGAAATCAAAGAGAAAGAAGGAGATCTTACAGGAAAAGGATGAGTCTGTTGACAACGAACGATGAAAGGGATGAACGCACAAGAGAGATAGACAATGGAAAACTCAAAGATAAAAATTTGAAAAAAGTAGAAGACAATGGGATTTTCTACAGCGCTTAAATACCTTGCATTGGGAAGAGGTGAAGATAATGATTACAAAAAGAGACGGTTACGCTACTGGCGACTAAAAAGACAAAAAGGGCGCGGGAACCAAAGCGGTCATAAAAATTCAAAAAGTCTGATTCTACGAATTTAGAAAGAGAAATAAATATAAAAGAAAGTATTCCTAAATTTTAGGATGCTCATTTAAAACAACCATATTTCGAGAAAGAATGTTCCACACCCCTCAAATCTCGAACTGTGAAACATTGGGAGCTTCTGTTGATACCAAATTTAATACTGCTGACATGGACTAATCATAAGGAGACGCGTGTCTATCTATGTGGCACATACATGCATTCTTATAATCATACTGGTGGCGAGGAACTCTACCTCCACGATCAACTCAGACGCTCCGACCAACAAGAGCTCTCCGAGGAACTTTACTACACCGATCAACTTATGGGTACTGAGCTACTTAGGCGGTCCGAGCAGCTTAGGCGGTCCGAGATGCACCTTGAACAGAGCATTAATAACAGGATAACCAACAGATCGACTGTGCATTAAATGCTTATTATTATCATGCAGATATATACGCCTAAGGGGCATTTATGTATTGCCTTTTAACATGTACACCCTAAGGGCTATAAATACATTGTATCATCCTCATTGTAAAGGGGACCGGAATTTCTTGACCAAACTTATAATCGAGAATTCCCAAACAAGTCAGCAATAACAGAAACGGTGGACGTAGGCCATTCTTATAAGGCTGAACCACTTTAAAATTTCTTTGTCTCATTTAATTTTATCTGTGATTAAATAATTAGATACGATCTAATTTTTTACATCAACACTTATATATATTTATCTTACTTATTTCCCCCCCCATATGCCCCATAATTGCAATCCCCCCCCCCCCAATTTAAAAACAGGAAGCAGTGGGCATTTTGCTGTTTGATCGATCGATCGACCAGTATAGCCGAATCTGCTTCTTATTTTCCCCTTTATTCTTCTTTTCTCTCTTCTCTCCTCTTAACCTAATTCGTGCCCTACCCACCACATTTCCTTAATTTCAACCCTTTTTCTACACTTGGAAGGTATAATTCTTCCTACTTTATTATGTATTTGTAGATTTTGGTTGATTTTTGTCATAATTTCCATGTTTTATCCATTATTTGACATATATTGAATGTGTTGGTTATATCCTTGATTTGTGTTGTTCCAACCGATTTATCTTGTGATTATTGATGTATATCCACTCATGAACACATATTTATTGTTGCATTGTTGTTTTGTTCATGAGTGGGGCTCTTTTCTTGGTTCAAATGGCATTTTCGCACCCTCATTTCACATTTCGCACACCAAGTGTTCGCTAAAATGCCCCAAACAGTTTTCAATCCAATTTTTGGCGCACACTTGGGTGATTTTCACTCCCTGTCGCATTCCGACATATTTTATCGCAATGTTGCATTTTTTCCCTCGATTTTGCGCACTTGCACCCCCATTTCAACTTGTACACTAACTAACCATTAATTGTGCTTACATTTTTTTTTTGTATTGCTTAATTCTTGTTTTGTAGGTTGAAATGGCACAATTGAAGTAATACGATTCCACTCTGTGCATGCCCACCCGAGGTTTCGAGGGGTTCCGTTGCAAGAAAGAACGGGACTGGTTCCATGCATATTTTGAGACTGCTCAGAGGCCTTTGACCTACAATTTAGCCTGGAATCTTGTTGATTTGCCGGAGGAGGCGCGTGTTCTTTTGCGGAGCCAGGGATGGGAACCTTTTCTCGCCATTAATGGCCGCATCAATGAAGAGTTGGTCAGGATTTTTTATGCGACACTAGTGGTGGTAAAAGGGGACGGGCCGACTACATACGAGGACATGGTCCAAGGGGTGAGGGTATCATTCCGCCATTCTGATTTGGCTATCTTTATGAATGTACCGAACCCCGAGGATTCAGTCAGTTTTATCGATGGGAATGTTTTTGGACTTGGGACATTGATTGAGACCCTTGGACCGGGGGAAGAATGGAAAAAAATGGCCTTCCGTTTGGCTGCAATGGAGGATTTACCGAGACTACTTCACTATATCAATGTACACTCCTTCATAGTGACGAGCAACCGGTCAGAGGTGCGTCACAAGCACGCCGCATTTATCTACACACTGATAAATAATTTGGGAGATATTAGATTGCCCAATATATTTTTGGATATGATGTGCGCGACGGCTAAGGAGAGAGCCAGGACATTCTCCCTTCCTTTTCCTGCCCTCATCATGAGGATCTGTTTATCGCACGGTTGCCCATAATTCAACGCTGACCGCAAGCAGGACCCACTCGGGCTTCTCACAAGGAGAAATATTTTGAAGATGCTGAGACACGAGTGGGGGTAATTGGGGACCAAAAGGCAGAGGGTAGAGGTAGCTGATGAGCCCGACGAGGAGGAGGTTGAGATTAGTATGGCAGAGCAGGGGCAGAGTTTGCAGGTGCCACCCACAGATTTTGATGCCCGCTTTGAGGCATACAGGGAACTGCAGGACCACCGCTGGGAGGAGACCCAACTTAGGTGGGCTACATGGGAGTCCTGCCTAGACCAGCAGGAGGCCGATCTGTGACAGGATAGAGCCGAGCAGAGGCAGGCGAGATCACTTCAGAGACGAGAGTTCCGAATGACGCAGGCGATGTTGCGAGATTTATATTTACAGCGTCATCATTCTAATGCCGCTCTACCTCCTCATTTTCAGGATCTATCTAATCCTAGTGGTTCCGGCCACTAGGCTACTGCTTGTACTGGGTCGTTTTTGGCATTCGGGGGTCGGATAGTATGTTGTATTTTTTATTTTTATTTTTATTTCTTTCTTTTTATTAGTTGTAATGTATTAAGTGATTTTGTATTGAACTTATGAAATGGGAAATGAAAATGTAGTTTGTGGTTGTTTATTATATTTTGATGTGTGTGACCTTCCATTTTATAAAATCAAAAAGTTCACCATCAATTTATCTAGTATTTGCACTTCAGCCCCTCTATATTGTTGTGACTTGTGACATAGCTTCTTTTAACTTAATACATCGGTATATATTCTTCCTATGCTTTGTACTAACTTATTTTGCAGATTCATTTGGACTTGTACTTATGGAGATCGCTCCAAATGTGGGTAATATAATTCTTTTCCTATCTTTGTGTTGTGTTCTTTAATGGACGCAATGGGGACAATGCAACATTTAAGTTAGGAGGTGTTGGATATTCTATCCATTTCATTGTTTAGTCCTTGAATTTGGCGACAATTTAGTTACAAAGCATGTTTTTGTTAAAAATTTGAGAATTTTCAAAAATGTTTTCTTTCTTTTTTCTCCTTTGTTGGGCATTTTGCCTTTGTTTTTGATGATAAATTTCAATAATTGCCTGATCCAGTTGACAACCCAATGATGCATGTTCTCGATTTTAGAAGTTATTAGACGTTAGTCCTTAAATCATTAATATTATGAATAACTTCATGAATTAAACTTTATCCCTTGAGCACATGCACTTTTATTGCCTTATTGATTTGGTTTAAGATTTTTATAACTCGGTAATCTTTTGTTGCATTGTATATACTTACACCGAGTGAGATTACTTATCTTCATTTGTGAGTGTATACACTATTCTTTCCTCTTTGAAAACGTTACAGTCGTTGGTAATCTCTTAATTCTTTCATTGACCGTTCATTAATTGAGTTCATACTTGAAATGTATTACTTGAGCATGATTTTCATATATTATTTTGATTCGAGAATTGCGTAAACTTTGTGAAATGATTGATGATGCTAAGAATCAGCACCACCAGGTAAGGTGTTTCCAAGCTCAATATATGAATAACAATGGCAGCACAGCTATATAAAGAGATAAGAGAATGAGGTGAGAATATGAGGAATCAACACCGGAATATGAGTGGTTCAGCCAATCTGGCCTACGTCCACTGTGAGTGTGTGAGTAATATCACTTAATGAAGGCACTAATGGCCATAGATACAATTCTCTCAAGCTCTCTCTCTCTCTACTGTATATTTAGACAGAGTTTCAGCTAGGGTTTAATAACTGGGATCCTTTTGCAAGGTAGGGGATGCCCCCTATATATAGTGCCTAGGGGGTGTAATGTACCCCCCATGCATGCAATGAGCATGTGTGTGATATCCTCACTAATGTGGGAGTTCCATCTGTCACTGTCACATGTAAGTAATGATGATGAAATATTCTCCCACCTGTGGAGAATAATCTTGTTACAACTGATTTGTGCCCAGGTGTCCTTATCCAAATGTCAACAGATGCTCGGCAGTCATGTTGGTGAATGACCTCGGCCTGGAAGAGGCCGAGCTGTAAAGGCTTGATGTCCGTTCAATCCGAGATGTGTCATAAGGAGTCTCGGCCTGATCTCAGCCGAGACATATGCTGGGGTCGGCCCCGACCGACGTTGGACATATAGCATGCTGATGATTACTATGTCTGCTTCTTGTCACCTCGGCCCGAGCCGAGGTAGGCCTAGCTCCAAGTTGAAGGTTCAGGGCTCCTTATCACCTCAGCCTATTCTTAGCCGAGGTTGATATACCCAGGTACATGAGGATGCTGTTGATGCCTACGATGCGCGTAGTGTCCATTGAAGTTTATATGGTAGTGTCGGCCTGGGCCGAGGTTGATCTGGCCGAGGGATGATATCGTGGGCCCATGGCCTACATGGGGTCGATCAATGTTTCGGCCATCATCTCGACCGAGGTAGGTGTCCCTGGGCTGAGGTTATACTTGGGCATATCAATCACCCCCAGCCCTTAGTCATATGCGAGAGCAAGTGGCTAGGGGATTGCTTCACCTCCGAGGCCTGTCCATCCCAAGGCTAATACCTACATGACACCTGTCCCAATCTAGGGCGTGCCAACTTGGCTGGCGTGTGCTGTCAGTAGTTATCCCTTGGGTTTTCCCAAGGCAATGATGGGCCTTGGGAAGTGTGCCCAAGTATTTAAGGGGTTAAACCCTTCCTTTCTCTTTCTTCTTCCTCTTTTCTTTCCCGCGCACGCTGTTTCTTGCAAATTTCTCTCTCTTGAACTTCTTCGATCACCACTCATCTCCAGAGGATTTCATCAATTTTCTCGCAAGTATTCCTCATCTCACTCGTCGATTCATTTTCCAGGTACTTCTTCCTTTTCATTTCCTCTATTTCTACTATTTGGTTTGCGTTTTCCGGCGTATTTTTGAGTTTTCCGGCGAGTTCCATTAACTCAGGCGAATTAGGTTTTCTTGAAAACTTCTTAGTTTGATCTTTAGGCTTCTTCATTTTATAAGCCAAACGTGTTTGTAGCTTTAGAGATTTTTTCGAAGTTTAGGGTCGTCCCAAGTTTTGGGTCGTCCTCTGATGCTCAGACCCCTGTACCAACTTCTCGAGGACTTCCCTTCTCTTAGAGAGAAAACCTTAGAAAAAATTAGGCAAATAGAGAGAGCTCAAGAAGAAGCTCGTAGGTCCCAGGAGTTCCCTATTAGACCTATCTTTCCCCCACCTCTCAAGGTGGTATATCCTGACCCTCCTGAGAACTTTTATCAGACAGACGTCTCTACTAACCCATTGCCGATGTCTGAGTCTGAGTCCTCCACCTCAGACCCCATGTCTGTGGACTCTTTCCAAGAGGCCATGGACTTTACACCTCGGCCTGGTCAGGCCCCTGACCAGGCCGAGGTCTCCAGTCGAGCCTCGTCCCAAAATGGCTCAAACACCTCAAATTCTTCTTCAGAGGTCGAACTTGTTGAGCCAAATGTAGCTGTGCCACCCATTCTTGATGCCATCCCTCTATCGGCCGTTACAGGGGCTGAGTTTGCTCAGAGATTCCCTGGTCACCCCTCTACGTTTGCTCCATCCGACGTTGATCCTGACGAGGATGAGGATGCTGAAAGTGATGTTGACATCTCTGATGCAACCGAGTTTGAGAGCACAGTCACTGAAGTGGATCTTTTGCACTTCAGATATTTATACTCCATCAGTCCCTCAATCAGATTAAGGAGACCTCTGAGGGAAGAGAGGGCCTATCATGGCCGAGATGGAGAAATCTGCTTGTATGAGCAGATGTTTAAGTTAGGGTTTTGCCTACCCATTCATCCTTTCATCAGATCCATTCTTTCCTTCATCAACTTGGCCCCCTCGCAGCTCTCTCCCAATGCTTGGAGAGTCATTATTGAGGCCATCATCTTGTGGAGGGTAGTCCACCACTTTGACCTCCCAGTTCAGGTCTTTGCTGGTTGCTACGTCCCTACCTCGGCCAAAAACCATCCGAGCTACTATCACTTCGTGGCTCGAAGGCCTGAGAAGAAGATGCTCCAGGTCACTCAGACCTCGAATCACAATTGGAAGCCCCGGTATTTTTTCACCTCAGGGCCATGGGAATTTGGCTCATCTGTTCCCTCTTCCACTTTTTAGCCGAGGATACCCCTCAGATGGGGTAAGGTCACCATGTCTGCCAGGGCCGATCCTGGCCTAAGTCTTCAAAATATCAAAAAGGTGAAGGCCCTGCAAGACCAAGGGGCACATGGTCTGTTTGTCAAGTTTGAACATCTGCTGACCCCCAGTATCTCTCGGGGATGAGCCTAGGTGGAAGTCCCCTTGTTAACTTTGGTAAGGATTTTTCTTTTTATTTCAAGTCTAACCCCTGATCATTCATGTTTGATTTCTGACTCTTATCTTTTCACTTTTGCAGAGAGACCACCAGGTGTCCCAGACGAATTGTGGGATATGGCAGCTCCGAGTTTGGCAAGACTTGCAAGGAAGACTGGCTTGAACGCTCCTCCTCCAGCCCCCTCAACATCCAAATCCAAGAAGAGGGCCCCTGAGGTCCCGGCCTCTGAGGATCAGAGGCCGACCTCAAGGCAAAAGAAGACCTCAGACGCTGCGATCCCCATCTCAGCCGACACCCTGTCGGCTCGTCTGGACCAGCTGAAGCTTACTGATAGCGTGGTCGGCAACAACAGACAGGCCATGGACGCACTCGCCAATGTGATGACCGAGGCAGACAAGCATTTTTACAGAGCCATGGACACCTCCATGATGGTTGAGTTCGTCCTTCACAGAGCCGTTCAGGTATGACTTGTTCCTTTTGTCAAAAATTTTACAAGTGCAACGTCTGATTTTACTCCCATCTAACCTCTTCATTAACTGTGCAGGGTGTGACTGCCATGTACCAACTGTCTAACTGGGCCATGAGGAAATTGCCTCTCATTCAGAAGGGGCAGGAGGCTGAGAAGGTCGAGAGCGCCCTGAAGGCCGAGGTTGACCGTCTGAGGTCAGAGTTACAGAATTCTGAGAATAAGGCCAAGAACTCTGAAAATAAGGCCCAGAGTTTGGAAAAAGATATCTCTGCGCTCGTCCAAAAGCATGCCAAGGCCCTGAAGGATAAGGATGATGCTCTGCAGCGGAAGGTCAACGCGGCTGTTAAGGCTGCCCTTGCAGATGCCTCAGAGAGAATAATTTCTGACTACAAAGTCTCTGAGGAGTTCGTGGGTTTTGGTTTTGAATACCTCGAAAGAGGTATCAAAGCCACTACCAAATGGGCCGAGGTCAGAGAGAAGGAGGTTGGCACTATAAAGGCCTCCAACTTTATGGGCCTCGGCTTTGCCGACCCTCAGTTTTCCCAGGCACTGCAAGAGGTAGAAGACGAGGCTGCTGCCCCTGGTGAGACTACTACTCTGGGAGGGACTGATCTCAGAGGGACTGACCCTGCTGATGATGTGGCTGAGGTGACCAATGCTGATCAGGTCAACCCAGCCGATACTGTCAATGCTCCCCCCTCAGACCTTTAACTTGTAACAAATTTGTATTTTGTAACTTGTAATTTGTAACCTCTGAATGCTATGTAATATCTTATTTTTACTGAATGCCAATCTCTTCTTTTATTTTTATATCTGAATGCCTCTGAATGCTATTAAGCTCTGAAGTCATTACCTAATATGTTGTTCTCATAACCAGCTTCACCAAATTAATGATGTTAAGGGTCTGAGGTCATCTAACCCAGGTGTCTGAGCTCAGACCTCGTCACCACCGAGTGATGTTATGAGGGTCTGAGGTCATCACCCAAGAGGTTAGCCTCATAATAAATTTCACCAAATTAATGATGTTAAGGGTCTGAGGTCATCTAACCCAGGTGTCTGAGCTCGGACCTCGTCACCACCGAGTGATGTTTTGATACTTGAGTTCATACTTGAAATGTATTACTTGAGCATGATTTTCATATATTATTTTGATTCGAGAATTGCGTAAACTTTGTGAAATGATCATAGGTCCTCTTTGTATTTCACCCATATGACCTTGACCTCACCTTTTATATGCTCCCTAGTCAACCCATTTGAGTCTAAATACTAGCCTTTCGTTTCATTACCAAAAATCCCATAACCAAGTCCAAATTGGAGTTATATACCATACATATTACCTTACATACCCTTGTTTGGATTGTTATTAGGGACTGGATGATATTGTTGTGTATTGTGGTTGCAATTTGTGCATGAAAAGAGTGAGAAAAGAAGAAAATGAGAAAGTTGAAAAAAAAGTAAACAAAAGAAAAAAGTGAGAAAAAGAAGAAAAGAAAAAGAAAGAGAAATTTGTATATATTGTCTATAGTGTTTCAATAATCCTTATTACTCTCTCGATTGTTATATCTAATGCTCGTTTGGAACTTGTTTTCCAATTTTGGAATTACCCACTTTTTCCCATTATCCCGAGTTTCATCCCCAAACACTTTGAAACCGTATATACATCCCTTTCATTTCGTACTCTAGCGTAGCCTACATTACAACCCTAATAAAGTTCTATGTGATCTTAAGTAGATGTAATTCAAAGGTTTAAATAGTTTTGATAATCTGTGAAAATGTATTTCGCCTCTTTTATATGTGCAGTATCCTTTCACTGGGATTACAATTTTTATTTCCTATATAGCGTTCTCCAATGGTGACATGTGCGCGACCTAGTTTCCCTTTACATATACTCCTTATGCCCGCATGTCCCATGTGTTACCTCCCTGTTTCAAGTGAATTCATTTGATGAGTGTAATGCCCGTGAGGATTGACTCTTATGCATGCTTTGATATTTAGTATTCGAGTTATTTATGTTTTTGCCAAATCATATTTTGCGTGTGCTCACTCCCCTCCCACATGTTAAAGTTTCAATTCGTTGAGGTGCATTCTATAATGTTAATAACTACAGACTTTTCACGTGAATTCGTATGCGTTGCTAATAACATGTTGAAATCTTGTTCGTATTGTTGAGTTTGTCGCATGTGATTGGGCATATTTTGAGGAAACTTTATGATGTTTATGGGTATCATCACTGAAAACCCTCATGAGACGAAACTCGTCCACTAGGGTAACCTAGGGGTTTAACGGCTTATTGCATACGCTAAATGCAATTGTTCGCCCGCGAAAGTGGCCTTATCTTTTTATTGCTTTTATACCATATTTTTTTACTATCTCCTGTTTTGGTTTACTTGTTCTTCTTGTTGCATCCTATTTCATTGCTAGGGACTAGCAATGTGTAAGTGAGGGGGTGTGATAATACGCAAATATTGCGTATTTCATCTCTCGAGCCTACACATTTTAGCCCTCTCAGGTGCCTTAATCTCTATATTTAAGCCCGTTAACCAGACAACCTCTATTTATATTGTTAACATGCTATATGAGGTATAATTGGGCTTTTGTAGGTATTTAGGTACTAAGTATGGAGTTCAGACGCATTCTGGTGAAGTTTCGTACGTAATCGCACGTTCAAGGAGATTTTAGTCTTTTCACAGCTGGGACACCTGGACAAACCTCTACACAGAAGTTTTAGCCCTCCTCGCTAGCTTCGCGTGGCCGTGAACGGTGCGCGAATCCGATTCATAACGAAGAAGTTACAACGATTCTAGCGGAAGGAAAAATAAGGAAACCAAAAGAGGAGGAGAAGAGAAGAAAAGGGAATTGCAGGCTGCTGCCTTGGATCACCCCTGCTTGATCGATCGATCGATCAAAAAGATCAATCGATCGATCCTTCATAAATTTTCCACGATTTCAACAGTCGATCGATCGACCAAAGGGGTCGATCGATCGATCCCCTGTTTCTGCAGATATTTTTGCCTTCTTTTCTTTCTTCTTTTCTTTTATTCCAACTTACTATATAAGCTAATTTTGCTGTAATATTATTCATACTTAGTTTTAGAAGACATTTTAGGTTAGGGTTTGGTTTTGAGATCTCATCTTCTTCTCTTCTTGGATTGACAACCATTTGGTTTTGTAAGATTGAACTATTCACTTCCATCTCCATTAATATAGTTTTGTTCTTCATTTTTCCTTGCTTTGTAAATTAGTTTCATGCTTTGTTAATTAGTTTACTTGCTTTAATTCTTTCTTTCCTAGTTTATTTAATATAATTTAGTTTAATTCATGTATTGTCCCTTGATAAATAGGGTCGGGATTTTGTTCCGCCATTTTCGAACCCCGAGCTCCGAAAATTTAGTTTTGTGCAAAATTGCGTTTAATTGAACCCGCGTGAATTAAAGTCAGATTATTACGCGTTTAAATTTCTTTGTCATGCAACGCTAGTGTTTAAAGCGATAATCCGAGTTTAATTCGCGTATGACCAATTTTCGGTTAAATGTTTAATCTCACAACTTTAGCTTAAATTCCTTATTGTGGGATGTTTATGATTAATTGATAATGCTTGATTAAATGGCTTTCGAACCGAAATATTGATTAGTAGTTATTTTGAGCCGTATGGTTTGACGATATCCCGATCCTCGTTTTACTTTTATTTAGACTTACCTTATTCTTTTCTTTTATTTAAGACCAACCATCACCTTTCACACTTTTATTCTTGAATTAATAATTCGTTACGATCTATCAAACATTCTCTGTGGATTCGATACCCGACTTACCGTTATACTCACCAGTTGAGTGTAGTCATAATTTAGGTTTGTTTGTATAGTCGCGGTGAGACAGAAAACAATGACTGTGCACTTTACACACACACACTTCTCGCGCGCTATCACTGAGGCCTTCACTGCTTGCTTTATAACCATAAGTTCCCACCAAAAGAGGATGGACTCACTGTTCATGATGAAGAAGAAGCCACAGGAAACTCTTCGGGAGTATTCCAAGCGGTATTGGAAAGCTTTTAACGAATTGAAATATTACTCGGAGCAGGTTGTCGTATCGTCCTTCAAAATTAGTATGTCGACCACATCAATGTTGCACCAGTCCCTCACTAAGAAGGAGGCTAACACCACCGACGACCTCATGGCACTTATTAAAAAATACACCAAGTTGAGGACGTGGTTCACGCTAGTCCAGGGGAAACTGATCGGGTCAAAGCTAACAAACGAGGCACTCCCAAGAAGGGGAACAAAAATGGGGGCAAGAACGGTTCAAAAAATAGGAATAAGGTTGACCCTTCAAACGCCTTTTAGTCCAGTCTTAAAGGAACTAATCTACAAGATATTTAGAAAGATGAAAGACCAACTATTTTTTGAAGGGTCAACCTTATTCCTATTTTTTGAACCGTGATCAAAGACCAACTATTTATTAAGTGGCCCAAGAAGATGGGTGGAGACCCTACAAAGAGGAACAATGAGTTGTGATGCGCTTTTCACATGGAAGGCAGCCACATAACAGAGAGTTGCAAAGATTTGAAGTCTCATATGAAGAACCTGACCCAAGTTGCTTATTTGAACGAATACATAGGCAAGAAGGATGATTTGGCGTAAAATTATTCATATTTATCCCTGTAATTTAGGCATTTTTATTATTCCATGCGATGTAATTAGGATGGGTCTAACTCGTATTCATGCTACTGACCCTTCTCATCAAGTATTTTGTGTTTATGTATTTCTCTTATGTTTTATAGGTATTTCATGCAAGTGGATGAGAGAGAAATGATGAAATAGTGAAAGAAATGTAAGAAAGTAAAGTCAAGGGAAAATTCATAATTTTATAGAAAAATTTGGATGAGGAGTAAAATGAAAAGTTAAAGAGCTTTAATTTACAAGAACACTGGTAAAAATGACACATCAATCCGAGTTACGGTGAAGAAGTTATGCTCATTTGAAGATGAAGAATAAAAAAGGCTAAACTAAGGAATGCTGAGAGTAGAACCAGTTCAATTTTGAAGTAGAACCGGTCCTCACAAAGCCTTAAACATAATGAAAAGTACAATCGGTTCAGTTCTGAAGTAGAATCGGTTCAATTATCTGGTGCATGAAAATTTCAAGTTTATCCACCTTATTTTGAGAGTTTTATTTGGTTAAAACACTTGTAAAAATGTGGAGCATTATTAATTCATTATTCTAGGAGTTAGTTAGACAAGCTCTAACCTAGTTTTGAGAGCACTAAAGGAGGCAAGAACCATATGACTAAATTAATCATCAAGTTTAAAATTTTGTGGATTGAATCTCAAGATTTTATAAATAAAGTTTGCATTCTATATATTGTTATTGAATTCTATTATTCTTTTCATGATCTATATATTTTTTGGATTTCTTAGAACTTCTTGCATGTTTAGTTACACTTTAATCATGGTCATTCCATGCAACATTGGAATACCGTTTATTATTCTTATCACCATGTCCGGCTAAGTTCTTTTAGGGTTGGGATACATGAACCCAACCTGAGGTGTTTTTCATGGATATAAAATATCATCTAGAAATGAACGAATAATTGAAAACACAATATTTTGTTAGTATAACCGTCGTAAGACTTTTAACTTCATTTTTCCTAAGTAACCAGACTGTTTAAGAATGCGACGCATGTATTGATAAACTTATTATGCGCCTAGGTTAAAATCCTGATCATATATCATGTGGGTTAATTCCCCCATATATATGATTTTCGAAAGGAATTGAAGGTCTCTTTTCAATTAAACATTTATTTCTTGATAGGTTTTATATTTGGTGAATCTACTAAGGGTTGGAGGAGTGTATTCCAATCTTATCTTTCTCATATAATTTATAATCTTGTTTCCTTAGTCTTGCATGCGTAGTTAGTTCATAATATTAATCAATTTGCACTAGTTGATAGGATTTTCCCCAAAACAATCCTCTTTTCCTTTCTTTCCCTAAGTCAAACACGAGATTATTCTTTGTCCTATTCCCTGAGTTCGATACCCAACTTGCTCGGATTATTAATTACACGATCAACTTACACTTGAATCGTATTTACATTCTCTAGAGGCACTTTTTGAGTAGCGTCAAGTTTTTGGTGCTATTGCCAGGGACAACGTAGACATTTAGGTTAGGTCAAATTAATTTAAAATTTGACTATAATTCTTAAAAAGCCAAAAAACATTCATAAAAATAAAAAGAAAAAATATAGAATCTCTCAAATCCTTACATGAAAAATACTCAACTCCTCATTATACTCCTAGTAGAATCCATAAAAATCCCATAGTTGAGCACAATCCCGATAGCCCACACACTCCACGCGTTACAGAGTTTTTGGGTACCACCTCCTACACCACCTAATTCCATAACGAGTCACGTGTCTAGAGCGTCTGGAGAGGGTAGTGATATTATTAGTATGAACGTGATCTCGGATCATGGTAGTTTTGGTGCGGGTGAGGGTGAGATGTCGTATCTCCCTATAAGGGACCTCTTATATCCCAAGCAAACCGTCGCTCCTGGATACATTATATTCCCATATATTGCAGGGAAATTTCACTTTCGTAATGGAATGATTCAGATTCTTCCCACATTTCATGGTATGGATTCGAAAAAACCATACCTCCACATCCGCGAATTCGAAGAGGCGTGTAAAACATTCCGCGATCAAACGTGCACTCAAGATGCCGTTCACCTCAAACTCTTTCCCTTCTCTTTGAAGGATAATGACAAGACTTGGTTATGGTCTTTGGAACTGAAATCTATTGGAACATGAAGGGATATGCAAGAAAAGTTTCTACAAAATTCTTTAAACCTACATTAAAGCTCAAATTCAAACATTTAGCAACTCAAAAATGAGTCTTTTGATAGATGTTGTGTAATACCCCCGGTAAAATAAATAAATTATATATGTCGATTTAATATGACGGGGGATAAATTATAGTAAAGAGAATTAGCGAATTTTAGATTGTATGGAATGGAATTATTGATTTTGATTAAATAAAATTATATATGCCTTTCTATAGAGTTGGAAACTATTAGGGCATATGTGAAAGAGAATGAAGAATGATTTAAGTAAGATAAGAAAGATGTATAAGGGATGTTACTTCGTTGCAAAATTGAGTCCTTTTATGATATTATAGGAAATTAGTGGGGGCAAAATCGGGAATCCGAAAAGCTGGTCACTCGAACGACGAGAAAAGTCATTCGAGCGACGTCTAGTGTTGGTTGATCTATCAATACGCTATCACCTTATTATCGGCTAAACCCACTTCAGGCACACCTTCTCAATGGCTAAACCCACTTCAGCCAGCCTTAGGCCTGACTACCCGATGACTCAATCTGATTATATTAACTTGTGGGTTTTGGGTGTTTTTGTGTATAAGAGAATAGGAAACCTATAACAAACAACCCACTTAGACAGTATGTCATAAAGGTTGTCACATTCTAAAACCATTGACCAAAATCCAGTAACTTAGATGAATTAGGAAGCGGAGATTACTTGTTTTGGGATTGGCATTTTGCATTATAATAAATATGCGTGGGTAGAGAACCCACTCCCACTCCCTCTATCTCTATTACAAGAAATTCCCATCTCTTCCCCATTATTATTTACATTGCCTTCCACCAATTTTAAACTTCAGCCACACATGCACACCAAGATAATTATCTCCCTATTATGATTATGGAACTACAAAAAAAAAATGATAAATATATGTTGGGGTTTTGATGAGTATTTGAGGGGGAGTTACTCTACGAGGAAGATGATGGACTGCTGAGTATTTTGGCATATTTATTGGAGCTTATTTTGGAAGTTGCATGGTGGAGTTTTATGTGACTCCCTTTAAGACCACATTTGGAGGTGTGGGATTCACCCATCTTCACCACCACCACCATCTTTAGAGCTTCTTTAAGGTGGGATAAACTACTCTTTGTACTTAAGATACCATTTGTGTATATTATGGTATTGTTGTTATTGAATGATTAAGGATTAGGATTAGTGTGTAACAATAGTGTGTTGCTAATAAAACTGAAATTATACATTTTTATGGAATAAAAATGTATGATAATATTATTTTAGCGTGTTTGCTAATAAAACTGAAATTATACATTTTTTATGGAAAAAAATATAAGATAATATTATTTTGGTGTGTTTGCTAATAAAACTGAAAAATATATATTTTTATGGAATAAAAATGTAAGAAGTATCATTTTGGCATATTTCTAGTAAAATAAATAATAAACATTTTTATGGAATAAAAATGTAAGAAATGATATTTTGGTGCATTTCTAGTGAAAAAGAAAGAATGGACATTTTTATGAAATAAAAATGTAAGAAAATATTATTTGTGGGTATTTCTAGTAAAAGGAAATAATTGGCATTTTTTATGAAATAAAAATGTGGAATAATGTTTATGTTGTCAAAATATTAATGAAATAATATTTTTAAGTTTCTTGCAAATGAAGACTTTAATAACAAATGGACATTTGTTGAGTTCAAAGAAGTTGATAAATGTCTTTATTACTTGAAAAGTATGTTGTTGTAAACGGTATAAATTTCTAGAATGAAATGTATGCTTAATCCATTTGGTAGGATTTTAGTACTTAAAGTTGACTTTCTATGCATAAAAAATTATAGTGTTTGATAATATATATATATATATATATATATATATATATGTGTGTGTGTGTGTGTGTGTGTGTGTGTGTGTGTGTGAGCAAGTTTAAAGAAAGTCTTGTGGGTTAAAGTGACAAGTGTAAAAATTGGACAAAAGTGTGATGTTAAACAAGTTGTAGAATGGCTAAGTGTTCAAAATGTTAAGTGGAGACTTAATAACTATTTTTGCGAATTAAGACTTGTTAAGGAACTAAACGATGAATTTGGCAAATAAAGGGATAAATTGGGAATTTACTTAAAGCGGAACATTTTTATGGAATAAAAATGTTAAAGAATGTCTTTACACTAATATGGGTGAAACTGAGTTTAAGTCCTAAAAGCGTGAATGATTTTAGTGTAAATCACGTCTCTATGGGTAAGGGACTTAAATAAGAAAAGAAACAGATTTTTTTCAAGTGTTAATGGAAAAACGGAGGGTTAAGTTCGGGTTTTGGCTTCGGTCGGGTAATAGCAAGGAATGGAATAATGTGGGCGTGTGTAAAATGTTAAACACATTAATAAGGACTCAGATGCAACCAGAAATAAGAAAGAAGGGCCCTGAGCCCTTGGGTGAAAAGCCCTAAATCACTGGTCAGAGCATATAGTGCACATAGTCGTCGGTGTGGAGCCCGTGTGTATGCGGTAAATGGTAAAATTCTGAGAAAAATTAAAAGTAACAAGGAACATATCAAGAAAATGGGTTATGTAGTAAAACGTGTTAATACAACCTAACTTGAATGAATGAAATAAATGTTCCGGTAAAAGTTAGATGGACAAGTAAATGCGAAAATCTATAGATTTCCATGTTAAGGCAAAAAGGGATAAAGTAAAGTGCGCAAATGGGTGTTTAAGTGTGGAACTGGGTGCGTCAAACAAAGTGCGAAATGATAAGTACGAATAAAGAAAGTATTTTCAAGATTAAGGTAAATTAATCTAGATGAGTAAAGTTTTGGAAGTGAAATGGTTAATGCCTTCGAATATGTATTTTTCAAAGGTATCAATATGTATGTGGATACACATATATTTTCACATGCATGCGATTGTAGCGTGTGAGTAATCTTTTATGCCGTTCGTTTCTATATTGCTTTGTATACTCCCATTGGGAATAGGCTCAGACCCTCTCTTTGTTACGGCAGGTTGGGTGGGGTACGTAATTTAAGGGCATTTTAGAAGTAAGTGTACTTTATTTCTTTTACGTTAGTAGCTCTGTTTACTTAGACTCGGGGTGCTCCCCATGGGTCCCACACAGAGTTTATCTTCAAACTGGACTTGCATGATAAATAAGTGAAACGTTAATTAAAAATAAAATTGGACTAGCAACATTATTTGGGGTGTTTCATTGCACTTCACACCTAACGCTCGGGCCAGATCAGGTTGACTCACGGGTAACCATGAATCCGGGTTGGGTCGTTACAAATGGTATCAGAGCTCTAGGTTCAAGGTTTCTTTTGATTGTGTGACGCGGTGAGGTAGGTATTAGATGTTTTGACATCGGTGTTGGTTTGGTCCAGTCACGCTAGCTTGGTGACGGATATGGTTCGTGTCCCCGACGGTAAAGTTAAAGAGGTTAGCACGATAAGTAAGTTAGTTCCAAGTGGCATACATTGTTATTAATCACTCCCGCACTTATGATTAAATATGCTATAAATTTACAAGTGTCCACGTAAGCCAATGGGTGGTGACACCGTGGTTCGTAGTGTGAGGTGTTTGTGTTACTACCCTTGTAAACGTAGAGACTTTGGAGACATTGATAGAATGAGATGACGCCTATTAGGTGAGTGGCACCAAATTGTGGATAATCAATGGTATTAATTGATTGTTATAGTGTCATAATTGTGTAATGGAAAATCGTGATTTAAATTATATGTAGCCTTGGGCGTAACACATGTGAAAGGTCAATATCGATGTGATGATTAGGCAAATTCGATCCTTGTGGTAATATCGTGGTTGATGGTAAATTTGGTACGAATGTAAATTTATGTGGGTCAACATTTAGGGATAGGTGATATGCCCAAAGTACTCCTGAGAGACCAGAGATCTGAACCTCGGCCTGGATTGGAGCCGAGGTAATAGAAGCCCAAGGATGCCCATCAGCAGCGTTTTCCTACAAGGGTCGGCCACAACCGACGTCCTAACAACGTCTCATCCTGGAAGTAGTCGAGGTCAGCTTGAAGCTGAGAACTCAGTATCCGCGGGGTCAGCCATAGCCAATGTTGCCGCTACCTTGTACATCTACCTCGTCCCTTCGTCAGCCGAGGTCAGCGAAAGCCTCGCAGGATCAATCAACATACGTCATGTCATCATCGGCCCTGACCGACATTGCACCTCATGTCCAACCTCGTTCGACCTTCCTGGCCGAGGTCTTCATGGAACATTGATCGAAGACAAAGCAAGGGTCGTACCTCGCCAGCCTCGTACTCATCCAGGCCGAGGTTGGTACCAACCAAGGACAGTCGAGCTTATACACGTTCATGTATAACTTGGAACACGTGGACAAATCTGTTAAGGTCCGTTTGATACATATTGGGCAAAAGTGTTGGCATGGCAAAATTTGCCAGGACAAATTTTGCCTAGGCAAATTTTGCCTAGACAAATTTTGCCTAGACAAATATTTTTTTCTCACATTAGACTATCAAACACCAAATAAGGTAAAACAAGTTTTTTAGGCAAAACATTTTAATAACACATTTTTCGTCCATGTTAACATATATAATAATAAAAAATATGTTTTTTTTTTTTTTTTAATTTTCGTCCCAAGTCTTCTTTAATAAAAAAATAGTTTTTTCTTTTCTTTTTTACTTCCCGTTTTTATTTATTAAAAAAGTAACAAACTATATATATAAAAAAAGTTTTTTACGCCAAAACTACTTACTAAAAACAGTTTTTACATTAAAACAGTTTTTACGTTAAAACAGTTTTTAATTTTTTTACATTAAAACAGTTTTTATATTAAAATAATTTTTTGCATTAAAACAGTTTTTACATTAAAACCTTTTTAAATTTTTTACATTAAAACAGTTTTTACGAAAAAACAGTTTTTACATTAAAATAATTTTTTACATTAAAACAGTTTTTACATTAAAACAATTTTTTATATTAAAACAGTTTTCACATCAAAACAATTTTTAATTTTTTACATTAAAACATTTTTTACATTAAAACAATTTTTACATTAAAACAGTTTTTTACATTAAAACGGTTTTTACAAAAAAACAGTTTTTAAACAGATTTTAATTCAAAACAGTTTTTTTAACTATTTAAAATATTCATAACAATTTTTAAAATATTCATAACAGTTTTTTTTAATCATTTAAAATAGTTTTTAAATTGTTTTTAAAATATTAAAAGCGTTTAAGAAGTTAGCAAATTTGTTGGCAAATATTTCTCACCCATATAGCAAAGCAAAATTTGCCAACATGTTATGCATAAGAGGTGTTGTACATTGACAAATAGCTTGTAGGCAAATTTTGCTATCAAACACACCAAATTGTAGGCAAATGTCATATTTGTCAACTTATTTGCCATTTGCTATGGCAAATAATGCTATCAAACGGACCCTTATAACCGAATTATTCCCTCCACGTGAGGGAATATTGAGGTCATCATTGCTTAGTTGAGATCATCCAAGTGTCACTCTCATACTGGTTCGATGCTCATTGTATGCTTGGGGGTACATTACACCCCCCAAGCACTATATATAGAGGTCGTCCTATACCTTGTAAAGGGGTCAAAAAAATTACAACCCTAGCTGAAACTCTGTCATTTTACATAGTAGAGAGAGAAAGCTCGAGAGATTGTATCCATGGCCATTAGTGGCTTCATTCAGTGATATTACTCACACACACTCACAATGGACGTAGGCTAGATTGGCTGAACCACTTACTTTGAAGTGTTCATCCTCTTCTCCTCACCTCAATCTCTTATATTTAGTATACTCCTGTGCTGCCATTGTTATCACTAATTTGAGCTTACAAACACCTTGACTGGTGGTGCTATTTCCAGCATCATCATTTTGGCGTCGTCTGTGGGAACGAGAAGCTATCTCTTCCTCATTTTTTACTTAACCTCACCGGAGACTCTGGTGGTAAGCCATGCCTCACCCCTTGTACGGAGCTGTGTCACCATTGAAAGAGGTCTAGTAAGGTACAAAGCTCATTTACTCTGCAAGCTCTTTTGTGTTAACACACATGACACTGGAATTATCGCCACCTCTTCCGCCGCCTGGTGCTGGAGGGCCTAGTTCCATCCAGGCGCCGCCTCAGTTCGAAATGGCGAAAGTGGCTGCAGCCTTAAGGTCTTTAGCTTCAATGCAACAAGCGATGAAGGAGAAATTTTCACAACTCAGTCAGAATATGATGAGACCACCTGGGGTCTCACCGGAGTTGATTACTCCAGCGGCTGTTCAGCCTCATCCTAATGCCAAGGGACCACCCCAGGCACCGCGGAAAGACCAACCTACGCCTCAGTGGAGGAGGGACGTTGCTGACCCTAGACATTTGCATTTGGGGAGGCAAGGACACCCTTGCCCTGAGGATAGGTATGATGATTTGGAGGCAGAAGATGCTCTAGAGGATTGTTAGGAGCCGTATGAGGTTTCAAATAACACGGTACGTCCTATCCAGTAGAGCCAAGGTTGTGGAGTCAGAAGAGGTGAAGAAGCCCAACAAATAGGGTCAGCTTTTGATGGATTAAGCAGAGGGTCGGCCTTTGAAAGGATCGGCCCAGTAAAGACCTACGACAGAGATTATCCAGGTCGAGAAGTGTAGCCGGCTCATAAAGGGAAGAGGGGCAACATCGTCCTCATCATGGCCGACCTAACACAGGACGAGGTAGGGACCAGGAAGAGGTTAATAGTCGACGTTGTGCTGTGGATGGGGAACCCTCAGTCCACCCCTTAGAGGTGGCTTGGGATAACCTCAGCCAGGCCGACATTATAAGACCATGGAATGACTTGATCCAACGTCTTGAGGATAAGATAGGAGACCTCATCAAAAGCCGGGACCCACTGCAAAGAGGCTTCTCAGAAGGCTCTCCATTCATAGCTAAGATAGTGAGCTTCCCTACCCCTGCCAAGTTCAAGCCACCAACGGTGTCTCCCAAGTATGACGATAGCACCAACCCTGTACATCATATTAAGATGTACCAGTCAGTGGCGGACATTTATTCAATATCGGATGAGATGAAGTGCCGGGCCTTCTCAGGGACTTTGATGGGAGCGGCACACATCTGGTTTACCTCTCTTTCGAAGAACTCAATAGAGAACTTTAAGGGTTTGGCTGAACGGTTCATTCATAACTTCTGTTTTGGGGTAAGACCTCAAAAGAAGACTACCCATCTGTTGTATGTCAATCAAGGAAAGAACGAGAACCTAAGGGACTACATTGCTAGATTCAATAAAGAAAAACTCGAGGTTGAAGACTACGAAGAGAATATAGCCATGACTGCCCTCATAGGAGGTCTTCAGAAGGGGAAGTTAATATGGAAACTTGCGGAAAACCCTTCCAAGTCCATGGCAGAACTATTGGCAACTGCGAGCATGGTCATGAACGTTGAAGAGGCCATGGCCGCAAAGTATGAGGATGATAATGGCGGTAGTAGCGGGAAGTTCCAAAGAAAGAAGGACGGAAAGAAGAGGTCAGCTGACGATAAGTTTGCACACTATACCCCTCTAACTGTGAGTTGCGAACACATCTTCAATGAGATCAAGAATGACCGGTCTATGAGATGGCCAGAGAAGCTGAAGGCTCCACCACATAAGAGGAACAAGAAGTTATGGTGCGAGTTCCACCAAGACCATGGCCATGTTACAGATAAGTGTTTCTCCTTAAAGGATGAGATTGAGAAGATGCTGAAATTCGCTAAGTTAAGGAAGTACGTTGATGGCAAGGTTCCTAAGAGGGGAAGATATGACCCTAAAAAGAAGAGAAATGATAGATGTCGTGACGATACTCCCGCAAGAAGAGACGATGACTCGGAGGGTAATGATGAGGATGATCCAGACCTCCCACCAAAAGATGATAACGCCCCAGTAAAGAGGGTTGGTATGATCTCCTTCAGTGTTAACACCATATGCGAAGGACTAGCTGGGGGTGTATCTGACGTGCCTGACTGAAAAGCTCATATGGTGGAGGCCAAGTTAGTGGCCAAGCCAGAATGTGTAAATCTGACGTCTTCCGAAACCAAGCAGAAAAGAAAAAAGGTGTATATGGACAATCTTATAGTTGGGTTCTCCCGACTCGACTTCAAAGGCATCCTAGCTCCGCATGATGACCCTTTAGTAATCACAACAAGGGTGCAAGGATGTGAGGTGCAGAGAATCCTCGTAGATGGAGGAAGTTCAACAGATGTGATGTTCTGGCCCTACTTCAAAAGCCTAGGCCTTAGCAGAGCTAGGCTGGTACCCTATCATTATTCGTTAATGGGCTTCAGCAGTGAGAAGGTCCATCCTTTGGGCATGTATGATATGGACGTACGAATGGGCGATGAGTGGCCTAAGAGGTTAACCCGAAAGATAAATTATTTCATCATGGACGAAAACGTCTTCTCAGCCTATAACCTCATCATAGGAAGAGTAGCCCTTAAAGAGTTTGAGATCGTGCCGTCGAAGGTCCACCAGATGGTAAAATTCCTGACCCCATATGGGGTAGGGGAACTGCAGGGTGACCAGACCATAGCACAAGAATTCTACTTCAACTCGGCTAAAGAGAGAGAGGCCCATAAGAGAGCAACTACCACGTATAACATTGATACGCTTGACCCTAGAGATGAAACGAAATTAAAGAAAGGAGAGGCCGCGGAAGAGGTAGAATCCATCGTCCTCAATGAGGATGAACCAGAAAAAACCTTCTAGGTCGGCAAAGCCTTAAAGGCATAAATCAAGGAAGAGCTGATAAACTTCCTAAGGAAGAGGCCGAGTGTCTTCGCTTGGAGTCACGCGGACGTGCCTGGCATCAGCCCTGAGGTTATGTGCCACAAGCTGAATGTGACTAAGGATGCTAGGCCAATCAAATAAAGATGAAGAATCTACTCTAGGGAGAAGTACGACGTCATCCGAGAAGAAGTCAGAAAGTTGGAAGAGGCTGAATTCATCAGGGAAGTCATATATCCGGAGTGGTTATCAAACGCAGTCATTGTTCCCAAAGCCAATGGAAAATGGAGGATGTGCTTAGATTTTACCGACCTGAACAAGTCTTACCCAAAAGATAGCTATCCCTTACCTCGGATCGACCAGATGGTAGATGCCACTACAGGACATGAGCTCATGAGCTTCATGGACGCGTATTCGGGTTACAACCAGATCTTTATAGACGCCGAAGACTCAGAGAAGACAACCTTCATCATTAACAAAGGGACATATTGCTATAAGGTTATACCCTTCGGATTGAAAAATGCGAGGGTAACATATCAACGTCTTGTGAATAAGATGTTTGAGGACCAAATAAGCAAGACTATGGAGGTGTACGTAGACGATATGTTGACAAAGAGTTTAAAGGCCTGCACTCACGTGGCAGACCTAGAAAAGACCTTCGATATCATGGACATGTACAGAATGAAACTCAATCTCGCAAAGTGTGTCTTCGGGGTAGGAGCAGGGAAATTCCTTGGATTCATTATGAATCAGAGAGGAATAGAGGCAAACCCTGAGAAAATCAAGGCTTTGATTGACATGAAGATGCCAAGAAGTATCAAGGACGTTTAGAGACTCACTGGAAGAGTAGCTGCACTCAACAAATTTGTTTCCAGAGTGACGGATAAGTGTCTTCCATTCTTTTAGATGCTTAAAAATGCATTCGAGTGCGACAAAGAGTGTGATGAGGCTTTTAACCAACTCAAGTCCCACCTCGAATCTCCCTTGCTCTTATCTCGGCCCATAATGGGAGAGAAGTTGTATATTTATCTAGCAGTTTCTGAATCAGCTATAAGTGCAACCATAGTACGGGAAGACGTTGGGGTCCAAAGGCCTGTATACTTCAACAGTAGGGCCCTTCAAGGGTCTGAACAAAATTATCCACGGATGGAAAAGTTAGCCTACGCCTTGATACATGCTTCTAGGAAGATGAAGCCCTACTTTCAAGTCCATTCTATGGTCATCCTCACTGACTCCCCACTAAGACAGGTCCTCCACAAACTCGAGAAATTAGGTAAATTGATGGCATGGGCCATTGAGTTAGGGGAGTATGACCTTACTTATCAGCCTAGGATGGCCATCAAAGGGCAAGCACTTGCAGATTTTGTCGCTGAGTTCACATGAGAAGAGGCCGAGGTTAAAAATGACCTAGAGACCGCAGAGCGATCAAATAACAACGTCTTTCGAGATCTTGAAGAGGTTGTATCCAAGAAAACCAGAAACGGAATAGTCGAGAATGAGGAAGATCGGTACCTCTTCAGGCATGGAGTCATGTCAAAAGGGATCTTCTCATCAGATAAAGACATTTGGAACCTCTCTGTTGATGGGTCTTCTTACAAAAGCGGAAGCGGTGTAGGGCTAATACTTTTAGCTCTGGATGGTGCTAACGTTGAATATTCCCTAAGGTTTAACTTCAAGGCATCAAAGAACGAGTCAGAATATGAGGCCATGATAGCAGGCCTCTCATTGGAAAAGACCCTTAGGGTAAGACGACTCCTGCTTCATAGTGATTCAAGGTTAGTTGTTAATCAAGTGTTGGGGATTTATGAGGCCAAGGATGAAAGGATGGCCAAATACCTGAAGAGGGTGAGAACGATACTCGAAGGTTTCGAAAAATTAAAGATAAAGAGAATACCTTGGCAAAACAACAGCCACGCAGATGCATTAGCAAGGTTAGCTTCGGCAATAAGGATAGACATCAGAAGGATAGTCCCAGTTGAGATCTTGCCCAAGGCGACCATTGAAGCAGAAGAAGAGGTCAGCAACCCCTGCCTCAATTTGAACCTAGGGGGCTCATGGATGGACCCCCTTATCAGATATATCAGAGAGGGAGAGCTGCCATAATCAAAACTAGAGAGAAGTAAACTGAGGTACAGAGATGCAAAGTTCTCAATAGTAGGAGACGTCCTATATAAGAAGGGATTCCTATTACCTCTCCTTAAATGTGTTCATCCCATAAAATTTCCCCGCGTCCAACAAGAGGTACACGAGGGTTCTTGCTCCAGTCATATAGGAGGAAGACCTTTGGCTAAGAGGATCATTATGCAAGGATACTGGTGGTCGACCTTGGCCAAGGATGCTGCAGCCTACATGAAGAGGTGCGATAAATGTCAGAGATTCTCCAGTATTCCCCATCAACCTCATCGACCTATGATGTTAATCAGTTCCCCTTGGCCATTTGCAGTATGGGGAATTGACTTAGTGGGTCCCCTGCCAAGAGCTGTAAATAACTACTAATTCCTGATAGTTGCCATTGATTACTTCTCAAAATGCGTAGAGGCCGAGCCGATGATCATGATTACAGAGCAGAAGACCTTCCAATTTATTTGGAAGGACATCATATGCAGACATGGCCTCCCAAACACCCTCATCTCGAACAACGGAACCCAGTTCAAGAATTCTTCCTTGGAAAAATATTGCGAAAGAGTTGGGATAAAGCAATTTTTCTCTTCTCCTGGCCGACCTCAGGCAAACGGTCAGACAGAAGTCACAAACAAAATGATCCTTAATGGGATCAAGAAGAGGTTAGAAAAAGCTAAGGGAAGATGGACTGAATAGGTTTATATTGTGTTATGGGCCTACAGAGCAACAGTTAGGACACCAACGGGGGAGACCCCATTTATGTTAGCACATGGCTCGGAGGCCGTCATACCAACAGAAGTAGGACTTCCTACTTATAGGGTTCAGACCTATGACCCTGAGAAGAATAGGGAGGAGAGAAGACTTGACCTCGATTTGATCAAAGAGAGAAGGGCATACGCAGAAATCAGGCAGGCAGCTTACCAGCAGAGAATAACAAAATTCTATAATCAAAGGGTAAAATCAAGACCCATAGCTATAGGAGACTTAGTGTTGAAGAAGACGTTGTAGAAAGCAAACAAACTTCACCCAAACTGGCATGATCCTTACAAAGTGATTGAGGAGGTTGTACCCGGGACCTACATGCTAGAAAACCTTGAAGGGGAACCTTTTTCTGATAGTTGGCATGCTTATCATCTAAAAAAGTATTACATATGATGTTGAAAGAGATCTATGTAAATGCATCATCTTATGGAGAGATTATTAATGAGAAGATCGATTCCCGTGTCAATTCTTGGTTCATTATGATCTAGTGGTAGAATTTTATGGGGATAACATCTTAGTTGATGACCTCAGACCTTAAAAATCATAATTTGGTGACAAGGTCCGAGTTGAACATCATACTTGGATGACCTCAGACCTAAGACCATTTATTTGGTGGAAATTTTATGAGGGTGACATCTTAGTTGATGACCTCAGACCTTAACATCATTAATTTGGTGAATATTTTATGAGGGTGACATCTTAGTTGGTGACCTCAGACCTTAACATCATTAATTTGGAGAATATTTTATGAGGGTGACATCTTAATTGATGACCTCAGACCATTTTATGAGGGTAACATCATACTTTGATGACCTCAGACCTTAAACATCATTAATTTGATGAATATTTTATGAGGGTAACATCTTAGTTGATGACCTTAGACCCTAACATCATTAATTTGGTGAATATTTTATGAGGGTGACATCTTAGTTGGTGACCTCTGACCATTTTATGAGGGTAACATCATACTTTGATGACCTCAGACCTTGAACATCATTAGTTTGGTGAATATTTTATTTATGGGGCTTATGAAAACATTATATGGAGGCTTCAGGCCTTAGCACAAACACATTGCATGACAGAAAAATTATTCAAAGAACATTCAGCAAATAAATAAATAAGGCCCCCTTCAGAGGTTGACATAGAATAAAGTTAAGAAGTACAAGCCACAGGGTAACAAAGTTTGTCATCAGAGGTTAAAGTTTGAATTGGAAATTAAAAATTACAAAGAGTTTCACAAGGTGGTCAAGTGTCTGCAGCCTCAGGGTTAGTTGTCATGCCCCCATCTCCCTGGCCGAGGTTGGTCACTTCTACCTCATCATCCTGAGGACCAACATCTTCAATCCTGGTGTCATCTTGGGGAGCAGTCTTGGTAGGTGCGGTACCTCCCTCCTCCTCTACCTCTTGCAAGGTATGAGCAAACTGAGGATCGGTGTAGCCCAGACCAATGAAGTCAGAGGCTGAAAGGCTCCCTGATTCATTCTCCTTCATGGAAGCCCATTTTCCAGTGGCCTTTACACCCCTTTCGAGGTACTCGAAGGCGAAGCTGACAAATTCATCAGAGACCTTGTACTCCTCTAAGATCTTCTTGGAGGCATCATCCAAGTCAGCCTTCACAGCAATGTCAACCTTGTGCTGGAGAGAGCCTGCATCTTCAAAGCAGCGGTATGGTCCTTTTGGAGCTTACCCATATCCTTCTCCAGCTGCTTGGCCTTAGCATCAGACTTCTCCAAAGAAGCCTTCAGACGCTCCACTTAAGCGTTCAAGGTAGCCTCGGTCTTCTGGGCCTCTTTGCCCTTCTCGATCAGAGGAAGTTTCCTCAGAGTCTAGTCCACAAAGTGGTGCAAGGAGAGGAGCCCCTGCAGAACATATGCAGAGATGTTAGTTCAAGACTTTAAAAGTCCAAGATGAGTTTACACTTACTCAGAAAAAGAAAAAGTAAAGAGTCTTACTTGGATGGACCGCTGGAGACCAAACTCGACCAGCATAGGGGTGTCCATTGAACGACAGAAGCGTTTATCAGAGTGGGTCATGACAGAGCTGATAGCGTCCAGGGCCTTCAGACTTTGGCCGATAAGGCTGTCACCAATCCTCAGTTGCTCCAGATGAGCAACTAATACTTCCTCAGAAGAGATGGGGATGGCACAATCCCCTTGTGAACCCTTCTTCTTCTTCTTCTGCCTCTGATCCGCAGGGGCAGGGTCGACAGGTTTCCTCTTCTTGGATGCCTCAACCCTTGAAGTAGTTGGAGGGGGAGGAGGCATATTTAGACCTGCTTTCTTTACAAGCTTTGTGAGACTAGGGGCTTCTATCTCCCAGAGGTCGTCGGAAATCCCTTTTGGGCGCTCTACAAACATAAAGGTCTGAGTTAGAAAATTAGAGACATCATAAATTCAGAGGTATAACTTGTTGAAATAATAAAGCAACTTACGAAGCACGGTCAGAGGACTCCCCCCAAGGCTAGTCTCAAAGAGATAGTAGGGGTCATCAATTGCTCGTACTTGACTAGCAGACCTTGCTCCCCCTGATCCTGAAGGTCTTTGACCTTCTGGAGATTATTTTGGCTTAGCTCAGGGTCTGCCCTAACAGCCATTGTCACCTTTCCCCATCTCAGGGGCATCCTCGGCTCTAAGGATGAAGAGGGGGCACAGGGGCCAAATTCCCAGGACCCTGAGGTGAAGAAGTATCGCGGTTTCCAATTGTGATTTGAAGTTTGGGTAACCTGTAACATCCTCTTATTTGACTTTTGGGCTAAGAAGTGGTAATAACTCGGGTGATTCCTTACAGAGGAAGGGACGTAGCACCCAGTGAAGACCTGGATAGGAAGGTCTGAATGGTGAACTGCCATCCATAGAACTATTGCTCCAATTATCACCCTCCAGGCGTTGGGGGATAACTGGGAAGGGGTTAAGTTAATATAGGACAATATGGCCCTAATGATGGGGTGGATGGGAAGGAAAAATCCTAACTTGAGCATATTCTCATACAGATAGATCTCACCATCTCGGCCGCCGAAAGCCCTCTCATCCCTTAGAGGTCTCCTAAGTTTTATGGAGGGACCTATGGAATACAGGTGTCTGAAAGTAAGGAGGTCGAGTTCGCTGACAGTGCTCTCTATCTCGGCTGCCTCCAAGGTGTCAACATCGCTCTTGCTATCATCATCCTCATCTTTTTCAACGTCGGCTGGAGTGGACGAGGGATTACCATCAGGGAACCTCTGAGCAAACTCAGCGCTTGTGGCGGTTGATAAGGGAATAACGTCTAGGATTGGTGGAACAGCCACACTGGGTCCTATGATTTCAACATCAGAGGAAGAATGCGAGGTGCTAGAACTCTTATTAGAAGAGGCCCGGCTGGAAACCTCGTCTTGATCAGGGGTATGATCTATCCTGATGGAACAATCCATGGCTTCTTGAAAAGAATCCACAGACATAGGGTCTGAGGTTGAAGATTCAGACTTAGACATAGGGATGGGTTCTACTGGGACCTCTGCAGGTACAGAGGGCTCAGGGTATATGACCTTCAGAGGGGGTGGAAAGATAGGTTTGAGGGGGAAGGCCTCAACCTTTACGAGCTTCCTCTTTGGCTCTCTCTATTTGCCTAATCTTCTCTAAAGTCCTCTCTCTAAGAGATGGGAATTCTTTTAAAATCTAATAAATAGGTCTGAGCATAGGAGGACGACCTCACACTTGGGAAATTAAACCAGTAACAAACAACTTGACTCAACTTGTCGAAGGATCAAACTATTAACCTTAAACAAAAATAACCAAGAACAACAAGAACTAGTGCCACCGAAAAATGAAAGCAGTCGCCGAAAAACTCATAACTCTCGTCGAAAATTAAGGAGACAAGAATAAAAGGGGCTAAAACTGGCGGAGTAAGGTGGAGACGATACCTGAAGACTTGTGAAATGAAGGAGATTTGAAGAAACACAGAAATCCCAACAACGAAGCAACTAAGCTCTTGTAGAGAGAGAGAGTTGCAGAGATAACCAAATCAAGAGAAAGAGAGGAATGAGGAAGAAAGAGAAGAAAATGGGGTTTAAACCCTTAAAGTGTGAGTGAACACGTCCCAAGGCCCATCATTGCCTTGGGAGACCAAAGGACAACCAACATCATCACGCTTGTCACGCACGCTATTTACTTCAGTAGCTGACACTTGTCAAGAAAGTATTAACACGTAAAGAAATTCAACCTCGGACAAACATATCCCTTAGGCACCTAATCACAAAGGTAACTAAGGGCTAGGGGGGTGATTGATATTCCCAAAGTAAACCTGAGAAACCAGAGACCTCAACCTCAACCTCAACGTCGGCCTGGATTGGAGCCCAGGTAATAGAAGCCTAAGGATGCCCATCAGCAGCATCTTCCTACAGGGGTTGGCCACAATCGACGTCCTAACATTGTCTCGTCTTGGAAGTAGTCGAGGTCAGCTTGAAGCTGAGAACTCAGCATCCATGGGGTCAGCCATAGCCAATGTTGTCGCTACCTTATGCATCTACCTCAGCCCTTCGTCAGCCGAGGTCAGCGAAAGCCTCGCAAGATCAATCAACATACACCATGTCATCATCGGCCCTGGTCGACATTGCACCTCATGTCCAACCTCGCGCGACCTTCCTGGCCGAGGTATTCATGGAACATTGATCGAAGACAAAGAAAGGGTCGTACCTCGCCAGCCCCGTACTCATCCAGGCTGAGGTTGGTACCAACCAAGGATAGCCGAGCTTCTACACGTTCATGTATAACTTGGAACACGTGGGCAAATTTGTTATAACCGAATTATTCCCTCCACATGAGGGAATATAGAGGTCATCATTTCTTAGTTAAGATCAGCCACGTGTCACTCTCATACTAGTTCGATGCTCATGCACATGCTCATTGTATGCTTGGGGGGTACATTACACCCCCCAAGCACTATATATATAGGCCATTCTCTACCTTGTAAAGGGTTAAAAAAAATTACAACCCTAGCTGAAACTCTATCATTTTACACAGTAGAGAGAGAAATCTTAAGAGATTGTATCCATGGCCATTAATGGCTTCATTCAGTGATATTACTCACACACACTCACAGTGGACGTAGGCCAAATTGGCTGAACCACTTACTTTCAAGTGTTCATCCTCTTCTCCTTACCTCAATCTCTTATATTTAGTATACTCTTATGCTGCCATTATTATCACTAGTTTGAGCTTACAAACACCTTGACTGGTAGTGCTATTACAAACACCTTGGCTGGAGTGGACGAGGGATTACCATCAGGGAACCTCTGAGCAAACTCAGCCCCCTATGGTGGTTAATAAGGGAATATCGTCTAGGATTGGTGGAAAGCCACACTGGGTCCTATAATTTCAACATCAGAGGAAGAATGCGAGGTGCTAAAACTCTTGTTAGAAGAGGCCTAGCTGTAAACCTCGGCTTGATCAGGGGTATGATCCATCCTGATGGAATAATCCATGGCTTCTTGAAAAGAATCCACAGACATAGGGTCTGAGGTTGAAGACTCAGACTTAGACATAGGGATGGGTTCTAGTGGGACCTCTGCAGGCACAAAGGGCTCAGGGTATATGACCTTCAGAGGGGGTGGAAAGATAGGTCTGAGGGGGAAGGCCTCAGCCCTACGAGCTTCCTCTTGGGCTCACTCTATTTGCCTAATGTTTTCTAAAGTCCTCTCTCTAAGAGATGGGAATTCTTCTAAAAGCTGGTTGTGGGCCATAATTTAGTATGTCTTGATTTATGTACCTTGACTACGATATGGGTTTAGACAATCTTGAGGGTTGAGGTAACCTAGGAGTAAAACTAGATAATTGTGGCGACTTAGTAGTAAGTAAATGAGTTGTGATGTTTTAGAATGGGACCCCTTGCGGCATCATTAGGGTGAACCTCCTTTTAGGCAATACCCAACGTCCGATGTCCTACCAAAACCTGAATGGTAAAAATTTAAAGTTTGGTGGTTGTAATTTGGCATTTAGAAATAGAACTCTTGCGGTATTCGTAGGCATGAGCTTTAGTGTTCATAGGCAATGCTCGATGTCCCGTATCCTACCAATATATATATATATATATATATATATATATATATATATGTGTGTGTGTGTGTGTGTGTATGTGTGTGTGTAGTTGTGTCAATTAGTAGGTTAGCACGTACTATGAGGTCTACATAGGATGGCAATTCAGTTATAGCAGTTGAACACTCATTGGGAATCAAATGATGTGATGTAGTGAACTTAACTACGTGCCGGGATTTTGCGTATGCACGTGAGTTGCATTAAATCCTGGAAATTTGCATACGCACGTGAGTTGCGTTAAAAGCCCTTTGGAGACAAGTACTAAGGTGGTTTGATGAAATTGGCCTTGGGTTAGTAATTTGGATAGGCATGTAAAATCATTATTGATAATTCCTTGGAGGTGTATACTAAGGTTTAGCTAGCGAGATGTTAATGCGAGTGATAGTCACCCCATAGTAATAGTGAATCTGAGGTTGTGTACCGTATATTACGACGATGATAGTATCTCTCTTCGAAACCTTGGGATTTGTTGTTTCATTAATGTTTATGTAGTGATGCCCATTTCATGGTGATAAACTCAAGGTTGTGGAGCAAAGGTCATGGTATGGCTGGTGGTTCCTTGTAATAAATATGTAAGCTATTTAAAAGAAATAATTGAGTTTGATAACGTCCCCTGTGAGGCATTGGAAATCATTATTGTATTGAAGTTTACATGGGTAATGGTAGACCATTGATGATTTTAGTACGGTTAGATCATGTCGATTTATGGCAGTACCTTGGAGTTAGAGCTACGATTTTTATTTATAGACACGTATCATCATATGACCTTCGAGGTTAATTTCGAGAATAGGTTGATCAATTCTAGGTAGTGCACCTGGGAGAGTTAGAGCACAGTGAGGTTCGTTATGGCTTTTAGAAATAGCACTCGGGATGAACTGTTAGGCATAGTTATAGCACCTAAGTGTGCTACATGTATGGTTAGTGATGACTCTATTGAAGGAAATCATTAGGTACGAGTGATGCTTAAAAGTTGAGGTGCCATTAGAGTGATTATGATTTGGGATCATGTAGATTGCGCTAAGGGTTGTAAGGACATTTTTCTCATGTCCGTTATCTTACAGTTTTGTATGTCATACGCGAGCAAGTGAAGTTTTTGATCAAGACAACACATGATCTAGTGGAGTGTGTTCAAAAGATGTCACCATCTTTGGAAAACTCCACCGTTACTCCCGATTGAGATCTTGTCTTGGTTGCTAGCATAGGTTGATTTTCATGCTGTTTCTTTTGCCTATTGCTAGCATGTACCATTAGTTTGTTTTATTTTGTTCATTTTTATTTCGTTAAAACAAAAAATCAAAAAGATTTTCCTTTAAGAAAAATTTTAAGAAAAGCACAAAAAGATTTTATTTTGATAATTTTTTTTTTGCTCCTTTTATGGATGAGCATTTAAGATAGCCAAGTCACAACTTCATTCCATATATCCATGTGACTGTTTGATAGATATTTGAGATGCTACATCATTTCATCCATGTGCTTTGCATTGATTGGAGTCCTTGAGATGTAATTAGTGATATTTTCCTACATGTTTGACTCCTATCTCCTTTATTGCACACATGCACGACTGTATTTGATTATTGCACTTGTCTATCACATGTTGGCTTGTGTGTTTCCATCTCAATTATGTCTATACAACTTACAATATGCGATAAAACTTGACAAGATTGGAATCCATGTAAAAACCGTTTTTGTGAGACTGAGTGTTTGTTTAAGAACGGGGAGGGATTGCGAAAGATAATTATCACTTCTTTGCGCAAAATCCACCGTTCAAAAGGACCTAAAAAATGGAGGAATTTTATTATCCGGGGTCCAAAGAGGTTAAAAGAGCCCGAAAAACATTTAAAGGCAGTTAAAAGCAATTCATGCCAAATATGGGCCACTTAGGTTTCACCATCACTTCTCCAGAGTTTGAGAATTTAGAAAGCCTCTATTACAAATAAAAATCTGAGGGAGCTTGGTTGGAGAATATAAACAGGTTTGCACTTCCTTGAAAGTCCTGAAAAGGCATGAAATAGTTTTGGACGTTATTGGTGTAGAAATCATTTGTAGCTTTGATTTGTTGATTTGATTGAGTCAATGTCTTATATTTCCATTTTTTTACACCAAAAGAAGACTTTGAGTTCATTCATTAGGAGTATCCGATATTCATCGTGCACATATGTCATGTTTGTATGCATTGATTTTCCTATCGAATTTGATCATAGCCATTCCTTTCCGTCATCATCGACTTGGTTGTCCTGTGTTTATTCATGGTGTGATTTTGTTTTAAAAAAAATATTGAAAAATTCAAAAAAATAGTTGTGTATTTCCTTGTGACACCCCGTCATTGCTTGTTTGAATTATTTCTCTCATTTGTCTATTTGGGGACATCATAAAAAGGGGGAGAATGAATTATCTTATTATGGGGGAGTTTTTGATCTTTTGAGTTTTCTCATAAATTGCTATATATTTTTATCTCATTTCAAACTAGATACGTCACTTGGTATTGGCTTTGTCTCATGTGTGTAGGTACTACATTGATGATAAGTTACACACCCTGATGAGAAAAGCGTTGAAGATTCCTGAAGAGTTGAAGAACAAATGATGAAGTCTTATTCAATTGTACCTTTTCAGTTTTGGGTTCATGGAAGGGTAGATTTGTATAGGCAATGTTATTATTCGATAATTCAGATTTTTTATGTATGTACCGGCATAGACATAGGGGGAGATTTGTAAGGACATTTTTCTCATGTCCGTTATCTTACAGTTTTGTATGTCGTACGCCGTTACATTTGACACGTCCCTACACGATCTCATATGACGGCCTTAATCCGAATTCTGGGAATCAAGCATTTATGATCTCCATCATGTGTCCCTCATCTGCCTCAACGACTTCACGTTCCATGTTTTTAGGCTCGTAATACAAGTGGTATGCAAGAGAAGTCAAAACAGTGCAACAAGACTTGATAGTAATTTTCAAGGGAAAATTGGTAATTTTATAGCCACCGTCCGGAGGACCGGTCAACTGGAAAGTTGAAGAGATTGCCACAACAAAGATACTGGAAGAAACGGCACCTCAATCCGAGCTACGGTGAACAAGTTATGGCCCATTGAAAATGGAGATATTTACATTAAAAATTCTGGGAATTTTTCTAAGTGTTTAGCTCCTGTTCCCAGCGAGTTTCCCCGAACCCAGCCCGAACCGGTTCGGGGGGCAAACCGGTTCGCAGGATACCCAAACCGGTTTGGGGTACCTGTACGCTGGATAGAATTTTAGGTTTTAAGAACGTGGATCTCTTCATCTATTTTCCTATAAATACCAACTTCGAGGGAGTTGTTTTGCAAGACTTCCATACATGATTTTCAGAGCACAAAAACTCTAAGTCTTCACCTATTGAGCCCAAGACTCTAGGTTTTTGATTCACACAATTTACAAACACTTGTGAATCACTTTGCAACCCAGGAACGCAGTTTTGCTGTTCATACCCTTGTGGAGAAGACCGTTCTTCTTCTTCATTGCAGCCCTCCTGGAAAGGGACATTTCCAGTCGCCGACTACAGAATCCGACACCTGAGGGTAATTCTTAGTCACTTGTATTTTCATTGTAATCCGAAATTGTGCAGTTACAATATTATAATGAAAATAAATGGTTTTGCCCCTTTGGGGGATTTTTCCTCACAAGCATGTGTTTGAATGTTCTTGCTTAGTTCATTATCTTATTCAATCACATACTGTTGCATGTTTAGGGTTTGTTTGGGTTAAAAGGTGTTTAATATATAAGTTTATCATTTGAACGCGAGCACATACGTTCTCAAATTGGTATCAGAGCAGGTTACGCTAATCTATCGCGTATTCCTATTTTTCGCAAAATTTTTCTAACATATCAATTTTCCAAAAAAAAAAAAAAATTGATTCTTGAAAAAGTGCGTTTTCAAATGGAGAAGTTATATAATAAAATGCCTATTTTTGACGGGACAAATTATGCTTATTGGAAAGCACGAGAGGTCCAAGTCACATTAGAGAATGCACCCGAGCCTATATCCACCTTGGTGAGTGAGTCCCATGGGAGACCGTCTAGGAATGTTCATCCCAAAATTATTGAAAAATTACTTCCTAGATCGGTGTATGTTTGCTCCCACTGCAAGAAGCGAGGACATCTTAGGGAGTTTTGTTCTAAGTTGGGTTTTGTGCCATATCATTCCACTTCACACATTCATGCACATACACCCACTCATGACATTTTGCCTGCAAATTATGATAGATAGTTTGCACATATTCGCGAGTAAGTGAAGTTTTTGATCAAGACAACACATGATCTAGCGGAGTGTGTTCAAAAGATGTCACCATCTTTGGAAAACTCCACCGTTACTCCCGATTGAGATCTTGTCTTGGTTGCTAGCATAGGTTGATTTTCATGCTGTTTCTTTTGCCTATTGCTTGCATGTACCATTAGTTTGTTTTATTTTGTTCATTTTTATTTCGCTAAAATAAAAAATCAAAAAGATTTTCCTTTAAGAAAAATTTTAAGAAAAGCACAAAAAGATTTTATTTTGATAAATATTTTTTTTGCTCCTTTTATGGATGAGCATTTAAGATAGCCAAGTCACAACTTCATTCCATATATCCATGTGACTGTTTGATAGAGATTTGAGATGCTACATCATTTCATCCATCTGCTTTGCATTGATTGGAGTCCTTGAGATGTAATTAGTGATATTTTCCTACATGTTTGACTCCTATCTCCTTTATTGCACACATGCACGACTGTAATTGATTATTGCACTTGTCTATCACATGTTGGCTTGAGTGTTTCCATCTCAATTATGTCTATACAACTTACAATATGCGATAAAACTTGACAAGATTGGAATGCATGTAAAAACCGTTTTTGTGAGACTGAGTGTTTGTTTAAGAACGGGGAGGGGCTGCGAAAGATAATTATCACTTCTTTGCGCAAAATCCACCGTTCAAAAGGACCTAAAAAATGGAGGAATTTTATTATCCGGGGTCCAAAGAGGTTAAAAGAGCCCGAAAAACATTTAAAGGCAATTAAAAGCAATTCATGCCAAATATGGGCCACTTAGGTTTCACCATCACTTCTCCAAAGTTTGAGAATTTAGAAAGCCTCTATTACAAATAAAAATCTGAGGGAGTTTGGTTGGAGAATATAAACAGGTTTGCACTTCCTTGAAAGTCCTGAAAAAGCATGAAATAGTTTTGGACGTTATTGGTGTAGAAATCATTTGTACCTTTGATTTGTTGATTTGATTGAGTCAATGTCTTATATTTCCATTTTTTTTACACCAAAAGAAGACTTTGAGTTCATTCGTTAGGAGTATCCGATATTCATCGTGCACATATGTCATGTTTGTATGCATTGATTTTCCTATCGAATTTGATCATAACCATTCATTTCAGTCATCATCGACTTGGTTGTCCTGTGTTTATTCATGGTGTGATTTTGTTTTAAAAAAAATATTGAAAAATTCAGAAAAATAGTTGTGTATTTCCTTGTGACACCCCGTCATTGCTTGTTTGAATTATTTCTCTCATTTGTCTATTTGGGGACATCATAAAAAGGGGGAGAATGAATTATCTTATTATGGGGGAGTTTTTGATCTTTTGAGTTTTCTCATAAATTGCTATATATTTTTATCTCATTTCAAACTAGATACGTCACTTGGTATTTGCTTTGTCTCATGTGTGTAGGTACTGCATTGATGATCAGTTACACACCCTGATGAGAAAAGCGTTGAAGATTCCTGAAGAGTTGAAGAACAAATGATGAAGTCTTATTCAATTGTACCTTTTCAGTTTTGGGTTCATGGAAGGGTAGATTTGTATAGGCAATGTTATTATTCGATAATTTAGATTTTTTATGTATGTACCGGCATAGACATAGGGGGAGATTTGTAAGGACATTTTTCTCATGTCCGTTATCTTACATTTTTGTATGTCGTACGCCGTTACATTTGGCACGTCCCTACACGATCTCATATGACGGCCTCAATCCGAATTCTGGGAATCAAGCATTTATGATCTCCATCATGTGTCCCTCATATGCCTCAACGACTTCACGTTCCATGTTTTTAGGCTCGTAATACAAGTGGTACGCAAGAGAAGTCAAAACAGTGCAACAAGACTTGATAGGGATGTTCAAGGGAAAATTGGTAATTTTATAGCCACCGTCCGGATGACCGGTCAACTGGAAAGTTGAAGAGATTGCCACAACAAAGATACTGGAAGAAACGACACCTCAATCCGAGCTACGGTGAACAAGTTATGGCCCGTTGAAAATGGAGATATTTACATTAAAAATTCTGGGAATGTTTCTAAGTGTTTAGCCCCTGTTCCCAGCGAGTTTCCCCGAACCCAGCCCGAACCGGTTCGGGGGGCAAACCGGTTCGTAGGATACCCGAACCAGTTCGGGGTACCTGTACGCTGGATAGAATTTTAGGTTTTAAGAACGTGGATCTCTTCATATGTTTTCCTATAAATACCAACTTCGAGGGAGTTGTTTTGCAAGACTTCCATACATGATTTTCAGAGCACAAAAACTCTAAGTCTTCACCTATTGAGCCCAAGACTCTAGGTTTTTGATTCACACAATTTCCAAACACTTGTGAATCACTTTGCAACCTAGGAACGCAGTTTTGCTGTTCATACCCTTGTGGAGAAGACCGTTCTTCTTCTTCATTGCAGCCCTCCTGGAAAGGGACATTTCCAGCCGCCGACTACAGAATCCGACACCTGAGGGTAATTCTTAGTCACTTGTATTTTCATTGTAATCCGAAATTTTGCAGTTACAATATTATAATGAAAATAAATGGTTTTGCCCCTTTGGGGGATTTTTCCTCACAAGCATATGTTTGAATGTTCTTGCTTAGTTCATTATCTTATTCAATCACATACTGTTGCATGTTTAGGGTTTGTTTGGGTTAAAAGGTGTTTAATATATAATTTTATCATTTGAACCCGAGCACATACGTTCTCAGGGTAGTAGCAATGGTTCATGAGATTAACGTTTGAAACTACGTAAGCATTGTGTTTCAATTGATTAGGGTTATCTGCGTTGAAATTTTGGAGGCCTAGTTGTGATAAGTGTCAAGAGAAGTAACTTCTCCTTGAGATAGAATAGTTATTCTTACCAATGATAGATAGGTGGCATTAGTCCTAAGGAGGGAAGCCTAGCGTTTCAGCTTCCCAAAGGAATTGGTTTTGTATTCCGTTCGTTCGGAATGGATGGATGACTCTCGAGTAGGATTCATCAAGGTTAAGAGGCCAAACCAGGGTACGTGTCAAGGCTAGAGTGTTTGGAGAATATACATAAGAAATGGGAAACTATAAGTGTACGTCGTGGGTTCGTACTTCAGGTGGTTCGATTCGTGGTCAGAATTAAACTACTTTCTTTGGTGAGGTAGTCGCTTTCGTTTCCTTCTTATGCCTTACTTGATCCCGGTAATGGGAAGTTGTTGATTAGTTTTGATACGGGTGTGGCTCTGCATAACTCATTAGTAATGCGGGTTAGGCATGTTGTGGCCGATGCATCACGGTATTTGAGTGTGCTCTTCTTCGGATGCACCTTATTCTACCCCGTCTATGTGCACGTGATCTCGCGTTCTTGCATGTGTTACTTAATTACTCTAGGTAAACTTGTCATTAATTAACCGGTGTAAGTAGTTACGATTTGGTTGTGTGCTCCAAGTTGTGACTTAATAGAACTATGAGTATTGGAGCCTAATAAATATGAAATGACAGTGTTGCATTTGGTTCAAAATTTTGAAGGGCTAGGAGATGGTATCTCATATACATACATGTTGTGATACCCAGGGTGACCCTAGGTCAGCATATGGATCTCATATTAGATGTAGGTAGGGTAGAACTATGCAGTAAGGCAATTATCTTTGATGTGCGTGTCGAGAACTATGGAGGTTGCATCAGCCTAGGCTAGGCATGATCCAAGATTGTCTTAAAAATCGTAGGTTGTGAATCCTAACACATACATGTTAATCAGTCCATTGGTGAAATGAGGTACTTGATGAGAATCAACTACCATGAGGTCGTGTTTAGGTAGATAGGATTATATATGCCCGAGATTTTTCAATAAGATCTTAGGGTCATCGTGACCGGATTGGATATCCTTGGGATTGGACCATAGTGTTGAGGATACTTAGAACAAAAAAGCTGGTCATGAGTAATTGGAGTGTAAATTGTGATAAACTAAGAATTTTGAGGATAAAATTCCCTAAGGAGGGAGGTTTATAATACCCCGCCCCGGTAAAATAAATAAATTATATATGTGGATTTAATATGATAGGGGATATTTTATAGTAAAGAGAATTAGCGGATTCTAGATTGTATGGAATGGAATTATTGATTTTGATTAAATAAATTATATATGACTTTCTATAAAGTTGGAAACTATTGGGGCATATGTGAAAGAGATTGAAGAAATATTTACAAAATATAAGAATGATGTATAAGGTTTGTTATTTCATTGCAAAATTGAGTGCCCTTTTATGAGATAACAGGAGATTAGTGAGGGAAAAATCGGGAATCTAGAAAGCTGGTCGCTCGAACAACGATAAGGGAGACTTCTGGTGTTGGTAGATCCATCAATAGGCTATCACCTTCTCAACGGCTAAACCTATTTTAGGCACACCTTCTCAATGGCTAAACCCACTTCATCCAGCCTTGGGCCTGACTACCTGACGACTCAATCTCATTATATTAACTTGTGGGTTTTGGGTGTTTTCATGTATAAGATAATAGGAAACCTAGAAAAAATAACCCACTTGGATAGTCTATCATAAAGGTTGTCACATTCTTAAACCATTGATCAAAATACAACAACTTAGATGAATTAGGAAGAAGTGATTACTTGTTTTAGGATTGGAATTTTGGAGTATAATAAATAGGCGTGGGTAGAGAACCCACTCCCATTCCCTCTATCTCTGTTATGAGAAATTCCCAGCTCTTCCCCATTATTATTTACACTACCTTCCATCGATTTTAAACTTCAGCCACACATACACACCAAGGTAAATATCTCCCTACTGTGATTATGGAACTAAGAAAAATGAGAAATATTGGTTTTTTTTTTTTTATGAGTATTTGAGGGGGAGTTACTCTTAGAGGAAGATGATGGACTCCGCATTTTGGAATATTTGTGTGACACCCCGCCTAATTAAATACCGGGCGATCACTCCTTTATTAAATTAAATCAAGGTAAACAGTTGGTTCATTCTCAGCATCACTGTCGATAAAAATAAATTTTCCAATTTAACACCCTAAATAATTAAGCTAAGTGTCAAAACCATTTTCATACATAACTTTCCAAATTTTATTTAAAGAAAAAGATTTATTTATTTAAAAACAACATTTCTACAATTAAGAATCACACCATAATAAAACCTGGAACACAATCCAATTAATTTAAAACATTCGTCAATCGAATGTCAACATGCGAAATATAAAGTAACACAATACAAACTGAAAAAGTCCCATAGTAACAATACTAAAAATAACAGGAGTACAAATGTTCCAATAATAATGAAATAATGGAAAGGGCGACACATGCCCAATAAATGAGAATGCTAGAAGTGGAGTCAATAAAGGAAGCCGTCTACGCAAGTGACCTGCAACTCTCACCTAAGCTGCAGCACGTTCCTCTCAAGGGATCCTAAGCAAGACGCCCCTGTGGCTGGGCACCTGAAATATATACATATATATACAAGAGAGAGAGAGAAAAAGAAACGGGTCAGAGCCCGAAAGTGTGTTTGATTTAAAATACGTTTAGCAAGTATTTAAATTGATACAGGCCAATGCAACAACATATTAGAGCGACACTCTCTTGAGAAATTCTCACCTCTCTTCTAATGTGCACGCCTATCGTACTAACCTTCCCAACGGGTTATCTTATCATTTTATCATACTAACCTTCCCAATAATTTATTTTATCTTAACTTACTCAGAAGATTTCAAAACCGAACAATATCATTGTTTAAAAAGAATACTTCCAATTAGCAGCACAACTCTCGTTGTAGCTTTTATTAATTTATAAAGTTTCCCAGTGTCATATTATACTTTCACAAACAAGTATTTACTATATGTGTCATCAACCATATCCTACTTATCAAATCACAGTAGGCAGTTTCAAATTTCTAAATCTCATATATATATTAACTACTCGTATAATATATATAAAATAACAGCACCCCAAATAAAACTATGGTGCGTGCATACTTCTACTATCCAAACCCCATACCACTCATATCAAGGGGAATACAAGTTCGGAATCACTCTCGAACTGTATTAACACACACACAACCAATATCGAGGCGAAGCATAGATTCCAAGTCTCTAAGAGGATGGCACATACTCGCGTCTCTTAGGACCGTCTGAACTATCAATTCGATAGCCTGTACCAAGGATATCTATCTTCTAGGGTACAAGTCAATATCCCCTATAAAGGTCCCATCGAGATAAGACTGTCCCAACGCGGTAACCTCAAGGATAGCAAGTAGCGCGGTATGTTTTTCACATGTATATAATATATGTACACACAATCATATAAATATACCACTTTATCATATTAATATAGGTTCTTCTTGTCACCCATAATTACAATATTTATCCTAAATTTCACATTATTAGTGTTACGTATAAGGTTTCATCTCTAACCTTAACTCGAAGGGTTTTCTCACTTATTACGTGACATTCATGGACTCTATCCTTCCAAGTAGAAAATTCAGTAAGTATACCTCTATTTACTATCGTAGATATTCGCCGCAATCTCTCACTTGAAATACGTAGTTTCATCGTTCATGATATAATTATCCCAAAAACAAGATTCTTGTCTTATAATAAAGTTCCCAACACTTATACATATGTCCTACTGGTCCTTCCTATTTCCCAAAACATTTCATTAAGAATACCCAAGAATTATTTCGCGATAAATTTAATTCAACTAATTAAATAAGGGAAATAAGAGTCTGCCAGGAGGGGTCGATCGATCGAGGTCTGGGGCTCGATCGATCGAACCTTCGATCGATCGAAGCTCTAGGCTCGATCGATCGATCAAGTAGGTCTACGAAAAATCTGCAGAAATGCAGTTACGGGTTTCATCTCCAAATTTACACCAAATCCATATTTTCAAGTTCCAATCGTCCCAGAATTCTAATACTAACATTATAATAATATACCAGATGTTTCTAACGTAAGGCATGTACATATTCATCATTTAAACATGGATTTTCAACCCAAAATTATATCTAATTACCAAGAACCCTAGAATTTTCTTAAACAGTTTTCTAACAAATCTTTCTCCAGAATTTATTTCTTATGATCATCAAAATTTCGTGGTTAATTTCCTTTACATGGCAAGGGTTTCCAGAATCATCATATGAATCAATACTACATGGATTCTCCTATCACAAATTGGGTCTTCTTCCATAGTTTTCATCACAAATCATTCCTAAACTAATATGAAGATTGCACCAACAAAAATACGCAAGAAATAGTTGCCATGGATTTTTGGTATTCTGATTCACGGCTGATTTTGGTATGGCTGCGTTCCTCGTCTCGCGATCTACGCGGTGGTGGTGGTTGTGGTGCAAACGGATGACTTTTGGGGCCTTGGATTGCCTTGGAGCTTTCTCCTTCCCTCTCCTATGGCCGTCACTTGTGTTTTTGTTTTCTAACCCTAGCTGACTAACCTAAATGGCTGATATAGGTTGCTGAATTTCGTGGGTTTAATTACCCAAAAAGGTGAAATGACTAAATTGCCCTCCCGGGGTACCAATTAGGCCTAAAAACGCCCCGAGACCCAAACTAAACCCTCGGGTACACTTTTCTGACTATCTCAACCCTTTCGGACGCGTTGGCGCACTCAAAACGACCATACGAACAACTTATAAAATATTCACTTTTTATTTAATAAAATTAGTCCCGACGTGACACGGGCACGTCCCGACTTAAATTTCCGAAATTGTCATTTAATTCACTCATGACATTAAATATAATCAATATCATATATTACTTTGCTCATTAGTAATATTCAACAAATTTCCCATAATTACTAACCCTCGACACGTTAATAATTATAACATAATTAATTTCCGGATTTTTATTAAATAAATCACTCACATTAAATTTAATAAATCCCCAAATTAATATAGCATAAAAATACGGGGTATTACATACTTCCCCGCTAATAACGGAATTTCGTCCCGAAATTCGGAAAATAAGGCATACCTGGTAAAAACAACTCTGGATATCTCTCGCGTATATCTGCCTCGCGCTTCCAAGTGGATTCCTCCACATTATGATGCTCCCACTGGACCCGCACAAGTGGAACTATCTTCGACCTCAATCTCCTCTCACTATAGTCTAGGATAGCCACCGGTCTCCCCTCGTAAGAGCTATCAGGCTGTAAGTCGATCTCATCTATCACAATGTGAGTATGGGCCATATCATTCCGAAGATATCGTCTTAACGGCGAGATGTGGAATACATCGTGGATGCGATGTAAATGCTCTGGCAGTCCCAACCTGTATGCAACCGGCCCAATCCTCTCGATGATGGGAAATGGTCCCACGTACCTCGGAGCCAACTTCTCCTTCTTTCCAAACCTCATCACTCCCTTCATAGGAGATACACGCAATAACACTTGGTCCCCCACATTAAACTCCTGGAAGAACCGTTTCGCATCGGCGTAGCTCTTCTGCCTGTCCTGGGCTACCCGAATGCGACTCCTGATCATCTCAATCCTCGCGGAGGTCTCCTGAATCACCTCTGGTCCTAGCAACTTGTTATCCCCCACTTCGAGCCAACAAGTTGGGGAACGACAAGGCCTGCCATACAAAGCTTCAAATGGAGCCATGCCAATCGTGAACTGATAAGAGTTATTATAAGCAAACTCTACCAGTGGAAGGTGTGGCTCCCAACCTCCTCCAAAATCAAGGACACACATGCATAGCATATCCTCTAGCATCTGATTAGTACGCTCTGTCTATCTGTCTGTCTGTGGGTGATAAGCTGAACTCAATCTCAACTCAGTACCCATAGCCTCCTAAAAGCTTTCCCAGAAATGTGACACGAAGATCTTATCTCTATCTGACACAATATTGAGGGGCACCCCATGTACTCTGACGATCTCGGCAATAAACAGCTGAGCATACTGACCCGTGGTATAATCTGTTCGCACCGGCAGAAAATGAGCCACCTTGGTCAAACGGTCTACAATCACCCAGATAGAATCGTGGCCCCGCTGTGATGTAGGCAACCCTGTAATAAAATCCATTGAAATACTCTCCCACTTCCATGCGGGTACTTCTAATGGCTGAAGAAATCCTGATGGTTTCTGATGGTCCACCTTCACCAGCTAGCAGGTAGAACACTTGGACACGAACTCAACAATGTCCTTCTTCATCCCACTCCACCAGTATTGCCTCCTCATATCCTGGTACATCTTATCGCCTCCAGGATGTACTGTAAATCGGGACCCGTGAGAATGAGTCATCACTGCATGACGTAATTCTGCTCCTTCTGGAACCACCAATCTCCCATTAAACCGCAAACCTCCATCAGAACTAACAGAATAGGACTCAGCACCCTCGGCTAGAAGTCGCACAATCTGCTCTTGGCAAAACGGGTCCGTGGTCTATGCCAGTATCACCCTCATAACAATCTCGGGTGTGACTGACATCATGGATATGAAAGAATGGGCTACTGCGTCCTGGTGGCCTAACTCCTTCCACTTTGCTTTCCAGACATCTGCTACCTCGTCTACCGATTTACGACTCAACGCATCAGCAACTACGTTGGCCTTTCCCGGATGATACTGTATGTCGAACTGGTAGTCCTTCACAAACTCTAGCCATCTGCGCTGACGCATATTCAGCTCTCGCTGAGTGAACAGGTACTACAACGACTTGTGGTCTGTGAACAAACGGAATTTCTCCCCCAATAAGTAGTGTCTCCATATCCTCAATGCAAAAACGACCGCTGCTAACTCCAGGTCGTGAGTGGGGTAATTCTTCTCATGTGGCTTAAGCTTGCGGGAGGCAAAAGCTATAGCCTTCTCTTCGTGCTGAAGTACTCCCCCAAGTCCCCGTAAGGACGCATCGGTGTAAACCAGGTACTCCATACCCGGCTGCGGTAACGCAAGGACTGGTGCTGAAGTAAGCTTGTCTTTCAGCTCGTCGAAAGCCAACTGACAAGTGTCATCCCAAACATATGGTACTCCCTTGCGAGTCAGATTGGTCAATGGACCCGCTATTTTGGAGAATCCCCGAATGAATCTCCTGTAGTAGCCAGCTAACCCCAAGAAACTACGCACTTCCGTCGGTGTCATGGGCTGTCCCCACTCCCTCACCGCTGACACTTTACTCGGGTCAACTGCTATCCCCTGCTCAGAAATAACATGGCCAAAGAACTGTACTTCTCGCAACCAGAATCCACACTTCTCGTACTTAGCATACAACTGATGCTCTCGTAGAGTCTGAAGAACCTGCCTCAAGTGCTCGGCATGCTCCTCGTCGGAGTGTGAATATATCAAGATGTCATCTATGAAGACGATGACAAACTAATCCGAGAACTCTATGAATACTCGGTTCATCAAGTCCATGAAAATGGCTGGGGCATTTGTGAGTTCGAACGGCATCACCCAGAACTCATAGGACCCATATCTCGACAAGAAGGCAGTCTTGGAAACATCTTGCTCTCTAATACGTAACTGATGGTACCCCGACCTCAGATCTATCTTCGAAAAGAAAGTTTCTCCCCTTAATTGGTCGAACAGATCATCGATTCGAGGCAACGGATACTTATTCCGTATCGTGACCTTGTTCAGCTCCCGGTAGTCCACACACAATCTCAGTGAACCATCTCTCTTCTTTACAAATAAGACTGGAGCGCCCCAAGGTGAGGTACTCCTACGAATAAAGCCATGACCTAACAGCTGCTCTATCTGATCTCATAGCTCTCGCATCTCTGCCGGAGCCATACGGTGCGCGTGCTATAGGTCTCGTATCTGGCAATAAATCTATGACAAAGTCTATCTCACGACTGGGGGGTAGGCCTGGTATCTCCTGAAAGACATCGGAATACTCCCTAACAACTGGGATCGAATCCAAGGGAATCACAACCCCCTTAGAGGTATCCTCCTCTATGTAATACAAATGAGAGGTCGAACCTCCCTCTGGGCGAGGCATCGCCACTACAAACATCTCTTGCCCCAGAATGGCAAAAACAATGCTCCCACCGAAGCAATCAATCATGGCTCTATAAGCTACGAGCCAATCCATACCAATAATCACATCATGCTCGTGCATGTCTAAGACTAACATGTCTGCAGGTAATACCAAGCTACCAATCTCTACCCCCACTCCCCGACATATAGAGAAAATAAGTGACCCACTCCCCAGTGGTGAGTCCACACACGTCACTGTGCTCTCTGCTGTGGCTAACAACCCTAAGGCCTTCGCAAAATGCGTAGCTATAAAACAATGCGTTGCCCCCGTATCAAACAAAACCCGACCCATAGTACTATGGATAGGAAACATACGCTCAATCGCGGGTGGTGCCTGTGGAGATGCTTCCTGGTGGACGTTATAGACACGTCCATACTGTAATTGCCCCTGCTGCACTGGAGCTGCTGGAATGGCTGGTAGGGCTGGCACCTGGGCTGGAGCTGGGAGGGAAGGTGGAAAAAGTGGTCTATGCGGCTCATTACGGCCTCCCTGATGTTGTGGGGCCCTATCGCCCTCTGGGCAATCCTGACGCCTATGGCCATGTTTACCGATCCAAAACATCGGCCTTTGAAGTTACCTCCCCTCTGACCCTTCTGTCCACGGCCCTGTTGGCCGTTACCTCCACGCCACTGGCCCGGTTGGCCCTGATGTGCACGCTGTTGGCCCTGCTGCTGTCCCTGCGCTCGGTGTTGGCCCTGCTGGCCCTTATGATTAGGCTGGCCCTGCTGGCCTTGCCTATAGCCCCCATATCCTTGCCTAGAATCATCTGAACGGAATTGCTTAGCAGGGTCCCCCTGATGGGAACTCTGCTCGTGCTGACGAGTCTGTCCATGAGATGGTGCCCCACTGGCACTATTACCCCCAGTCCTGCCCTACTGGCTGGACTCTCTTGCTCTCTTGCTTCCCTGCAGATGGAAGCGGTGATCCTGGAAATGTAGCAACGCGGCATTGAGTACATCAGTGAACGTACTCAGGGATAGATTCCCAATAAGGTGCTGACGGATCCTCCAAGCTAACACGTCGACAAACAGCATAATCTTCTTGCTCTCAGTAGGTGCCTCATCTGGCACAATGGTGAGAAGTCTCGTGAACTCCTCCTCATACTCCGCTATGGTAAGACTCTCCTTCTTCAGATTCAGTAATCTCCGCCTCATCTCAGTCTGCACTGCGGGTGGAAAATACTTGCGGTCAAATCGCTCCCAGAACAACTGAATAGGGATCGTGTCCCTCTCCTCCAAAGTGGTAGTGGACTCCCACCATTGTAATGCGGCTCCCACCAGCTTAAAGGAAGTGAATAACTGCTTTTGCACGTCAGTGCACTCATACATACGGAGGTGCCGCTGGATGTCTTTCTTCCATTGGCTAACTGTGACAATATCGGAGCTACCAGAGAACTCAGGGGGATGCGCTTTCTGAAAAGCATCCCGAACCCTCTCCCATGCAGATGGAAGCTGTGCTAGTACTGGCGCCACTGCCTGAACCTGGGGTGGAGCCTGCTGAACCACCGCTAGTGCGACATTCACCGCCTGAGCAACAATGGAGGCTACTTCGTTTGCATTCATTGTGCCTGGTGCCGGAGCTGCTGGCTGCTCGGCTTGGGCACGCCTATCTTTCGGAGCACGTCTCGGAGGCATCTGAAACGTGAACAAGTTTATTAGTCTACAGTTATTATCAAATCTCAAATAGCTGAAGACTTAAACGTAAAAGCAAGAGTACAACAATCCTAAAAATAGGGCTCTATAATAATAATGTCAAGCTGAAAGCGAAATAAGTCGTACAGATCCTATGGACACTAGAACCTGATGCTCTGATACCACCTGTGACACCCCGCCTAATTAAATACCGGGCGATCACTCCTTTATTAAATTAAATCAAGGTAAACAGATGGTTCATTCTCAGCATCACTATCGATAAAAATAAATTTTCCAATTTAACACCCTAAATAATTAAGCTAAGTGTCAAAACCATTTTCATACATAACTTTCCAAATTTTATTTAAAGAAAAAGATTTATTTATTTAAAAACAACATTTCTACAATTAAGTATCACACCACAATAAAACCTGGAACACAATCCAATTAATTTAAAACATTCGTCAATCGAATGTCAACATGCGAAATATAAAGTGACACAATACAAACTGAAAAAGTCCCATAGTAACAATACTAGAAATAACAGGAGTACAAATGTTCCAATGACAATGAAATAATGGAAAGGGCGACACATGCCCAATAAATGAGAATGCTAGAAGTGGAGTCAATAAAGGAAGCCGTCTACGCAAGTGACCTGCAACTCCCACCTAAGCTGCAGCACGTTCCTCTCAAGGGATCCTAAGCAAGACGCCCCTGTGGCTGGGCACCTGAAATATATACATATATATACAAGAGAGAGATAGAAAAAGAAACGGGTCAGAGCCCGAAAGTGTGTTTGATTTAAAATACGTTTAGCAAGTATTTAAATTGATACAGGCCAATGCAACAACATATTAGAGCGACACTCTCTTGAGAAATTCTCACCTCTCTTCTAATGTGCACGCCTATCGTACTAACCTTCCCAACGGGTTATCTTATCATTTTATCATACTAACCTTCCCAATAATCTATTTTATGTTAACTTACTCATAAGATTTCAAAATCGAACAATATCATTGTTTAAAAAGAATACTTCCAATTAGCAGCACAACTCTCGTTGTAGCTTTTATTAATTTATAAGGTTTCCCAGTGTCATATTATACTTTCACAAACAAGTATTTACTATATGTGTCATCAACCATGTCCTACTTATCAAATCACAGTAGGCAGTTTCAAATTTCTAAATCTCATATATATATTAACTACTCGTATTATATATATAAAATAACAGCACCCCAAATAAAACTATGGTGCTTGCATACTTCTACTATCCAAACCCCATACCACTCATATCAAGGGGAATACAAGTTCGGAATCACTCTCGAACTGTATTAACACACACACAACCAATATCGAGGCGAAGCATAGATTCCAAGTCTCTAAGAGGATGGCACATACTCGCGTCTCTTAGGACCGTCTGAACTATCAATTCGATAGCCTGTACCAAGGATATCTATCTTCTAGGGTACAAGTCAATATCCCCCATAAAGGTCCCATCGAGATAAGACTGTCCCAGCGCGGTAACCTCAAGGATAGCAAGTAGCGCGGTATGTTTTTCACATGTATATAATATATGTACACACAATCATATAAATATACCACTTTATCATATTAATATAGGTTCTTCTTGTCACCTATAATTACAATATTTATCCTAAATTTCCCATTATTAGTATTACGTATAAGCTTTCATCTCTAACCTTAACTCGAAGGGTTTTCTCACTTATTACGTGACATTCATGGACTCTATCCTTCCAAGTAGAAAATTCAGTAAGTATACCTCTATTTACTATCGTAGCTATTCGCCGCAATCTCTCACTTGAAATACGTTGTTTCATCGTTCATGATATAATTATCCCAAAAACAAGATTCTTGTCTTATAATAAAGTTCCCAACACTTATACATATGTCCTACTGGTCCTTCCTATTTCCCAAAACATTTCATTAAGAATACCCAAGAATTATTTCGCGATAAATTTAATTCAACTAATTAAACAAGGGAAATAAGAGTCTGCCAGGAGGGGTCGATCGATCGAGGTCTGGGGCTCGATCGATCGAACCTTCGATCGATCGAAGCTCTAGGCTCGATCGATCGATCAAGCAGGTCTACGAAAAATCTGCAGAAATGTAGTTACGGGTTTCATCTCCAAATTTACACCAAATCCATTTTTTCAAGTTCCAATCGTCCCAGAATTCTACTACTAACATTATAACAATATACCAGATGTTTATAACGTAAGGCATGTACATATTCATCATTTAAACATGGATTTTCAACCCAAAATTATATCTAATTACCAAGAACCCTAGAATTTTCTTAAACAGTTTTCTAACAAATCTTTCTCCAGAATTTCTTTCTTATGATCATCAAAATTTCGTGGTTAATTTCCTTTACATGGCAAGGGTTTCCAGAATCATCATATGAATCAATACTACATGGATTCTCCTATCACAAATTGGGTCTTCTTCCATAGTTTTCATCACAAATCATTCCTAAACTAATATGAAGATTGCACCAACAAAAATACGCAAGAAATAGTTGCCTGGGATTTTTGGTATTCTGATTCACGGCTGATTTTGGTATGGCTGCGTTCCTCGTCTCGCGATCTACGCGGTGGTGGTGGTTGTGGTGCAACCGGATGACTTTTGGGGCCTTGGATTGCCTTGGAGCTTTCTCCTTCCCTCTCCTATGGCCGTCATTTGTTTTTTTTTGTTTTCTAACCCTAGCTGACTAACCTAAATGGCTGATATAGGTTGCTGAATTTCGTGGGTTTAATTACCCAAAAAGGTGAAATGACTAAATTGCCCTCCCGGGGTACCAATTAGGCCTAAAAACGCCTCGAGACCCAAACTAAACCCTCGGGTACACTTTTCTGACTATCTCGACCCTTTCGGACGCGTTGGCGCACTCAAAACAACCATACGAACAACTTATATAATATTCACTTTTTATTTAACAAAATTAGTCCCGACGTGACACAGGCACGTCCCGACTTAAATTTCCGAAATTGTCATTTAATTCACTCATGACATTCAATATAATCAATATCATTTATTACTTTGATCATTAGTAATATTCAACAAATTTCCCATAATTACTAACTCTCGACACGTTAATAATTATAACATAATTAATTTCTGGATTTTTATTAAATAAATCACTCACATTAAATTTAATAAATCCCCAAATTAATATAGCATAAAAATACGGGGTATTACAATTTGTTGGAGCTTCTTTTGGAAGTTGCATAGTGGAGTTTTATGTGACTCCTTTTAGGGCCACCTTTGGAGGCAGGGGAGTCACCCATCTTCACCACCACTACCATCTTTAGAGATTCTTTAAGGTGGGATAAAATACTCTTTGTACTTATGATATCATTTTGTGTATATTATGGTATTGTTGTTATTGAATGATTAAGGACTATGATTAGTATGCAACAATAGTGTAGTTGCTATTAAAACAAAAATTATACATTTTTATGGAATAAAAGTGTAAGATAATATTATTTTAGTGTGTTTGCTAATAAAACTATTTATTATGGAATAAAAATGTAAGATAATATTATTTTGGTGTGTTTGCTAATAAAACTAAATAATATACATTTTTATGGAATAAAAATGTAAGAAGTGTTATTTTGGCGTATTTCTAGTAAAATAAATAATAAACATTTTTATGGAATAAAATTATAAGAAATGATATTTTGGTGCATTTATAGTGAAAAAGAATAATGGATATTTTTATGGAATAAAAATGTAATAAAATATTATTTGTGTGTATTTCTAGTAAAAGGAAATAATGGGCATTTTTTATGAAATAAAAATGTGGAATAATGTTTATGTTGTCAAAATATTTATGAAATAATATTTTTAAGTTTCTTGCAAATGAAGACTTTATGAACAAATGGACATTTGTTGAGTTTAAAGAAGTTGATAAATGTCTTTATTACTTGAAAAGTATGTTGTTGTAAACGGTATAAATTTCTAGAATGAAATGTATGTTTAATCCATTTGGTAGGATTTTAGTACTTAAAGTCCACTTTCTATGCATATAAACTTGTAGTGTTTGATATATATATATATATATATATATATATATATATATATATATATATATATATATATATATATATATATATATATATATATCTGTGTGTGTGTGTGTGTGTGTGTGTGTGTGTGTGAGCAAGTTTAAAAAAAGTCTTATGGGTTTGAAAATTGGATAAAAGTGTGCTATTAAACAAGTGGTAGAATGGCTAAGTGTTCAAAATGTTAAGTTGGAGACTTAATAACTATTTTGAGAAATAACACTTGTTAAATAACAAAACGGAGAATTTGGTAAATAAAGGGGTAAATTGGTAATTTACTTAAAGTGAAACATTTTTATGGAATAAAAATGTTAAAGAATGACTTTACACTAGTATGGGTGAAACTGAGTTTAAGTCCTAAAAGCGTGAATGATTTTAGTCTAAACCACGTGTGTGTGCGTAAGGGACTTGAAGAAGAAAAGAATAATTTTTTTCAAGTGTTAATAGAAAAACCGGATTTTGGCTTCGGTCGGGTAAAAGCTAGGAATGGAATAATGTGGACGTGTGTAAAATGTTAAACACATTAATAAGGACTAGGATGCAACTAGGAATAAGAAAGAAGGGCCAGGTGCCCTTGGGTGAAAGGCCCTAAATCACTGGACAGAGCATATGGTGCGCATAGCCGTCGCTGTGGAGCCCGTGTTAGTATGCTGCAAATGGTAAAATTCTGAGAAAAGATAAAAGTAATAAGGAACATCTCAAGAAAATAGGTTGTGTGGTAAAACATGTTAATACAACCTAACTTGAGTGAATGAAATAAATGTTCTGATAAATGTTTAATGAAAAAGTAAATGCGTAAATCTATAGATGTCCATGTTAAGGCAAAAAGAACTAAAGTAAAGTGCTCAAACGGGTGTTTAAGTGTGGAAACGGGTGCGTTAAACAAAGTGAGAAATGTTATGTATGAATAAAGGAATTCTTTTCAAGATTAAGGTAAATTAATCTAGATGAGTAAAGTTCTGGAAGTCAAACGGTTAATGCATTTGAGTATGTATTTTTCAAAGGTATATCAATATGTATGTAAATACACATACATTTTCTCATGCATGCGATTGTAGCGTGTGAGTATTCTTTTCTGCCGTTGGTTTATATATTTGTTTGTATATTCCCACTGGGCATAGGCTCACACCCTCGCTTTGTTATGGAAGGTTGGGTGCGGGTTCATAATTTGAGGGCGTTTTACAGGTAAGTGTACTTTATTTATTTTACGTTAGTAGCTTTATTTACTAGGACTCGGGGTGCTCCCCATGGGTCCCACATGTAGTTTATCTTGAAACTGGACTCGCATGCTAAACAAGTGAAACCTTAATTTATAAAAAATGGACTAACAACATTTTTTAGGGTGTTTCATCGCACTTCACACCTAACGCTCGGGTCGAATCGGGTTGACCCATGGGAAACCCATGAATCTAGGTCGGGTCATTACATATTGGGAGCGGTTCAATGTGTTAGTTAATATGTGCTCGATCCCGGGCCCGAAAAATGTCCCCAACTCCTTCTGCGTACGGACCCTATCATTTGGACAAATAAGACGAGTTGGAGATTCAAATCAATCAACTTGCCAAGAGGTTGGAAGAGGAGGTTGTGACACCCCGATTAATTAAATACCGGGTAGCTACTCCTTTATTCAAATTAATACAAAATGCCATGTTGGTTCAGTTCATAGCATCACTGTCAAAAACATTTTTAAACAATTACTAGCCACCAAATATTTAAAAAGTGAGTTGCCAAATTTTATTAAATTAAATTAACATGCGACCAATTAAATTATAAGCTAACTGTACCACATCCACATCACAATCACAGTAGAATAATAATGGAATGATAAAATGAGTCTGGAGTAACACTCCCCTGAATAATCCAAATACTAAATAAAACCCCATAAAAAGTCTGAATAACTAAATAAATCCAAAACTGAAATAAAACCGTGAGTCTGAGAATGCTATCTCTAAATGAAAAGGGGGTGAAATGCCCTAACTGATAAATGAACCTGAATAGAATCAAATGCAGAATGTGGAGGCGTCTACTACCAAGATCCTTTAACTTCTACAACAGCTACAACACGTAAATGGAATGGAACTCCTATGCTTGGCGTCCCTGTTGATGGACACCAAAAAGGTTTTACAAGAAAAATAGATTTGAAAGCAAACGGGTTAGAGCCCGAGGTGAAAATAGTTTAAAAATATAGCAAGTGTTTAATTGCATTAAACAGTAAATATTATATACATGTTAGTTACGTGCTCTCACATGAGTCCCTCACCCCTCAACTAATGTGCACGCCTAACGTAATACCTTAATCCGTCCTAATTATGCAGTTAATTAACTAATCTGTACCACTTCCTGTCCTCACATATAATATAGGGGTCTATTCAAATCGTTATAACATATTCTGTATGTAACTCACCTTTTCATTTATAAGATCAATTTATAACAATTACGATAGGAAATTCTCATTTTAAATCCCATTCAAAATGTCTCAATTATTTATATTCACACTTTAACAAAGAGTCCGTTATAATCACAACTATATTATTCGCGGTACAAATACACAAATAGGACACCCCTAGGCTAAGCTGCAGTGCACACATACTCTGCTATCAAATCCCAGTACATCACGTTCATAAGAACTACGTGTTTCGAATCTCTCAGGAACCGTTTTAATAAGCAAAATCACACATATTAGAGGCGAACATAGTTCACATACCCATGGGTCATGGACATACCTAGGCTCCCATGGTCAGCTGACCGATTAACTCACAAATAAGCCATTCGCATCCCTATGTCCTTAAGGTACCAATCTAAATCCCCCCATAGGCATACAAAGATTATATGGCCCTGTTCCGAAAGTCGACCTCCCGTGATAGCAACTATACTAGGTATGCCATATACATAATAATCTATATACTAAGCATTCACACAACTTAGATAACTTATTATATTATTAAAGGTATGTTCTCAGCCCTATACCATTAGTCCAATTCGTACACTATTATAATTCCGGATGATATATAATATATTTTGCCGATACGTCTCACGTCGTATAGTTTCGGGTACTTAAAACCTAACCGAAGAGGTACAAAGTATCCTACTTTTCCAACATATTAATTCAGTACTCTTAAGTCCTTATTTATGCCCCAAATCCTAACTTATCACTCCTAAGAATTTATATCATGTTATCGCATCATAAAATAGGAAATTACTCGTCGAACCCTCATAAATTCAACACTACATTCAAACCAAATTCTAATATGTTTCGGGCTTCAAATATATCTCTACTGGTCTCCCTCAAGTCCTAATGTATTCACATAATTCCCAACTACAACGTTTGATGGTCGAAAACACTTAAAATCAAAAAGGGGAAAAAGGTCACAGTTTCTGGGGAGATCGATCTATCGACCTTGAGCATCGATCGATCGACCTATGAATGTCGATCGATTGATCAAGCTGGTGCAGGCTATGGGTTTCTTCATTTTTTAGTCCCAGTTTTGTCCCAAATCTTCATTATGTAATGGCAAATCCTAAATTAAACATATTGGGTCATTATACTACCTAATCATATGATTCTTAACGTTCCATAACTCTCAAATCATTATCAAATAGACTTTTCTTGGATTAAATCATCATATTATCATAAAAGCCCTATTTTTCTATTTTCTTCAAGAACATCATATTTCTCTTCCTAAATCTGTTTTTAATTCATCTAGGGTTATGACTTTGTTACTGAAATACTTCTAGAATTAAACTACATGCAAATCCTATCCAAAATTTAGGTTTCTTCCAAGGCTATCATCAAATCCTACACTATCATGGATAAACTATTTACTGAATCTTAATGAAATCAAATCACTTGCCTTGGAATTGATGTTCTGATCCGTTGGTGATTTTTAGGGCTGGTTCTTTCCCTCTCTCCGATCACAATTCCGACGCAAAGTGGTGGTGTGTGGTGGTTATAGCTTTGTAACCCTCTTGTAACTTCTCCTCTTTCTCACGTTTCCCACTCCTTGCTTTTTGACAGATAATGGCCCTAATGGCCCTCATATTGGATGATAAATAAGTCCTAAAATTCTTGGGTCAAAATCCTTTAAAAATTAAACTGACTAAAACAATACCCTCCCGGGTTGCCGCTTTGACCTAAAAATGCATCGGGACCCAAACTAAACCCCCGGCTAGTGTTTTCTGACTATTTTGACCCTTTCGAACACGCTAGCGCACTCAACATGACCATACAGAAGATAAAATTATACTTTACTTTTAAATCCAATTAAATTAATTTTGGACGCGACTGACACGCGCGTCTCAACTAAATTTCCTGAATTATCGTATTTATGACTTGCGACAATTTTAATAAATTCAGTAGTCATATATTACCATTTTCACCCAGTAATATTCAACATTATTATCATAATCAAATACTAACTCTCATCTCACTAGTATTTAAATCCAGATTAATTTCCAATTAATTATCCCATTTAATTTAATTAATCCCATTAAATAAAATCAATAAAATCACGGGGTATTACATACTTCCCCCCTAATAACATAATTTTGTCCCGAAATTCAAAAATAAAATATACCTTGCAAAAATAACTCTGGATAACGCTCACGCATCTCATCCTCGCGCTCCCAGGTAGACTCCTCGGCATTATGATGCCGCCACTGAACACGGACTAATGGTACTATCTTCGACCTCAATTTCCTCTCGCTATGGTCTAGAATAGCAACTGGCCCCTCCTCCTAAGAATATCTGGATGTAGATCAATATCCTCTAAAGCAATGTGATTATGGGACAAATCATCCCGAAGATATCTCCTTAGTGAGGAGATATATGGAACACGTCATGGACCCTATGCAAGTGTTCCGGTAACCCAAGTCTATACGCGACTGGTCCAATTCGCTCGATGATAGGGAATGGCCCCACATATCTGGGCGCCAACTTTCCCTTATTACCGAAACCCATAATCCCCTTCATAGGAGACACTCTGTGCAGCACTTGGTCCCCCACATTGAACTCTCGAAAGGACCTCTTGGCATAGGCATAACTCTTTTATCGGTCCTGAGCTACCCGAATACTGCTCGGTATCATCTCTATCCTCGTCAAAGTATCCTGAATTACCTCCGGCCCAAGGAGTTTGTTATCCCCCACCTCTAGCCAACATGATGGGGAACGATAAGGTCTACCGTACAACGCCTCGAATGGAGCCATTCCAGTAGTGAACTGGTAGGAGTTATTATAGGCAAACTCCACCAGTGGAAGATACTGCTCCCAACCACCTCCAAAGTCTAGGATGCACATACACAACATGTCTTCCAACATCTGATTCGTCCGCTTGGTCTGCCCATCTCACTACACCAAAATAGGTCTATTATAATGGGCAAAAACCGTTGGAAAAAATATTTGTAACGGATTAAATCTGTTAGAAAATTGGCATTATTTATTTTACAAACAAAAATTGTAACGGATAAAATCCGTTACAAAATTAATATTTGTAACGGACTAAAACCGTTACAATTTATTTTGTAACGGATTTAACAATGGTACATGTACTATATATTAGTAACGGATTTACTAAATTGTAACGGTATTTATACATTGCAAGTATAGAATTTGTAATGGATAAAAACCGTCACAAAATACATTGTAATGTGTTAAATTGATCATATATTTGTAACGGATATTTTTATTTGTAACGGTTAAATTTCATTAGCAATATTATTATATTTTTAAAAAATATTAATTTCTCATCAAACAAATATAAATGCATTAGTAATAACTCGGGCTCAACCAATGGCAATGCAGAACCAATGCCCACAAATTTCACTCAAACATAATTGCAAAACACGCGTGACAAAATCAATGACACTACATTTCAGTGATATTAAACCGATCTAAAACTATATTTCATTCATAACCATTAAAATTCCCAAACAAAAAAAAATACAAGATAAACCATCTAACATAAACTTGAAACAAAGTCTAACATCATTAAATTTATAACATATTATTCTCCAAAAATTACTCTTCATGACAATCCTTGAAAATGAGACTTCATTCTCCCGAAAGTAATCTTCATATTTACCAATAAGAACCTGTTGAACAAACACGATCTTAGTAAATGTGTAAGCATAAATTTGTAAATAGCATAAAAGACTTAGTACATTTACACTCCATTGGCACGCATGTAATTTTATTCGACAGTAATTGATACACATCAAACAGCCATAATCATTGAGGACGCAGTTAGTTTAGACAAGTTACATTAGTATCGCTCGATATATTTGCACATATGTTCACGTACCTTAATGACCATATTGTTAAATACTTGTGAACTATTAATTTCGGATGGTAATAGGAATAGTGGACTCTTAATTTAGGACCGGTGGGGGGGGGGGGGGGGGGGTATTGTTTAAAGTTTTACAGTTGTTTTTCTCAAATTTCAAATATTATTATCGTTTACATTATTTATTGGTTTTTCGCACAAATTTATCTAGGAAACATGCTAACAAATGCTAATATAAGTAATATTTATTTTAAACAAATGAATAAATCTTTAATATTAAATTCGAATTAATAAGAGATTGTTGATAATATTATGTAACAAGTTCAAGTAAGCTATTTATCAACATAAAACATACAAACTAGTATGTCGTATCATATTAGTTAGGCTTCATATAATAACAATGATTTTAAAATAATACCCCCTTCTATTTGTTAGATAATCAATCAATCAAATTTTAAGTCTAGAATGTGATCATTGATCGAGTGTATACTTAAAATCTTTTTCTTTAATTGGTTTAGTCCTCTCTTCGTTGTAAGCTACCAGGGAGAGGCAATTTCTCCTCTTACTCATATTAATAAAATTTCAATGGGGTACTATCCCCTTTTCCCAAAATAATTAAAAAAAATCCATTTCTTAAAGGGATATGCTGTCTTTCGCAATCCTCGATTCTACCGAACACACTAAATGAATGAATTCATGAGCATCGGGAATGGTGTTGACGTACGACTTGCATGATCATCTTCTTTAATTATCAATTATTAATTTAGGATGGATGGAGTAGTGTATACCTGCAACAAGTATCTCAATGGAGAACTCTGTATAGCAAAAAACTGATAGTAGAGCCGAAACACCAAATACAACATAGGAGAGAACCACGATAGGACCAACGTCTTTTCTTACCTCGAGGCCAGTGAGGACAAAGATTCCGGCACCAATGATAGCTTCCATGCCAAACCACATTAGGTCCCACCAATTGAGTGTCTTCCTCATCTCATGTTGGCTTCGAGATTTCACTTGCAACTCCACCCGATCGTCTGGTAAGGACCCGATCCAGAAGCTGGGTTGAAGTAGCCTTCAATGCACTCATGTAATTGCCCCAGCTCTTGAAAGACTCTTCAAGGATAAAATCATCTTTTGAACATGAACATCCTCTTCTTCTAATCCACGTCTCTGTTATTTCTTTATTCCCGGACCGATTTCTATATATGCATTCACACAAGTACAAATTGTTACAATTCAATAACAAACTACAAATCCTTACTTTTAACCTTTAGAGAATTTTCTTTTTTCTTTTATATAAGGTAATGATTGGTTGATGAGAAAATGCTGAACAATTTATATCAAAAGAGCATCTATTCAACATAAAGACCACAAACAACCGTGCGGGGGGGGGGGGGGGGGGGGGGACCAAACTAAAGAAAAAAAGATCTTTTCATTTTTCTCAAGACATCCCATAAGGAATAATGTGAAAACATACCATTAGATATAGTAGACTAAATTTGAGTCTCCCCTCCCTTGCAACAAATAGGATTAGAGTCTTCCCTCCCTTGCAACAACTAGGATTAGAGGTTGTAATGAGATGAATAACATAGACAGGTAGCAATTGATTTAAATTCCGCTGCCCACTAGATGCCAGGAATTATTAATAGTGAAAAGTGGACCAAAATATCATCTTCACTTTTGCTTTCAAACTACAATTTTTTATGTTAATTAGAGACTAATTGTACATTCAAAGTAGAGGTTGTTTGTTGTTCAGTTATGTGATCAGTGTTGGTAGGCTTACACTGCTGAGAAGGCAAATTGGTTATTTCGGATGGGATTTCTCCCTCTTTAATGACATTTAAGATTATAATGGAACTTAAGTTTGTTGTATTGTTACATGGCTTGTCTCTATCCCTCGGCTCATGAGTTCGATTGGATGCTTTTCGGGCCTCATGTAAAGCAGAGTTATTAGTTTCCTCGTTGGTAACATTATTGATATAAACAATAGTCTCTAATTGCTTGAAGTGGGGTTTTTTCTTCGTGTTTCAACTAATGTGAATATTTTTCTCGGGGAAAAAAATACTCCCTCTTACTCATTTGATCCTTGAAAAAAAGTTCTGACATGGTAAAACATCATTTAGGAATAAATATCATGTACATAAGGCATATACCAAAAGGGATTGTTCCCAAATAAATGCAAGGTACTCATATTGTTAGCACCATACATCCATAAAAAATGCATGTGACCATCCAAGACAAAGAATTATAATAAAAAACTATTTAGATTAAAACATAAGCAATGTTGTGTCATTTTTATTTTTTGTTTATCATGAAAGTTATTTTTCGTTCTTTGCGAGGATTATTGAATTATGTAAGGATTAAACTTAAATAATAATAAGAAAACTATGTTTAGTGACACGTGAATTACCTTAAAATTATGAAGTAATATAAAAATTAATACATTACTTGATAGATTAGTGTCGTTAGTGGATATACCAAAATGCTCCAAGTCATTAATACAAAGAAGCCAATTACAGGAGCTAATATTTTGAGATTATATTACTAAACAAATAGATCACTAAAACCTAGGCAATTAATTGTCTCACCTGGTTGTTGGTCATTGGCAGAGATTCCAAAACCGGTTGGTCCTCTGTGTTTTACTTACCTAGATTCATACCAATGCCTTTTGGTGGATCCATAGAAGATGCAGGTGGATAGCCTGATGAATCAAATACAAATAGTTAACATGTCTACCTAGATTATAACTATATTAGCTTCAAATCCTCAGTAGTCCTTTAATGATTCATAATAGAAAGTTATATAAAAGGTCAATAAAAATAAAGACAGTCGTTTACTAATTAGCATGCATAATTATTTATCAAAAAAAAACTTTAAGACTTGCTAGAGAAAGATTATACATCAGTGCTTAATCCGAACTCGGAACCACTTCGAAAACCACCACCACCAATGCTTGATAAACTCATTTCACGACTAAACCCACTATCAATTCCACAAAATCACATTAACTGTAGAGACATAAAACCTCCTTTGTCACCTCTATTCTTCTCAATCTACATAGTTTTTTTCCCAACCGAAACAACTCTTAATTCTCCTCCCTTAACAACCCATCAACTTCCAAATAAAATGAGCAATCATATTTATGTGTTATTTTTCTTTTTATTGCATTCATTCCCAAGTATTTAACTCATACATAACAAATAACACAATGATACAAATACCACCTATACTACAACTTATACGAAAAGAATGCTGATACAAAAAATACATTCGATGCTATGATTTTCATATCACGTGAGCCTTTTGCATAAATCTACAATTTTATCAATCCCTCCCGAGAGCTAAGCAATTGATGTTCCAAATTCATCATCCAATCACACAGAGATTTTTCTCATGGTTCATTATTCTACTCAGCCGACATGTAAACACGGTCACTTTAGGGATCACTGCTAATCATATTTGCCCATAAATTTGTTAGCAGTAGCAAGTATTGCTCTCTGTCCCACTCCATAATTTTCACACCTGGCATAAATCCTCGAGTTAAAACTCACATCCAATACAAGGATTCATGTTGAGCAAAAACACAGTTCCCAAGTGCAAATGCATCACGATTACGGATATGCTTGATTGACTCAAATAGCGTCTCGACATTATTTTTATACTCAGAACCAACTAAATTAGATATACACGGTAGATCTTCTTCAAGCCCCAAAATAGACCACTGAGTATGAGATTCCTCTATGATTTTCTGATTCTTCATCACCAAAAATGGACAGGGGGACATTCCCTTTATGATTTTCTTTAGGTCCAGCTGAACCATTACCAATGTGAGATGAAAATGTTGTTGCCTTTGAATTTTCTTGCACTTTAAGGTCAACCTGCATTTCTTGATCCATACCAGAATGACACACTGACTTGACCATACCCCCAGACCCTTAAGCAATTTATATCTATACAATACATGACGTAAATGTTCAAAATGATATAATTGAGTACTATTGTAGAAATTGTCCAAATAAGAACGAACCCAAAACTGTACCAGTTCATAAATGGGTTGCAAGAAAAATTATCAATAATTTAAGCTACTATTGAACATATGTGAATCTCATATGTAACGATTTAGTTTCCTAGATTAATTGTGATTTACAGTAGAAAGATACTCGATATTTTATAAAATTTAACTCAGAAGCATGAACAAAACCAAACAACATAATTCTTTCCTTAAAATTTAACGTATAAATTTCATAAATTACTCACAGAGAAGGCACATGGCATCATAAGTAGTTGATAAAAGGCAACTTATTCCAACTACATTCCACAACCAAACAGTTGTGAACTTTAATAAACACTAGAAAACATATGGATTTGACATGTCTATGTAATGACCTCCAACACACAAGATAAAATGAATACAATCAATGATTGAAGAAGTATTACTTACAAGGTTGATTGGAACATTTGGATTCTTAACAAAAAGAGTTAATTCATCATTCCACTCGAGATTGGAATTGTCCTTCACTGCACGAATCCTTTGTTTCTGCATTAATATATATATATGATGTTAGAGGAGGCATTGTCATCAACAACCACGAGATTTCAATTCATACAACTGAGACAGAATCTTAACCTAATAACAAACAAACTCTGTTATTTTATACGTATAAAATTAAGGGGCCTACTATTACTATGGTTGACTTATGACCTAACAACTAACATCAAAATCAGCATAAAAGGCAACCATTATAAGACTAAATCATCATTAGATAAATAATATCCTGAGTAATAATCTATTAACAAAATACCCTTCTTACGTTTGTAAATTGCATCTATATAACATTACTTCAGCCAGAGTAACTAAAGATGCAATAGGTAACGATGATATAATGATTGATGCAATAAAATGTTTAGCTAAAAAAGGCTTACCGCAAAGGAATATAGTATTTAAGGTTCTATGAAAAGAAAAAAAGAAAAAAAAATATGAGCAGACGCACCACACATTTTTAATCAATGCTACAAAACAAATACCATTAACTGAGTCATGATGAAGATGAGGGGAAACAATTAAATTTTTAAGCCATGTAATCATCTTTCCAGATATTTAGATTTGACTACTATTTTGGTGTACACAATTTTATAGATATATTGATTTTACTACTTAAGACTTTGTTTTAATAGTTTATTCTATTATAATAATTGATTGTTTATGAAAATTTCTTTAAAAATAAAAATAAAGATCGCCTAGGAACTTACCACTAAAAACCAATTTCATCTTTTAAGTTAAGAGATTCCCAAGAATTTCGTTTTATTATAACAGTGAACATAGAAGAAGCTTCCTTCTGGGAATGATAAACCTGGTGCAGCCTAAGAGTAGGATTATCAGTTAATTTGTTTTTAGGAGCTGTGTTTTTAATGACTAGTATACCTTATATGAGTAGCATGCCTTATATGCTTCTTCTTCTAGATAAACGAGCCAGGGGACAGAGTCGGGGAAGTTCTTTTAAAAAAATGAAAACAGGAACCACTGGAGATCTTGATCTCGAACAAATTCGTAGTGGGGACTAATTCAGCCGATCTGATATGTGAGGCTGGAATTCTCATAAAGGATGTGTCTCCACTAAATGATGATAATTGGAAACATGTTCCTCTTGAAGACAAGAATAAATTATGGAGCCTATGAAGGGGAAAATTTCAGTTGCCTAATGACAGTGGTATGAGAGATGTGGTATGGAAATAATTAAACACACAATCTTGTAACTTTCGATCTATCCTACACACATAATAATACAAGACACATTGGTTTATGGAGGAGACGATTTGACACTTCCTTCCAGTGCTTTTAGAGAATATGTGGAAAGATATTTGTGCCACTTTCAACACTGAAAAGTTAAAGAAAGTGAGTGATCAACATTCAAAGAATCATGTGAAACATACAATTCTTTATTGTTGTCGAAGTAAAGTATTTCATCTCAAGGAGTTTGAAATGGTAATGCTTCTCTAAACATTAGTTTCTAGCAGAGAAAATTTTAAGGGATGAAATTATATTCTTATCCCCATGAAGTATAACATGACAGATAGCATTAATCTTATCCCTGTGAAGTATAATTGATCTACTTGACAGATTGCATTAATCTACTTGCTCCACCAATACTTTAAGCATTGCTTACTTTAAAATTGATTTGAACCTCCATTATACGAATCTACTTTCCCAGATGAATTTGATCTCAATTTTACATCCGCTTTATTAAAATAGGGTAGTTTAGTTCAGAACTTGTGATCAATTGTACTTCTGCACGTTTACAATTGGTTTGTCATCATTCTAGACGTATAGACGGGAACACGCTGAAAATATGTCTTGACACTTATCTATCAAAGTAAAAAAAGTGTCGAGCAGATAAAGAAAATTTATAAAAGTGTCTTGACCCACAGGAAATAAGATAAAAAAATTAAAAAGAGAAGTACAAAATGAGATAAGAATTTTTGAGCCTATGGAGTCATGATACATTGATCAAGTCAGGCAAGTCCCCATAGCAGAGTCAGTAACCAGTCTGTAAGAAGCATAATCAAGTCGTCCTATGACCAAACCTAAAAACTGGAACAGAACATGGAAGAAGCCTAGTTAAACCTGGAAGTCTACCTACAAAGAGAAACCCAATTGGTATCGAGAAACCGACTAAACAACTAATAAGAATTAGAGTTCATTGGCCAATGGAAATAAATGTGGGTTGAAATGCTAAAACATTTGCAACAAGCAGTACCACACACAGAGAAAGACAATGTACCTCACAAGATTACCATACCAAAGGCTAAACCAATTAATATCATTGACCAGAGGAAAAGAATGCTAAAATAATTGTCCTTATCTCCTTCAGCTTCATTCATTCCAAAAGAATATAAATTTTTTGATGATGCATATGCCCCTCTTTAAAACTCAGATAATGAGGACAAATATCCACATATGCCCCTCTTTAAAACTCGTAAAATAGATTTAGTTATGTTTAAATCTAAAATACATAATTAGGATAAATATCCTACAAGCTTGATTTCTCGAATATACCACTCAATAGAGCTCCCCAGGTGGACAGATCTATAATTAACACTACATACAAGGGACTCATAGAAGTCATATTGAAGAACAATGACACAGTAGTGCAAAGCTTTCACATGAACGGTGATTCCTTTTTTGTTGTGGGGATGGCTTTTGGGGAATGGACTTAAAACGAACGGGGTTCATATAATTGGTGGGATGCGATATCCCGCTCTACTATATAGGTTTTTCTTGGTGGATGGATGGAATTTATAATATCTCTAGATAATTTTGGAATTGGAACCTAAGAGCAAAAAACATGGATAGATGGTATCTTGGCCAAGAAACTTACATGAGATTAGTCAATCCTGAAGATGTTGGCCACAAAATAGAATTGCCTATTCCTCATAATGCTCTTTATTGTGGTGCTCTTAGTCATATGCAGAAGCCGCAGAAAACCTCTTCTTCACTCGCAACCAGAGTTAGATTCTAAAACCTCTATTTCAAGCTGCTGATAATGTTTTTTGTGGCCATATCTAAGAAGGGTAATGAACCAATGAAAGAAGAAGATGTGAAGATAGATAGATGTAGAATCACAAACAATCACCAACAGCCTCTCAAAATTTATGTTAATACTCAAGGATCTATTATCCCTATAGTTAATCAAGGCGCTACTACTGAAGTGATGCTGCCTAAATTAGATTCTGTTCAGGAGGTCGAGTTGGTCACTAACTCTCTTCGGTTGCTGCACAAGAGAGATGAATATAATAACAATGTTCGTAAGAGAGATGTTCGTTAAAAATAAGGGGCTACTACCAATGTTCGTAAGAGATATGAATATAATAACAAAATACCATATTTTGATACATACCCACGTAGAATTTTAATAGCCCAGAAAACATCTCGAGCAACATTGCCATTACTCAAAATTCTATTAAAATCAATGACTCATCTGACTGTGCTGAATGGCAATTTAATCCCTTATCTTTTTTATCTTGGACATGAGTTGATCAACTAAATCGACACACCCATCACGGGATAACTTGCAAATCATCCTTGATACCATGTAAACATCGTGAAAGAATCCTGGTTGATAAGATACGCAATAGAAAAACTGCCATGCCGTATCAGCAAATTTAAAATTCCTAATCATTTTGGACACCAACCGATTCGTCCATACAAATTTTGCGTCTTCCAATTCTGAAACCTCTTCAGGTCTCCAATAATACAAGGAGCTTGATAAAGCAGATTGGTCAAACGATGGTTTCAACTGAACTCCAAAAATACAAGACGTTTAAAATTATAATTGAAAAAAATATAACATTACTTCAGCCAGAGTAACTAAAGATGCAACACGAAACGATGATATAATGATTGATGCAATAAACTGTTTAGCTAAAAAAAGGCTTACAACAAAGAATTGTAGTATTTAAGGTTCTATGAAAGGAAGAAAAGAAAAAAATATGAGCAGACGCACCACACATTTTTAATCAGTGCTACAAAACAAATACCATTAACTAAGTCATGATGAAGATCAGGGGAAACGATTAAATTTTTAAGCCATGTAATCATCTTTCCATTCCACAAAGCATACTCCTACCTATATTGAATATTATATTCTACAACCTATCTCATTTATAGAGTGAGATTGTGGAGGTTTCCTTGTGTTTTAAGTTCCACAATCCATTGCTTCACTATTCTGATTAGAACTCACTATTACCATAAAGATAATAATCATCTCAACTTTTTTAAGAGTTCAATTGTATATCCACATTTTTGTAATAAAACCTTAATGAAGTTCTTTTTCCATATATTCAAGCTGGTAAAGGAATAAGAGAATGGATAGTGAAACTTACTTCATTAATACTTCTCATTCACGAATCTATAAAAGGCTAATCAACTAAATACACATGAAATTCTTTGTAACTATAAAAGTGAACAGTAACATCATAAACAAAGAGACTAAGTAATCTTACTACAACATTCACCAACAAAAGTTCATTAAACCTATTGACAAGTTGTTCACCTCTAGAAATACATACACAAAAATCTTATAAAAATACTACCGATGCACATATTCATGCAATTCTAGTGGATAATAAACGGATCTGGAGAAGTCAGAAATTCATTACCCTGTAATTCAATAATTACTAGCAACTAAAAACTACCGATGCACATATTCATGAACCTTAGAAGATCAATAATCCTTGAGGCGGATTTCACCCTTGCAAACAGTTATCAAAGCACCTACATGACCACAATATTTAGAAGAATTTAATGTCCTTGAATTAATGAAACAATTTATTAAAATAGTCACGTCAAAGAAGAATAATAATTTTTGACAAAATTTAGGGTAATGTTATGATCATCACAGACATTTTTTTGAAAAATATCGATTCAATATACACAGCATTATCAAATCTAAAAAATACGACAACCACACTGTTGATGTAACAAATTAGACTATCTCTAATTATTTAACCACAGATAAAAATAAATAAGACAAAGGAATTTTTAAAGTGGTTCAGCCTTAAAAGAATGGCCTACGTCCACTGTTTTGTTAATGCTGAGTGTTTAGGAATTCTCGAAGTATGATTATCCTTAAGAAATTCCGTTCCCCTTACAATGAGGATGATACAATGTATTTATAGCCATGAGGCTGTACATGTGAATGGGTAATACATAGCTGTTCAATAAGCATATACATCCGTATGATAACAATCAACATTTAATGCGCATTTAATCCTCTTAATTGTCTGATAATAAATGCTCTGATCGAGGTGTAACTCGGACCGCCTAAGCTACTCGGACCGCCTAAGTATCTCGGTATTCATGAGTTGCTCGGTGCAGTAAAGTTCCTCGCTGAACTCCTACTGCTCGGAGTATCTGAGCTGGTCGGGGAAATTGAGTTCCTCGGAGTCAAGATATTGTTCACAAGTGTTTATTATTGCCATGCAGATTGCCACGTGTCTCCATTTAATTGAGCCATGTCAGCAGACTAAATTTGGTATCAACAGAAGCCCCCAATGTTTCACAGTTCGAGATTGAGGAGTGTGGAACATTCTTCTCGAAATATGGCGGGATTAAATGGTCATCCTGGATTTTAGGAGTGTTTTCTTTGCATTTATTTTTCTTTTCGAATTCGTAGAATCAGACTTTTCGAATTTTTCTAACTGCTTCGATATCCGTGCCCTTTTTGACCTTTTATCCATCGGTAACGTAAACGCCTCCCTTTATAATCATTATTTTCACCTTTTCCCAAGGTAAGGTATTTAAGCGTTGCAGACAATCATATCGTTTTTTACTTTTTCAAATCTGTATATTTGAGTTTTCCATTTTCTCTCTCTCTCTTGTGCGTTCATCCCTTTCATTGTTCATTGTCAACAGATCCATCCCTTTCCTGTAAGATCTTTTTCCTTCTCTTTTATTTCCTTTATTAATTATGGTTTACCTTGTTAAATCGCTTGATAAGTTTCGTTCTGATTTCTCTATTCCTTCGTGGGTTGTTCTGGAGGAACTTTCTGAACCTTCAGATTATTTTCGTTTGGCTGAGGGACATTGGTTCCCCAGTCTCTTCGTGGCTGAATGTGGTTTTTCTTTTCCCCCAAACCCTTTGTGTCTAGAATTCTGTCAATATTTTGATGTGGTTCCTGCAAGAATAGCCCCCAATACATGAGAATAGTTAATGGGGTTCATAGATTAAATCAGATTCATGGAACTCGTATAGGAATTCCAGAAATTATGTTTTGTTATAGATGGGCTGTTGGTGACAATACTTTTTATTTAAAAATTAGGTTTTTAAATAGGACTTTAGTGGTCAATCTCCCAGATGCCAATAGGGACTACTTCGAGCACGGGGTTGTTATGAAAAATTGGCAACACCCTCCACTAACTGGAAATGATGTGTACCAGGGTCCTAGATGCCCTCCCTATGGCAATGGGATAGGTTGTTTTTATTTTATTTTATTTTTGAAATTATGCTGCCTTTGTGTTTGATAAAATGTGTCACTGATATTTTAATTTTCATTTATTTGCAGTTGACTGCAAAAGAAGGTCTCCAAAAGAGACAGAAGTTAACTTAAAACATCTGAAACTCATCTGGGGTTTGCATCAGACTGTTGTCGACGAGCATATCAGATCAGCTTCATATCTGCTGCAGTATAAGAGTTACACCTCGTCTTTTACTGCTCGTTCGGTGATAAGCGACGTGGAACCAATACCATCTTCTACAAGTTCTTCACCTGAGTCACATATTCCTTTGAGTGAAAGGATGAAGAGAAGAAGAGCTCTTGCCCTCTTCGAGAAATCTGCCTCTGTTGCTGGAGAGGCAAAGAAAAGAAAACATGATGTCCCAGAAGAAGGGACAAGAAAAATCGATGCACCTCCTCCGACTGCTCCTGTGAAAGTTGTCGAGAAGCCTCCAGCAGCTCCGAGCAAGGTTGCTGCTCCAAGAGAGGTGATAGTCATATCCCCGACTAAGACTACATCTTTAGTTGAGACTGTTGATGCTCCTCTGAGGAGGCTGAAGAAAAGCTCCTCGGTCAATTTGGCTGAATCCATCGCTCAGCCCCCGACTACTGGAAGTGTTGTTCCTACTTTTGTTACCCCGAGCTCTGCCATGAGCTCGGTGAAGTCTTGGATCATTCTCGAGATCCAAGGTATTGAAGAAAATCTTTCTCGAGACATGGTTACCACATTAGCTGCTCGTCATATTTCTTCTATAAGTATTATTGTCCTAAAATTTCATTTTTCCCTTGTTATATTTGTGCACTGACTTGCTATTATTTTCTTTTCCCAGTTGGTGACTTGTTTTAACACAATTTTGAAGAAGGAAGAAGCTATTAAAGCTTCAAGCTCCTCGTCAGGTGTAGAGGAAGATTTAGTGGGTCTGACGCAGTCTCTGAAAGATTATCATCAGAAGTATATTGATGATAAAGCTACTTTGGAGAAGAAGCTAAACTCCATCGAACAGGAGAAGGATCAGGTTGTTGAGGTCTCCAAAGGGTTGGAGAAGAAAATAAAAGACTTGGAGGAGAAGAATAAAGAGCTCGAAGAGAAGCTCCAAAATGCTGGGGAGCTTGAAAGTAAGCTCAAAGTTGTTGAGGAAGAATTGGGTCAACTTCGTGAAATCGGTCGTCAGAAGGAGGAAGTGGAGAATAAATTGAAGGCTGCCGAGGATCTTCTTTCCGAGAAGCTTTCCTCGGAGAAGGCTAAAAGGAAGTTGGCTGTAAAAAAGTCCTTCAGTGTTGGATGGGATAAGGGGTGGAAGAAAGGTCTGGCTTCCATGATGTCACAAGTGGAATATGGTAGCCACAAATACTTTAGGGATGGCTGGGTCGCTGCTCTGTAAGAGATGAAGGTTGATGAAAATTCGGACCTGTTTCAGCGACATATCCCGGGCCCTCCTCCAACTCCTGAAGAAGAAGAAGAGGACGAAGCTGCCTCTGAGGAATCTTCCATGATGATGGGAGATCAAATTTCTCATCCCACAATTGTCCAGTCTTCCTATGAGAAACTTCAACCATCCATTATTTCAAACGAGCAGCTTCCAGCACCCCCCGAGCAACCATCTGTGCCATCCGAGCAACCTACTTCCTCGTCCCAGCCTCCTGAGAAAGTTTTGGGAGACAAGGAGAAGGTGTAGAGTTGTTTGGATTTTTCTCTTTGTTTCTTTTTGTCAATTGTAATTCTGAACTATGTATCTCTCTTCTATGATATAATAAAATTTGAATTTTTGCCTATTCATACTGTTGTCTTTCTTCCTCTTGCTCCTTATTGATTCTTGCTATCTCTTTTTTTTATTAGTTTATGGCGAGGATGGAATTGTTATCTTCTCATGATACAACATTGATGAAACAGTGCAACGAATATTTCAAGGCTGGCCATACAGATTTGACTGATGCTCAAATCGTTGATATACTTGGTCCAAATGCTTCACCTTGGATGGTTTGCATGAGTTGTCGCATTGTTTCCTGCATGGCTGTCTGGCCCTGAGCCAAACTGGCCATGATTCCCGCCAGATCTTGGATATTTGGAGGAGCGGATGGAGTTGGGGGGTTTCTTGCCTTTCGATTGCTGGATTCAGGGTTGTCAGCCATTGGTGATGAATTGTTTATGGTGAAAAATGAAAATTACAGTCGCTTCCCACAGACGACACAAATCTGTTGATGTAAAAAATTAGACTATCTCTAATTATTTAATCACAGATAAAAATAAATAAGACAAAGGAATTTTTAAAGTGGTTCAGCCTTAAAAGAATGGCCTACGTCCACTGTTTTGTTATTGCTGAGTGTTTAGGAATTCTCGAAGTATGATTATCCTTAAGAAATTCCGGTCCCCTTACAATGAGGATGATACAATGTATTTATAGTCATGAGTCTGTACATGGGAATGGGTAATACATAGTTGTTCAATAAGCGTATACATCCGTATGATAACAATCAGCATTTAATGCGCATTTAATCCTCTTAATTGTCTGATAATAAATGCTCTGATCGAGGTGCAGCTTGGACCGCCTAAGTATCTCGGTATTCATGAGTTGCTCGGTGCAGTAAAGTTCCTCGCTAAACTCCTACTGCTCGGAGTATCTGAGCTGGTCGGGGAAATTGAGTTCCTCGGAGTCAAGATATTGTTCACAAGTGTTTGTTATTGCCATGCAGATTGCCACGTGTCTCCATTTAATTGAGCCATGTCAGCAGACTAAATTTTGTATCAACACACACTAAAAATTTGTGAGTCATTAGCTCAATCATAGAACAACGAATCCTACAATTTGGTAAGAATAAAAGAATAAACTTATCACATTGAAATTGATTTTTAGTAGTGTATTAGGAGTTCAAGACACCTAGTGGGCCAATAACATCATGCAGTTAATGGCAAAGGTACCTAATTAAAGGCATTGGTTAGCAAAGCTAAAAACTTCTTAGGTACGTTTCAAATTAAGAATTTGGGAAAGAAAAAGGGAAAAAAATCTATAGCATAGTTAGTTGGATATATGTAACATAAAAATTGTATCTTTTTCATTTCATAATTAGAAAGAAATTAAGCACATCCCAAACATTTAACAAAGATCAAGTGTAGTCTGTCCAGGCTGGCAGAAAGTGAGCAACCTTTGTCAACCGATCCCTATCACCCATATGGAGTTGTGACCTCTCGGTGATGTAGGTAATCCCATGATAAAGTCCATGGAAATGCTCTCCCATTTCCACATAGGAATCTCTAATGGCTGTTAAAGTCCTGCCGGCCTCTGATGGTCCACTTTTACTAGCTGACACGTGGCACATTTCAAAATGAACTCGACAATATCTCTCTTCATTTCGCTCCACCAGTATTGATGCCTCATATCCTGGTACATCTTATCCCCACTAGGATGCACCGCGAATTGCGACCCGTACGACTCTGTCATTACCTCGTGTCGCAAGTCCTCCCCCTCAGGAATAACTAACTTTCCATTGAAACGTAAGCGCCCATCTGAACTAACGGTATAAGACTCGGCCCCCTCTGCTAACAATCGTACCATCTGCTCCTGACAAAATGGATTTGCTACCTGGGCCTGTATCACCCTCGTAATAATCTGAGGCGTAACTGTCATCACATACAAGAATGATCGGGCCACTGCGTCCTGGTGTCCCAACTCCTTCCACTTTTCTTTCCACACCTCGGCCACCTCACCTACTGGCCTATGGGTCAATGCAAGTGCTACCACGTTGTCCTTCCCTTGGTGGTATTGGATATCAAAATGATAATCCTTTACAAACTCGAGCCACCGACATTGACGCATATTCAACTCCTTCTGCGTGAAGAGGTACTAAAGGGACTTGTGGTCTGTGAATAAACAGAATTTCTCCCCCAAGATATAATGTTTCCAAATCCGTAGTGCAAACACTACTGCCGCTAACTCCAAGTCATGGGTGGGGTAATTCTTCTCGCGAGTCTTAAGCTTACGGGAAGCATAAGCTATAGCCTGACTCTCCTGCTACAGCACACCCCCAAGTACTAGTAAGGACACATCAGTGTAGACTAGATACTCCACTCCTGTCCTGGGTAATATTAACACTAGTGCTGAGGCCAACTTGTCCTTCAACTCATCGAATGCCAACTGGCAGTTATCGCCCCAGATAAACGGCACACCCTTGCGAGTCAGATGTGTCAAAGGACCCGCTATCTTCGAGAATCACCGAATAAACCTCCTATAGTATCCCACTAAGCGTAAGAAACTATGAATCTCTGTCAGTTTCGTGGGTTGTCCCCACTCCCACACCGCTGATACATTCCCTAAATCAACAGATATCCCCCTGTCTGAAATGATATGCCCCAAGAACTGAACCTCCTTCAGCCAAAATCCACACTACTCATATTGTGCATACAACTCATTCTGACACATCATCTGCAAAACCTGTCTCAAATGATCGGAATGCTCCTCCTCTGTCTGGGAGTAAACCAGAATGTCATCAATGAAGAGAATGACAAACTGGTCTATGAACTCTCTGAACACCCTATTCATCAAGTCCATGAACACGGATGGGGCATTGGTTAGGCCAAAAGGCATAACCCTAAACTTGTAGGAACCATATCTCATCAAGAAGGTAGTCTTCGAGATGTCTTGCTCCCTGTTACGCAATTAATGGTATCCCGATCTCAAGTCAATCTTTGAGAATAAGGCAGCTCCTCTCAGCTGGTCGAATAAGTCATCGATTCGGGGCAACGGATACTTATTTCGTATCGTGACTTTATTCAACTCTCGATAATATACACACAACCTCAAAGATCCATCCCTCTTCTTAACGAACAGCACAGGATCACACCACGACGAAGTAATCCTACGGATAAACCCCTATCCTAATAGCTGCTTGACTTGCCAGTGCCAGTGCCACCATTCAAACTTGACATGAGCTGGGTTGCTCGACTTGCCAGTGCCACCATTCAAACTCGACATGAGCTGGATCCCTGCTCGAGATATCCCTCAGTGTTTGATTTCCAAATATCTTGGCGATTACAGTCTCCATTCCAATGTTGAGATATCTCGCCCCGAGCACCTACTCGATCGACCATCTGTGATGAACATCAGGATGCTCAAGGACCTTAATTTAATAAATTCCCCTTATGCCTTAGACGATCCTCCTGCTGGCGAGGAACCTGTTTCAAAAGCAGAGGGGAAGAAACCCATAGAATAGGATTTCTCATGTAATGATTTTTATTTATTTTATTCTCAATGTACTTTGTTTTGGATTTAATGAAAAACTTATATTTTTCTTTGAAATCTTGATTGCCATTGTCTTGTAGATATTTTGTAAAACACTTTACATATATGTATGTATATCTGTTAAAAAGATAACAACATTGTGTTATTTGCCGATCAACTAAAGTTGGTTAAAACTTATTGTCGACTATCCTGAATTTGTGTTAATCATTTGGCGACTAACCAAAATTGATGATATTTTGTTTCTCGACCAACTTGATGGTAATTTAAAATGTTACGAGTATCAAAAATTTTGCTTGATCACTTTTTAATTCTAAGCTATACTCATGCTTTAAAATGTTCCCGGCCAACTGTTGTTGACAGTTTCTTATTCCCGACCAACCTGAGTTGGTGAATTTTTAGAAATATTTTTTCTTCCCAACCAACCTTAGTGGATATTTCTGGGAAATATTTTTTATTCCCAACCAACCGGAGTTGGTGGATTTTCTTCCCAACCAACCGGAGTTGGCACTTTTGGGAAATATTTTTTATTCCCGACCAACCGGAGTTGGTGGATTTTCTTCCCAACCAACCGGAGTTGGCACTTTTGGGAAATATTTTTTATTCCCGACCAACCGGAGTTGGTGGATTTTCTTCCCAACCAACCGGAGTTGGGACTTTTGGGAAATATTTTTTATTCCCGACCAACCGGAGTTGGTGGATTTTCTTCCCAACCAACCGGAGTTGGCACTTTTGGGAAATATTTTTTATTCCCGACCAATCGGAGTTGGTGGATTTTCTTCCCAACCAACCAGAGTTGGCACTTTTGGGAAATATTTTTTATTCCCGACCAACCGGAGTTGGTGGATTTTGCTGAGTAGTGTGTAACACTAGTATTCCGCAAAAAAATTTAACAAAAGGAGAGAATTGGGTAGAATATCCATATTTTATTCATACTGATGAAACTGCATTACATGAGAGTTTACATTACTGATAATATTTGCACAAGTGTTCTGCATTCCATGCATTCTTAAACTCTTCCATCTCTAAAGTTTCTATTCTGTAGGTTCCTGGTCGAACAACTTCTGTAACTCGGTAAGGTCCATGCCAGTTCGCTTCCGGTTTGGTGTGCTCTTGAATCACTTTCTTTAGCACATAGTCTCCTTCTTTCAGGTCACACTTCTTCACTCTCTTGTTGTAGAACAGAGCTGTTCGTTGCTGGTAAGCAGCATTCCTGATGGCTGCTTCTTCTCTAACTTCCTCGAGCATGTCCAAGTCGAACCTTCTCATTAAATCGCTGACAGGGAAATTGAAGTTCAGCACTCGGTGTGTTGGGAGACCCAACTCGGCAGGTATAACAGCTTCACTTCCAAATGCCAGCATATATGGATATTCTCCAGTTGCTTCTCGGGGAGTTGTATGATAAGCCCACAATACTGATTGTAGCTCATTGATCCAGTTTGCTTTTACGTCATTCAGCCTTTTCTTCAAGCCATTTAGCAACGTTTTGTTTGTCACTTCAGTTTGTCCATTGCTTTGGGGATGTCCTGGTGCCGAATGGATCTTCAAGATATTTGACTGATGATAATAGGCAGCGAACTCCTCGTTATTAAATTGTGTTCCGTGGTCGGTGATGAATGCATGGGGAAGACCATATCTACAAATGATGTTTTTCCAAATAAATTGGTACACTTTTTCATATGTCATATCGACAAGAGGCTCGGCTTCTACACACTTAGTAAAATAATCCACTGCGACGACGAGATATTTAAATCTTCATCTAGTCGTTGGAAGTGGCCCGACCAAGTCAATTCCCCACATGGCAAATGGCCAAGGGGAAGTAATTGGTGTCAACAATGCTTGGGGAGTTCTTCGGATGGAAGAGAAGTGCTGACACTTGTCACATTTCTTGGCATAAGCTATACAATCATCCCTCATCATTGGTCAGTAGTATCCTTACATCATTATTCTTTGCAGAAGTGTCCGACCTGCTACATGGGCTCCACAAGACCCTTCATGGACTTCTTCAATCAAATCCTTCACCTCGATGGGATGTACACATCTCTGCAGGCCAGCTATGATTCCTCGTCTATATAGAATACCATTAATCAATACATAACGAGCAGCTTTAAACTTCAATTTCTTGGCCGCGAGTTTGTTAATCGGTAATTCTCCCTCCTCAATATATGCCCTGATGGGATCCATCCAAGATGGCCCTAAATTAAGGGTAATAAAATTCATCATCAACTCTTCATCTATGCTCCGACCAGCTAGAATTTCAATTGGGATTATTCTTTGTAGCTCGGTACGAGTAGCCGATGCTAATCGAGCTAAAGCATCTGCTCTTGCATTCTCCATTCTTGGTATTCTAACCAGTTGAACAGTAATAAATTCCGATACCAACTTCATCGCCTTTGCATGGTACTTAATCATCAACTCTCCTTTCGCTGCATATACACCGAGCATTTGATTTACAATCAACTGTGAGTCACTGCACACGATTACCTGCTCTGCCTTCATAGTTTTTGCCAGACTAAGACCTACAATCATCGCTTCATATTCAGCCTCATTATTAGAAGCTTGAAATTGGAAGCGCAGGGCATATTCTATGTCGATCTCGTCCGGACTTTTCAATACAATCCCGGCTCCACTACCCGAGGTGCATGATGAGCCATCCACATATAGGTTCTATATAGGTATTTCATCCTCAAACTTCTTATTGGACAAAATTCCTCGATGGAATATTTGTTGCTCCTTTTTCTCCATTTCTACCACACCTAGTTGCTCGTCGACCTTCTCCTCTTGCTCTCTGACCAGCTTAAGTTGACCGGGGTTTAAATTTGATGATCCTGTAACATCCACAGGTTGGTCGATGCTCAGCTTTTGCTCCTCGGGGGTATCAGGATAAGTGAACTCTGCTATAAAATCTGCTACTGCTTGCACTTTCAATGACGATCTAGGCTCATAAATTATATCATATTCACCGAGTTCTATTGCCCAGTACATCAATCTCCCTGATTTTTATGGTTTGTGAAGATCTTGCCTCAACGGCATATCGGTATATACGACTATGGGGTCAGCCTGGAAGTATGGCTTCATTCTTCTACTCGCTTCGATCAGTGCCAGTGCCAACTTTTCCAGCTTCAGATATCTGATCTCCGCTCCTCGGAAGGCCTTACTAGTGTAATAAATTGGCTTTTGTACTCCATCCTCTACCCTTATTAATGCCGAGCTAACTGCATTTTCCGAAACTGCTAGGTACAAGTACAACCTTTCTCCCATCACTGGTCTGGACAACAGTGGAGGTGCTCCTCAATATTTCTTCAATTCTTGAAAAGCTTTCTCGCATTCTTTATTCCATTCAAAAGTCTTTCGGAGCATTTTGAAGAATGGGAGGCATCTATCAGTTGCTCGCAATACAAATCTGTTAAGTGTTGCTACTCGCCCTGTAAGACTTTTCACTTCTTTCTTCGTCGTTGGAGATCGCAGCCCTAACAGAACTTTGATCTTTTTAGGGTTTGCTTCAATGCCTTATTGATTGACTATGTACCCGAGAAAAATGCCTTCTCGTACTCCAAATATACACTTGGCCGGGTTCAGCTTCATTTGATATTTATCTAATTGATCAAAGGTCTGGCCTAAGTCAACTAGATGGTCAGCAACTTTCTTGCTCTTTGTCAGCATATCGTCAACATAGACCTCCATATTGCAACTGATTTGTTCTGCAACCACCTTGTTCATCAGCCGCTGATATGTCACACCTGTATTTTTTAAACCAAAAGGCATAACATTATAACAATAAGTAACCCTAGGGGTAATGAAAGAAGTACTCTTCCTGTCTTCAAGTTTCATTTTAATTTGGTTGTAACCAGAATAAGCATCCATGAAGCTCAGCAGCTCGTGTCCCGAGGTAGCATCCACTAGTTTATCAATTCGAGGTAAGGGAAAATGATCTTTTGGACATGCTTTATCGAGGTCGGTGAAGTCTACACACATCTTCTATTTATTGTTCTTCTTTTTCACCATCACCACATTTGCTAACCAGTCTGGATACTTAACATCTTCAATAAAGCAAGCTTTCTGGAGCTTCTCGACCTCCTCCTGTATAGCTTGGTTCTTCTCGGGGCTGAACACTCTTCTTCTTTGCTTCACTGGCTTGATTTCCTTATTCACATTGAGCTCGTGACATAAGAAATTTGGGTCTATTCCGGGCATATCTTCATGACTCCAAGCAAAAGTTTATTCTCCGCTTTTTAAGAAAACTATCAACTCCTGTTTTAATGAGGCATCTAACGATGAACCTATCTGAGTTGTTCGTTCAGGGTGCTCGTCGTCCAGAATGATGTTTTCAGTGGCTTCTACCACCTAACCTTTCACGAGTTGTGACACATCTCTAGGGTCCAATGTTTCAATTTCTGCACCCTCATCCACCTGATAGGTAATAGACTTTTTCCTAGATTCCTCTAGTTCCTCTTGCTCGGTAGATGAATAGTAGCATTCTCGAGCTACTTTTTGATCACCCTTCACAACTCCTACTCCAAAATTGGTTGGAAATTTTGGGCATTGATGTACCGTAGATGGTACTGCTTTGAACTTCTTCAATCCTACCCTTCCCATGATGATGTTATAGGCTGATTGAACATTCTTATCCATCACGAAGAAGCGTACTCTTATTGTTCGACAAGCAGGCCATGTACCAATGAACATATCTAACTATATCGTTCCCAGTGGAAAAACTTTCTCTCCAACAAAACCGAGGAGGGGCCTATGATAAGGCTCCAACTGGGATAACTTTAGATTTAAGCTGTCGAAGCACGAGTAGAACATAATATCAGCCAAGCTTTACCATTATCAGCCAGTACTCTCGAGATCATCACTTCCTTCATTCTCATTTTGATCACCAATGGGTCATCATGAGGGTACAGCACACCTGCGAGGTCATTTTTTGAGGAACCGATGACCAATTTTTCTTTGTTGACCTTCCTCGGGCGATCATCTTCAGCCAAGTTTATTCGTTGAATATATGAACAGGCTTGAGCCTCATTGAGGTAAGCTTTTCTTTCTGCAGTAAGTTCTCCACCTCCTGCATCTCCGCCAGCAATAACACTTCAATCAAATGATCCAAAACATATTGAAAACACCTCACGTTCTGGCTGCCTTGGTCTTTTGGGAAGATCAGGGTGGTCTTCTGGATCATCTTCATGGTCTCTTTTCTTATTCTCCTCTGCTCGACGAGGAGATCTAGATCTTTCTCTTGCTCAGTCATTGTTTCTTCTTTCATTTCTACGATCAACATACTTTGCCAGTTTTCCTCGTCTAATGAGTGCCTCGATCTCATTCGGAAGATCTATGCATTTTTTAGTCATGAGGCCATGATCCTTGTGGAACTCGCAATATTTGGCCTTATTCCTCTTATCAGGGTCTGACTTTATTTTCTCTGGCCAGTTTAACTCCTCGCTGTTCTTGATTTCTTCTAGAACATGATTGATGTCTACCTTCAAAGGAGTATAATTTTCAAATTTCTTTAATACCTCCCATGATGGCTTTGTTTTTGAATGCTTGTCACCACCATTGTTCTTATGCTCTTTCTTTTTGTTCTTATCACCCTCCGCTTTGGTTTCTTTGGTATCCATATTCTTCTTTGCAGCCATAGCCTCCTCGACATTCATGATCTTGGCTGCGTTCGCCATCAATTCTGACATGGTTCTGGGTGGATCTTTAGCCAAAGTTTAATATAATTTGTTAGGCAATAGCCCACTCATCAGAGCAGTAATCGCTGTCTTTTCCTCGTAATCAATAACTTCGAGTTTCTCGTTATTGAAGCGAGTTATATAATCCCTAGTGCTCTCACCTTCCTTTTGTCTAACACTTAACAGGTGTGCTACTCGTTTAACAGGCTTTTCTCCAAAATAGAAATTTCCAATGAAGAGCTCGACGAGTTGAAAGAAAGTTGAAATCTTACCCCGAGAAAGATTATTGTACCATATTTGAGCAGATCCTGTAAGAGTTCTCGAGAATGCTCTGCATCTCATCTCATCTGGAACAGCATAGATGTCGGCAGTAGCTTGGTATTGTTCTATATGAAGGACAAGGTCGGTTTTTCCATCATATTTAGGAGTCACAACAGGTGCTTTGAACTTTGATGGTGTGGGAAAATTCACAATTGCTCGGACAAAAGGTGTCCCTTGGACAAAAGTTCTTTGTAGAGGATTCTTGGTATTGAAGTAGCTTCTTGGGACCTATCTTATCGAGCAGCTGGTTGTGATTGGGCCAAACCCTCTTTTAGATCAAATGGTCGTCGAAAATTTCTCGACACAGCCTTAGGAGGAATTTTATTCTTCCTAGGGCCCAATCGATCAAAAGGAGAGACCTTACTTAATCTTTCTAGTGCACTGATCCTTTCCGGGGAGAGAGTGCTGTGTTTTTCAGTATCTGTGGCTCGTACTGACGAAGTTCGACCCGGTTGATAAGAAAAATCTTCAGATCTATCAGTACGATATGAATCACTTTGCCTAATGCGTTAAGAAAGTAAATGAGTATTTATTTGACCACTTCATTGTCCTAAATAGGTTGATGCTCCACCTTGGATGGTTTGCATGAGTTATCGCATTGTTTCTTGCATGGCTGTCTGGCCATGATTCCCACCAGATCTTGGATATTTGGAGGAGCGGATGGAGTTGGGGGGTTTCTTGCCTTTCGATTGCTGGATTCAGGGTTGTCAGCCATTGGTGATGAATTGTTTATGGTGAAAAATGAAAATTACAGTCGCTTCCCACAGACGACACAAATCTGTTGATGTAAAAAATTAGACTATCTCTAATTATTTAATCACAGATAAAAATAAATAAGACAAAGGAATTTTTAAAGTGGTTCAGCCTTAAAAGAATGGCCTACGTCCACTGTTTTGTTATTGCTGAGTGTTTAGGAATTCTCGAAGTATGATTATCCTTAAGAAATTCCGGTCCCCTTACAATGAGGATGATACAATGTATTTATAGCCATGAGTCTGTACATGGGAATGGGTAATACATAGTTGTTCAATAAGCGTATACATCCGTATGATAACAATCAGCATTTAATGCGCATTTAATCCTCTTAATTGTCTGATAATAAATGCTCTGATCGAGGTGCAGCTTGGACCGCCTAAGCTGCTCGGACCGCCTAAGTATCTCGGTATTCATGAGTTGCTCGGTGCAGTAAAGTTCCTCGCTAAACTCCTACTGCTCGGAGTATCTGAGCTGGTCGGGGAAATTGAGTTCCTCGGAGTCAAGATATTGTTCACAAGTGTTTGTTATTGCCATGCAGATTGCCACGTGTCTCCATTTAATTGAGCCATGTCAGCAGACTAAATTTTGTATCAACACACACTAAAAATTTGTGAGTCATTAGCTCAATCATAGAACAACGAATCCTACAATTTGGTAAGAATAAAAGAATAAACTTGTCACATTGAAATTGATTTTTAGTAGTGTATTAGGAGTTCAAGACACCTAGTGGGCCAATAACATCATGTAGTTAATGGCAAAGGTACCTAATTAAGGGCATTGGTTAGCAAAGCTAAAAACTTCTTAGGTACGTTTCAAATTAAGAATTTGGGAAAGAAAAAGGGAAAAAAAATCTATAGCATAGTTAGTTGGATATATGTAACATAAAAATTGTATCTTTTTCATTTCATAATTAGAAAGAAATTAAGCACATCCCAAACATTTAACAAAGATCAAGTGTAGTCTGTCCAGGCTGGCAGAAAGTGAGCAACCTTTGTCAACCGATCCACTATCACCCATATGGAGTCGTGACCTCTCGGTGATGTAGGTAATCCCATGATAAAGTCCATGGAAATGCTCTCCCATTTCCACATAGGAATCTCTAATGGCTGTTAAAGTCCTGCCGGCCTCTGATGGTCCACTTTTACTAGCTGACACGTAGCACATTTCAAAATGAACTCGACAATATCTCTCTTCATTTCGCTCCACCAGTATTGATGCCTCATATCCTGGTACATCTTATCCCCACTAGGATGCACCACGAATTGCGACCCGTACGACTCTGTCATTACCTCGTGTCGCAAGTCCTCCCCCTCGAGAATAACTAACTTTCCATTGAAACGTAAGCGCCCATCTGAACTAACGGTATAAGACTCGGCCCCCTCTGCTAACAATCGTACCATCTGCTCCTGACAAAATGGATTTGCTACCTGGGCCTGTATCACCCTCGTAATAATCTGAGGCGTAACTGTCATCACATACAAGAATGATCGGGCCACTGCGTCCTGGTGTCCCAACTCCTTCCACTTTTCTTTCCACACCTCGGCCACCTCACCTACTGGCCTATGGCTCAATGCAAGTGCTACCACGTTATCCTTCCCTCGGTGGTATTGGATATCAAAATGATAATCCTTCACAAACTCAAGCCACCGGCATTGACGCATATTCAACTCCTTCTGCATGAAGAGGTACTAAAGGGACTTGTGTTCTGTGAATAAACAGAATTTCTCCCCCATGAAATAATGTTTCCAAATCCGTAGTGCAAACACTACTGCCGCTAACTCCAAGTCGTGGGTGGGGTAATTCTTCTCGCGAGTCTTAAGCTTACGGGAAGCATAAGCTATAGCCTGACTCTCCTGCTACAGCACACCCCCAAGTACTAGTAAGGACACATCAGTGTAGACTAGATACTCCACTCCTGTCCTGGGTAATATTAACACTAGTGCTGAGGCCAACTTGTCCTTCAACTCATCGAATGCCAACTGGCAGTTATCGCCCCAGATAAACGGCACACCCTTGCGAGTCAGATGTGTCAAAGGACCCGCTATCTTCGAGAATCACCGAATAAACCTCCTATAGTATCCCACTAAGCGTAAGAAACTATGAATCTCTGTCAGTGTCGTGGGTTGTCCCCACTCCCACACCGCTGATACATTCCCTAAATCAACAGATATCCCCCTGTCTGAAATGATATGCCCCAAGAACTGAACCTCCTTCAGCCAAAATCCACACTACTCATATTGTGCATACAACTCATTCTGACACATCATCTGCAAAACCTGTCTCAAATGATCGGAATGCTCCTCCTCTGTCTGGGAGTAAACCAGAATGTCATCAATGAAGAGAATGACAAACTGGTCTATGAACTCTCTGAACACCCTATTCATCAAGTCCATGAACACGGATGGGGCATTGGTTCGGCCAAAAGGCATAACCCTAAACTTGTAGGAACCATATCTCATCAAGAAGGTAGTCTTCGAGATGTCTTGCTCCCTGTTAAGCAATTAATGGTATCCCGATCTCAAGACAATCTTTGAGAATAAGGCAGCTCCTCTCAGCTGGTCGAATAAGTCATCGATTCGGGGCAACGGATACTTATTTCGTATCGTGACTTTATTCAACTCTCGATAATATACACACAACCTCAAAGATCCATCCCTCTTCTTAACGAACAGCACAGGATCACCCCACGACGAAGTAATCCTACGGATAAACCCCTATCCTAATAGCTGCTCTATTTGATCCCGTAGCTCCCTCATCTCCGCTGGATCCATACGGTAAGGTGCGTGGACTATCGACCGAGAGCTCGACGTCAAATATATAATAAAGTATATCTTTCTACTAGGAGGTAATCTCGGAATATCCTGGAATACATCAGCGAAATCCCTAACAATTGGAATCGAATCAAGTGGTATCAACACCTCCTTAGAGGTGTCCTCCTCTATATAGTACAAGTGAGTAGACGATCCTCCCTCAGGACGAGGCATCGCCACTAGGAACATCTCATGTTCGGGTATGGAAAAAATAATACTCCTACTAAAACAATCAATCATGGCTCGATACGCAACCAGCCAATCCATACAAATGATCGCATTATACTCGGTCATATCTAATACTAACATATTGACAGGTAAAGTAAACCTCCCAATATCTACTCCCACACCTCTATATATAAGAGAAATCACAGAACCCCTACTCAATGGTGAATCTACACATGTAACAGTGCTCTCCGCGGTATCTAATAACCCCATAGTGCGTGTAAATCTCGTGGCAATAAAACAGTGTGTGGCTCCCATGTCAAATAAAATACGCCCCATAGTCCCCTGAATAGAAAACATACCCTTAATCGCGGGTGGATCCTGGGGGACTGCTGCCTGCTGGAGCTGGTAAACTTAACTGTACTAAAGTTGTCCCTGTTAGACTGGGATTGCTGGGATAGGTGGCAATGATGGCATCTGCGGTGGCGCTGGGAGGGCGGCAGGAAACATCGATCTCTGGAGCTCATGTCGAGCACCCTGCTGCTGCGGTTGTTGTGGGGCTCTGCCCCTTTCAGGACACTCCTGACGTTTGTGGCCAATCTTTCCACATATGAAACATTTCCCTATGAAGTTCCCCCTCTCTGACCCTGCTGCCCACGGCCCTGATGGCCGTTACCACCCCTACCCTGGCCATGTTGGCCCTGCTAAAACTGCTGTTGGCCCTGATGGCCGTGCTGACCCTACTGGCCATGTCGAAAACATCCATGGCCATGCCTGAAACCTCCTGATCTAAATCTCTTAGAATCCCCCTGTTGAGAACTCTGATCACCCTGCCTATGCTGACCCTGAGCTGATCGTGCCCCGATGGCACCATTTCCTCCTGTCTTGCCCTGCTGGCTTGACTCTCCTGCTTGTTTACCCTCTAATAAATGAAAGCGGTGGTCCTGGCAGTGAAGTAATGCTATATTAATGACATCTGAATAGGTGGCCAATGAGAGATTACCCCGCAGGTGCTGACGAATCCACCACGTCAACCCATCCATGAACTTCTGGATCTTCTTCTCTTGAGTAGGGATCTCATCGGGAACGATGTTTAGAAGATTGGTGAACTCGAACTCATACTCTACCACTATCCTCCCTTCCTGCTTAAGGTTCATCAATTTTTGACTCATCTCGGTGTGAACTGCTTAGGGGAAATATTTATGGTCGAACCGCACCCAGAACTCCTGAATAGAAAGAACATCTCTCTCCTCTGCGGTGGTAATAGACTCCCACCACTGTAACGCTGCTCCTACCAGCTTAAATGTAGCCAGTATCCACCTCTGCACATCTGTACACTCATACATTCTCGTGTTTTTGAATGTCCTTCTTCCACTGGCTCAACACAATAACGTTAGATCTCCCTGCGAACTCCGAAGGGTGCGCCTTCTGAAAGGCATCACGAACAGGTTCCCAAGAAGACGGGAATGCATGAGCCTGGACTTGGACTACCACCGGTGCCTGAGGTGTTTCCTGCTGCACGACGGTTAACGCGGCATTTACCCCTAGGCTACAATGGCGACAACTTCCGTAGCGTTTATAGAACCCTGAACTGGTGCAGGCTGAGATTCGGGCTAGGCACCCCTGGGAAGTCTCTGTGCACGTCGAGGAGGCATTTGAATTGAGAGAGAAGTTTTATAAGTCCACAGTTAATATATCAAAATAGCTGAAGAACTTAAGATACACAAAAGAGTACAACAATCCTAAAATATATGGCTCTATATCAAAGGACGCTACGTGAAAACATAACAAGCTTTACAGACCCTAAGGACACTAGAACCTGATGCTCTGATACCACATGTGACACCCCGACTAATTAAATACCGGTTAGCTACTCCTTTATTAATATTAATACAAACTATCAAATTGGTTCAGTTCATAGCATCACTGTCAAAAACATTTTTAAACAATTACTAGCCACCTAATATTTAAAAGGTGAGTTGCCAAATTTTATTAAATTAAACTAACATACGACCAATTAAATTATAAGCTAACTATACCACATCCACATCAAAATCACAGTAGAATAATAATGGAATGATAAAATGAGTCTGGAGTAACACTCCCCTGAATAATTCAAATACTGAATAAAACCCAATACAAAGTCTAAATAACTAAATAAATCCAAAACTGAAATGAAACTGTGAGTCTGAGAATGTTATCTCTAAATGAAAAAGGGTCGACATGCCTTAACTGATAAATGACCCTGAATAGAATCAAATGCAAAATGTGGAGGCATCTACTACCGAGATCCTGTAACTTACACAGCAGCTGTAGCACGTCAATGGAATGGAACTTCTATGCTTGGCATCCCTGTGGCTGGGCACCTAAAAGGTTTTACAAGAAAAATTGATTTGAAAGAAAACGGGTCAGAGCCCGAGGTGAAAACTGTTTAAAAATATAGCAAGTGTTTAATTGCATTAAACAGTAAATATTATATATATTTTAGTTACGTGCTCTCACATGAGTCCCTCACCCCTCAACTAATGTGCACGCCTAACGTAAAACCTTAACCCATCCTAATTATGCTGTTAACTAACTAATCTGTACCACTTTCCATCCTCAGATATAATATAGGCTTCTATTCACATCATTATAACATATTTTTCGTGTAACTCACCTTTTCATTGATAAGATTAATTTATAACAATTACAATAGAAAATTATCATTTTAAATCCCATTCAAAATTTCTCAATTATTTATATTCACACTTTAACAAAGAGTCCGTTATAATCATAAGTATATTATTCTCAGCACAAATATGCAAATAGGGCACCCCTAGGCTAAGCTGCGGTGTAGACATACTCTGCTATCGAATCCCGGTACATCACGTACATAAGGACTACGTGTTTCGAATCTCTCAGGAACCGTTTCAGTAAGAAAAATCACACATATTGGAGGTGAACATAGTTCACATACCCATGGGTCATGCACATACCTAGGCTCCCATGGTCAGCCGACTTATTAACTCACAAATAAGTCATTCACAGCCCTATGTCCCTAAGGTACCAGTCTAAATCCCCCCGTAGGCACACAAAGATTAGATGACCCTGTTCCGAAAGCCGACCTCTCGTGATAGAAAGTATGGTAGGTATGTCATACACATAATAATCTATATACTAAGCATTCACACAACTTAGATAACTTGTTATATTATTAAAGGTATGTTCTCATCCCTATACCATTAGTCCAATTCGTACACCATTATAATTCCGGATGATATATAATATATTTCACCGATGCGTCTCACGTCGTATAGTTTCGGGTACTTAAAACCTAACCGAAGAGGTTACTAAATCTCCTACTTTTTCCACTTATTAATTCAGTACTCTTAAGTCCTTATTTATGTCCTAAATCCTAACTTATCACTCCTAAGAATTTATATCATGTTATCTCATCATGAAATAGGAAATTACTCGTCGAACCCTCGTAAATTCAATACTATGTTCCAACCAAATTATAACATGTTTCGGGCTTCAAATATATCCCTACTGGTCTCTCTCAAGTCCTAATGTATTAACATAATTCCCAACAACAAAGTTTGATGTCCGAAAACACTTAAAATCAAAAAGGGGAAAAAGGTCACAGTTTTTAGGGAGATCGATCTATTGATGGTTGATCGATCAACCTATGAATGTCGATCGAACGATAAAGCAGGTGCAGGCTATGAGTTTCTTCATTTTTCAGTCTTAGTTTTGTCCCAAATCTTCATTACATGATGTTAAATCCTAAAGTAAACATATTGGGTCATTATACTACCTAATCACATAATTCTTAACGTTCCATAACTCTCAAATCATTATGAAATAGTCTTTTCTTGGATCAAATCATCATATTATCATAAAGACCCTAATTTTCTATTTTCTTTAAGAACCATCATATTTCTCTTCCTAAATCCATTTTTAACTCATCTAGGTTTATGATTTTGTTACTGAAATACTTCCAGAATTAAACTACATGCAAATCTTATCCAAAATTTAGGTTTCTTCTCAAAATTTCTTGAGTTTCAATTATTGTTCATGGCTATCATCAAATCCTACACTATCATGGATTAAATATTTACTGAATCTTAATGAAATCAAATCACTTGCCTTAGAATTGATGTTATGATCCGTTGGTGATGTTTAGGGCTGGTTCTCTCCCTCTCTCTGGTCAAAATTCTGGCAAAAAGTGGTGGTGTGTGGTGGTTATGGCTTTGTAACCCTCTTGTAACTTCTCCTCTTTCTCACGTTGCCCAGTCTTTGCTTTTTGACAGATAATGGCCCTAATGGCCATCATATTGGCTGATAAATAAGGCCTAAAATTCGTGGGTCAAAATCCCTTAAAAATTAAAATGACTAAAATACCCTCCCGGGTTACCGGTTTGGCCTAAAAATACCCCGGGACCCAAACTGAACCCCTTGCTAGTGTTTTATAACTATTTTGACCCTTTCGGACACGCTGGAGCACTCAAAATGACCATACGGATGATAAAATTATACTTTACTTTTAAATTCAATTAAATTGATTCCTGACGCGACTGACACGCGCGTCCGAACTAAATTTCTCGAATTGTCGTATTTATGACTTGCTATAATTTTAATAAATTCGTAATCATATATTACCATATTCACTCAGTAATATTCAACATTATTATCATAATCAAATACCAACTCTCGGCTCTCTAGTATTTAAATCCAGAATAATTTCCAATTAATTATCCCATTTAATTTAATTAATCCCATTAAATAAAATCAATAAAATTTCGGGGTATTACAGAGGTTTGTGAGATTTTTGAGGTAGTACATTCAACGAAGGAATACCCGGCGATACCCACCTCCAAATTAAGCTTCAAGAGCAAGTGGAAGCGGTAGGATATTTCAAGGGTAATTTTAATGGCCCTTTCGAAAATTCCTGTAACCATTCGTGGAGAAACCATCCTGGTTTCAATTATGGGAACCCAGGCAACGAAGAATCCTAATTCACATGTTGCCCCTATCCGCCACGGCTCCCGCATTTACAACAAGATCCACCCATGCAGGCACAACTTCCTACGCCTTATATCACTTCACCACGTAGAAATATCGAGGACACTTTAAACTAATTCATGCAGACTCAGTCCGCGATTAATGCTCAAAACCCCCCAAATTTTGTAGAATTAAAGGCGTCGTTGTCTAAGTTTCAATCCTACCTAAATCTCCAAGAGAAGGGAAAGTTTCCCTCTCAAGGCCAAAGACCTCCCCATGGTCAAAATAGTGTTAGCTCTACTTCCAACGCAAATTAAGAACAACATAGTGCAGTTACCACTCTACGTAGTGGGAGATTAGTTGACTTGTCACCTCCCCCACACGATGAGAAGAATGACAAGGAGATTTTGCCTGGCATGAAATAAGTCGAAGATGTCAACTTGGGAAATAGTAGTAATGATGATACATTCAGGCCCTAGGTGGTTGTGAAACATCCCATTGCTACACCCATACCCTCAACGGTTGGTCTCCCACACCGAAGAGACCTCCAGTAATGATGTCTTAAACATTCTTAAGCAAGTAAATATTAGTTTACCTTTTATCCAGACCATAAAGAAAATTCCCGCATATGTTAAGTTTCTTAAGGACTTACTCATGGTAAAATCTAGGCTAAAGGTAAAGAAAAAGGTGTTCTTAGCATAGAACGCTAATTCAGTACTATTGAGTGACCTTCCACCAAAGTATAAAGACCTGGGTGCACCGACCATTTCGTGCATCATGGAAAATAATCGAATTAAGAGAGAGTTAATAGATCTAGGGGCGAGTGAACATTCTCCCTTACTCCATCTATAAACAAGTACTCTTGGGGGCCCTTAAGCCCAACAAAACGATCCTCCAATTAGCTAATAGTTCCATGAAGATATCTGGGGCGTCATTGAGGACGTGATCGTCCAAGTTGACACTTTTTACTTCCTGGTAGATTTTGTCATTTGGGAAGAGGAGCCTTCCTCTCTCTTAAGTAATCATGTTCCTGTGATTCTTGGCTACCCATTCTTAGTTACGGCTAATGCATTGATTACTACATGCAATAAGAAAATGCATCTCATGTTCAAGAACACGACTCTTGAAACAAATATCTTTAACATCACCAAGACCGAGGGTGATGAGGGGGAATTTTGAGAGATGAATCTTATGGAAGAGACTGCACATGAACTCATTGAAAGGAACCACATGAGAGAGCTAATAGGAGTATGTCTTGTTACAACAAGTGAGAGCAATAATTCTGACGTTGAGCAAGAGGTTGAGGAGGCATGTTTAGTGACTAATGTTCAAAGGGAGAGAGATCACGTAATTATGAGCGAGAGAGAGGATTCAGAGATTGATCAAGAGAGAGAGAGAGAGATTTAGGAGATATGAGCCTAGAATATTTTGAAAAAGAGTTTGGGCCGGTAGATGCGACCTCAATGTCGAAGTCCAATCACTATTGTACTGTTTTTGTCACTTTTTGGAGGACGACTGGAAAGATAGAATAAATCTATTCCTTCTTTGTGACCATTCACCCATGTTGTTTGAGTCCTCGGATTTAATCGAGGATAGGACTATATCCCCATTCAATGTAGAGCTCGACCCATGCAATCTATATACTAAGGGAAACCTAGGCTTAAAATACCCGCCCAATCTTCACCAAGATGATCTGTCAAGGTCGGGACAAAGTTGCTGTGAGGTAATTGGACACCCCGATAATTTTTTTCACAACATTCATCACGAGCCTTGAGGTGTCCCACATACTCATATGTATGATCCCAAATTCTTTCGATTAGTGGTCTAAGATGTGCGAAAGATGGATAGGAGGAGAGTATCGGACCCCAATTATGGGGTCGAGTGAGTTTTAAGGAGAAAGAGCGAGGTCATCGCACCCCGATGCATATGGGGTGATTCTTATTGTATTATAGTGAGTCGTGATAGGTTAGGATAGTTAGAGGTCCATGAGTCACGGTTTTATAAAGGTTAGGAGCAACGATGCACAACACAAGCGAGCATACATCAAGTCCCGGTGAACTTTTGAGGTGTCCCGAGGTATACAACATTGATAGGAGTACCTTAGTCACGTTTAGGGAGTTGAATAGAAGGACTTCCAACACTTAGTCAATGAGGGTAGGGGGAGAAAATTTAAAATTGATGTAATGCTTATGCGAATCGGTTCGCCCTGTTAAGCTTACAGGGCCGGACCGGTTCGAATTTCTGGGTTCCAAATTCTCTCCCCCTTCTCTTTGTCCCACCATTTCTCATTTATCTCTATTCTTCCCTATTCATTCGTGATCTCGATATACCACTCCCCTCACATCAAGTCTTTTTTTGTGATGTTTTTGGTGTCCCCTTCATTATGTAGTTCTTTTATGCTGTACTTTTTTATCTTACTAAAGAACTATGTAATTTATCCTTTATCGTAGAATAATAAATTGTAGTGAATTAAAAAATTTCATTTTGATATTTGTTGCTTTTTATTCCGCACTCTTCTTTTATTTTTTATTTTAGTCATTTTCATAGAGGACAATGCAAAAGTCTAAGTTAGGGAGTACACGTGCGTTCTTTTAAAAATCTCACAAATTTCAAAAGTCCAAAATAATTGAAATATTTTTTAAAAAAGCCAAAATTTTGACCAAAATAATTGGAATTTAAACGTTTCAAAATTTTCACTAAAATTTTCTTTGAATTCTCAAACTGTAAAAATCAAATGCACAAAGCCGAAATTGACCAAAAACTAACGACTTTACGAATAAGTGTGGAGATTAATTGACCCGGTTAGATTTCGAGCCTATCATTTTTTGTGAGTATTTAAATCAATCCGAATTAAATTAACTCAAAGTTCAATTTAACATTAATTAGTCGTTGAAGATATTTATTTCTTTATTTTGATCGATTACGAAAAATGAGTGAGATGTCATCTTGAAAACACGCTAAAAATAATTTAAATTAAATGAATCTCGAGGCGCATATGGTAAAATAATTAGTAATTCGGATAAATGACGTTAGGCCATCGTTTGTTATCCAAAAATATTAGCCATAAAAAGTTGTAAAAAATTATCGCTTCTGCAAATCCAATTGAGCCATATAAATTTTCCAATTCCTTTGATAACCCGAATGTAACACCCCATATTTTCTTTAATGATTTTTATATAGGGACTAATTAAATTAAAATAGAAAATTTATCCGGATTAAAATAAATATTAATTAGCGTGATAAGGGTTGATATTTATTTCTATGAAATATATTGAGTATTACTTAGTGAATGAGTAATAAATTAGCAAGAATGCATTCTGATTGTCGCGAGTGAAAAATACGACACTTATGGTAATTTAGTTGGGACGCGCGTGTCAGTCTTGTCGAGGCATACATTTATGAATTAAAATCATATATATTTATTGTTCATCATCCAAATGGTCGTTTTGTGTGCGCCAGTGGGTCCATAAGAGTCAAGATAGTCAGAAAAGTATACTTGGGGGTTTGGATTGGGTCCCAGTGTATTTTTAGCCCAAATCGGCAGCTCGGGAGGGTATTTTGGTCTTTTGACTTTTTAGGGTAAAGGGACCAGCGAATTTGCTAGGGTTATATCAGTAGGTATGTTGAGGGTGATAGGGTTTAGAGCTAGAAAAACAGAGAAAGGCCACTAGAGGAGGAAGGGGAAGGATTCCAAGGCTCCCTACATAACTTTTGCACCACCACCACCACCGGAGTTTATTTTGGAAGGAGAGGAAGATAACTCTACCATCTTTCTGCTCAAATACGACCGACAATCTCAAGGAAACTATTTATCCTGCATGTTTTTGAAAAGTTATAATATCCATGTAGTGTAGGGTTCTATATATGATGATTTAAATGAGGTTCTTGGGAATTTGATGATTTAAACACATGATCTTGGGTAGGATCTGCATGTAGATTAAATCCCCACATGAAAGGAAAAAGAAATCAGGAAATCAATGATGATAATAATGGAAGAAATATGGGTTTTTGATTAAAAGATATGAAGAACATGAGAAACTAGGGTTTTATGAATATTAAGTTTTGATTTGTCCTTGAATTGAATTTAAGAAGACTAAATGTGTTATTTACGTTCAAAGTTGTCCCTACACCTATAATAATTGATTGGTTAAGTTGGTTGGGAGTTTGGCGAACTTTAATGTATTTTTAAGGAAGTTTTCATGTGAAAAATCGTAACTGCGTAAGGAAGTAGAGACATGTACAGTTTTGAATCGATTCGGCTCCTTGGCCAAATCGATTCGGTTTTCCAGATTTTGATAATTTTCTCTTATTTAAGCCTAGAACTTGTGAATAATGATCGGGTGAGCTTTTAGGATACCTTTAAAATATAACTAGAGATATTATGATTACTAGTAGGCTAATGGTATGGTTATGGATTAGTCATAAGTGAAAAGAATTAAGGCTAAGATTAATTGGTCATGATTGGTAATGTAAGTAAATTCGAGGGAATGAGAATGAGCCACGGAGATTTCGAGTGAACCTATGATGTAGACCAGTAGTGTGTGAGTAAATCAATTATTAAAATATCTTAAGGGGTAACTACGTCCCTTTGGGAAGAAAATAGTTTTCGAGAAAATACAATGAGAGTCAAAAATTGAAAATTGACAGTACAGTGAGTATTTGAGAGATATATACTACATACGGATTAAGTTTGTAGATTGTGTGTATACCTATACAGATTATAAATATATATATATATGGGTGGGGTGGGGGTGTATCCGTATACGAATTATATATAGGTTGTGTGCATACCTATATGGATTATATTTATAAGTTGTGTGTATGCCTATATGAGATATATGGATAGGTTATTTGTATGACTATTATGTACTCCCTGTCTGTGAACATACCTATGTCGCCTGCTATCACGGGAGGTTTCGCGTCATGGACAGTCTTATCCTGATGAGTCCATTAGGGAGTATTTTAGACGTGTTCCCCAAAACATGGAACTTAGGGTTGAGCACTACTTGTGTGTAAAATAGTGTGACCGGTCATTTGGGTGCATTAGGTGTGAACGTAGCCCAAAGGCTTAGAACTATGTTCGCCTCCATTATATATTATTTGATTTATGATTTGAGAAGACATTTCAAATTGATAGACCTTGATATCGTACGAGAAATACATGGACTTGATAGCATAGTATGCAAGTGTGCATCGCGGTGGCTAGTCCGGGTGATGCTCTATATATATATATATATATATATACACTTGGGTGATTTATCCTGCTTATGTGTAATAGTAGGGAGACTAAATAGTGTATATCTAAAATAATGCTTAATCTACTTAGTGTGTGATAGTAGTAAAGTTAGATCACGTATATCTAAAGATGATTTAAGTAGAGAAGATTAATGAAATGGTTTAAGAATAACACATGTGAAATGTTAGTTATGGTTTAGTAATAACATACGGGTAATGTTAATTATTATTATTACAACAACGTACTGTATGGGCGGTATGGGGGAGTTAAAGAGAAATTTAACTAAGGACTTAATGTTAATTGAGGGTATACTGTAGTGTACTGTATGGGCGATATGGGTGAGATAAACTTGTTAGTGGTTAGTTAGATACTTATGAGGTCTAGTTAGGCTGGGTAGCATAACTAGGGGGATAAGTAGGAGACGTTAGGTGTTCACTTTAAATGAGAGGTGAGGAACTTAAGAAAGTGTACGCGAACTAACATGTTTAATCAATAACTTGTTTTAAACTTTGAATTAAATTCTTACAAAATATTTTCAAAAGGTTTTCTTAGGCTCTGACCTGTATACAAAATATTTTCAAAATCTTTTAGGTGTCCAGTCACAGGGACGCCCGACTTGATGATCTGTAAAGATGTGTAGTTGCAGCACTTGTGGATGCTTGCAGGATTTGGATTAGACGCTTCAGTTACTTTATTCCTAGAGTAGGAGTTAGTTTTAGTTTTTAATTGGGCGTGTTACCCCTTCAGCTATTTCTTTTATTTCAGTTCAGACTGTGTATTTAGATTTATTATGTTAATTGGACTTTATATTATACTTGGGAACCGATGCTTTATTCGGTATTATTTATTTAGTTATTCATCTTGTGTTTGATTCAAATTATTATTACTATATTACTGGTTTGATTATTGAATTTATTTACCCATGATGTTGTTTAATCAAAGATAAAATTTGGCACTGGCTTTTTGAATACTAGGAGGTTAGTAAATTTCAAAATGTTTTTGACAATGATGCTAAGAATGAACCAAATGAGAATCTTGTGTTATTTTTATAAAGGATAGATCACTCGGTATTTAAATAGGCGGGTTGTCATAGATGGTATCTGAGAATCAGGTTCTTGTGGCCTTAGGATTTATATGGACTTGTCACGTTTTCAACGTAGCATTCTTTGCTATAGAGCCTTATTATAGGATTATTTTATTCCTCTATGAATGTGACTTACGTTCTCCTACTACTAAGTATAGTTGATGTGATTCATATATGAGTTCAGTTGGGCTTCGTACACTGAACAATATAGAACGACCAACAAGGGACGATAGAAGGACCGCAGGAGGAGAGACTCGGTAGAAGCCATAGAGTATTTTGGGAACAGTGATCACGATAAAAGTCACCGTGATTATTGTTCAGACGGATGACAATAGGATAATTATTGGGGATTAGTATCTTCCCCAAGAACCGTGGTAGATAATGGTGGTACAAATTCAGACTCACCCAGCGTAGTCGGCAGGGGGAGTCAGAGGAACTCTTTCGAAGATCCATCTGTAAGGATTCGGGGAAGATATGAGGTATGATGGTCCAATGGAAGGAGATAATCCAAAGGCAATTGTGTAGGGTAGAGTGCAGCGACACCCAGTATTAAATTCCAGGAAAAATTATTTTTGCTCATAGGAGCAGCGTTATAATGATGGGGATAAGCCACCAGAACCATGGAGAGATACATTAATAACGAGAAATTTGGGTGCAACTTGATCGTAAGATCTTTCATCTCCTGTTCAGATAGAGATGCGAATGGTGTTTCAGAACTTATCACAAGTGGTCCAGATAGAGACTGATCATGAGAAAGAAGTTGACTTATTTAGCGAACTTCATACCCGATGAAGGGGATATAAAGAATAAAAAGGGTTCGTAAGTTAATAATGGACTCGTGGGTAGAATACACAAGAGTAGATGGGAAATTAGGCTAGGATGACTGTTCCGATGTCTTCAAGGTCATATGTTTACAAGTTTATATCAACATTTCTATTATAAGGGAGCTAAGAGAGTTAGAGAATCTAGTCGAAGAGCAATACTGGATTAAATGGTTCTAGTGAAGCACCATATGAGGGTATACCCAGTAATGGACCCATTTAAATGATTGAGATTTAATGGAAGTCTTACCAAGAGACGGTAGATTCAGTCAGGGCCGCTAAGTCTAGCATCGAGTTTTATAGGGCTAGCGGAGCTAAAGGGACAACGGGGGTAGAAATTAGGGCCATGACTACTAGGTCTGAGAGAAGAATGTCCGGACATGGACAGTAGGGCTAGAGACAGGGGATGGCACTGAAATATGTCCTATGTGTGAGAGTAGGGCCACCTGTATTGAATTTTTCCATAATGAGAAAGTGAGACTAGTCAGACTGGGAAGGTAGATGGGAACGGTGCCAGTGGGGCACAACAACGTCATAGGAGCGAGACTTCCGACAGGGGAATATGACTCATATATTTAAGTCTGAAGGTTGCCAACCCGAGAGTGGTCAGGCAAGAGAAGTAGGGCCCTCAACAGCAATAATAGCATTCCGTTCCTCTGGGCTATTAGGGAAAAGGAAATGGCGGGGCAGGCCAGCAGGACCAGGGATAGAAGTAAGATAGTTTCTATGGAAATTGTTACGGTTGTGGAGAGATGGGCCACATGATGAAATATTTCCCAAAGCAAGGCAGGGGAAACTACATGACGATATCCTGGATATACAAACATTTCAGCAGATCATGTGTCGGTTCCGGCGCAAGAGTTATGCTTAGGAACCCATTGACCAGGCAAGGTAGATGGAAAATGGAGATATAATTTTTGTCTTATTCTGATGAGTGTAGGATAAGTTCGGGTGACATGGGTGCATCACAGTATATGATTATTTAATACTTAAATTCAAGTGTAAGTCGAATTTAGTGGGTGCGTTGGTGGTATCTGCCTCATTATGGATATATTTACCATTGGGTAACAGGGTTCTTCGGTATCGCCTGTAGGGGAACGAGGGAGGGAACTAAGAGGATTTTTAGGTTTTGATTTGCTACTTTTAAGAGTTAGGAAAGTACAATTTGTGATGATAATTTGTAGTGACTGGATATCGAGGGTTTGAGCGGTATTAGATTGTGTTATAAGGCTATCGTGCTCATTATTCTAGGGTGAGATATATTATTTTTGCGAGGCATCACCTGAAAGAGGGTTGAGCCTTCATATATATATATATATATATATATATATATATATATATATATATATATATATATATATATATATATATATTGCATTGTATCATAGACTTTGGTGAGTATGTTGTCTCTTTATATTTGATCTCGGTGAGTAGGGACATTTACTGATGCGATTCAAGGTATATTGGTTTATTGTCAAGAGGAGAAATTTAGCTCGTTATTGACTTAGCACCGAGAACTCAGTAATAGAAAGAGCGTCGTGTTTTATATCATCTTTAGTGACGTGAGAGTGGACGAGTAGACTTTTTATGTTAGGACATGGGGATTTGGGGGTACAAGTTATGTGCTAAGGGCTTAACGGATCTCGACGACCGACAATGTTAGTTAGTAGTGTATTAGGGGGGTTCCTTGTTTAAATTGCTCTTTGCGAGACATACCACATATGAAACTTAGCGAACATAGGGATTTGGGAAATGTTTGGCCTTTAGTATACGAGTTTAGTACCTTATCTATTCTACGTGTAAGTAGTTATAATTAAGAGATGATAGTTATATTACGATTTAAAGCCAGTAGAGCCATATTATGTTGATGTGAGAATAATGAAGTTATGATTCATACGGTGGTTGAGTATAACCTTATTGCATAGTCACGCCTAGTATACAAGGCTTAATCTAAAACCAATACATTATGCTCATTTGCTTTGTGCATAAATGAACGGGACATAAGGAGTATGGTCTCCCTAGTTAGTTGAGATTTTCACGATCATTCATGTGGAGAAGACGTGGAAACATATGAAATAAATGTAGATGCATGGGTAAGTTAGAGGCAAAACTAAAATGTGACAAAGAGAATGTAGTTGCATTATGAACAAAGCGTGTCACCAGAGACCAAATAGTAGGCGGAAAGTAGTGACTATAGTGTTGAAAAGTACAAGGAATGTACATTTTAGATTTTTGGGGATAATCAGGAGCTACTCTATGCAAAGGAGTAATATGACGAGAGTTATGTCATAACCAACTGAAGATGTAAATGTCTGACATGGGCAGTCGGGTATGATTGCAGATATCTCCCACAAAGGGAGTATATGATTCAAAAAGGGGAAGTTGGCACCTAGGGAGGAGGGTAAAACCCTAAGACATGCATTTAAATCAACCCATCAAATATAAAGCATGCGACACAAAGTTAAGGAAAAATCCTCGAAGGGCAAAACCTTTTATTTCTAGAACTTTAAAGAATTTACAAGACCATTGACTTACATACAACCTGATAATCGCCCACAAGTGTAACGCACGGTGTCTTCGGTAAACCTTCAAAGCAACGGCTAGAAACAGTGTGACACAGAATTACCCGCAGGTATCGGATTCTGTAGTCGGCGGCTGAAAATATCCCTTTCCAGGAGGGCAGCAATGAATCCACACGCAGCGAACCCACATGAACCTCAGTCCAATCAACAAAGGAAGTACCGCAGCACTCCTCAATGACACGCATCCATGAAACTTTGTAGAGACTCCCTCAGCAAAGACACGCAGCCCTCGGTTGCAAAGATCTCTCCACAAAGGCTTGAACAAACTAAAAAGTTATGTTCTTGTTACCAAAAAGATTCACAAAGGATTGGTAATTGTGTGAATCAAAACATGAGTCTTGGGACTCAAAAATATGAAGACTAGATGTATTTGGACTCTCAAAAACGTCTTCTAAAGTCTTACAAAACAGCTCCCCCGAAGTTGGTATTTATAGGAAAAACAGATGAAGAGTTCCGCTTTTTTAAAACTCTAAAAATCTTATCAGCGTACAGGTACACCGAACCGGTTCTGGGGTACACCGAACCGGTTTGGTGGTACCATTCTGGTATGGGGTTAAAAAACAGCATTCTTCAAGGAATTTTCTCCAACTTGAAAAGGTCATAACTTCTTCACCATAGCTCGGATTGAGGTGCCGTTTCTTCCAGTATCTTCGTTGCGGTGAGATCTTCAACTTTCTAGTTGACCAGACCTCCGAACTATGGATGTCAAATTACGAAAATGCCCTTGAACTTCCCTATCGTGCCTTTTTTCACTGTTTTGACTTCCCTTGCGTACCACTTGCATTAAGTCCCTAAAATCTTGGAACGTGAAGTCGTTGAGGCAGATGTGGGACACATTAATGGAGATGTTGAATGCTTGATTCTCGGAATTCGGATAGAGTCCGTCATGTGAGATCATGAGGTGACGTGCCAAATGTAGCGGCGTACGACATACACAAATGTAACATGTTGGACATGAGAAAAATGTCCTTACAAATCTCCCCCTATGTCTATGCCGGTACATACATAAAAAATCCGAATTATCAAATACGAAATTGCCTATACAAATCTACCCTCCCATGAACCCAAAACTGTAAAAGGTACAAATGAATAGTCTTCATCGTTTGTTCTTTAAATCTTCAGGAATCTCAAATCTTTTCTCATCAGGGTGTGCAATTCAGAGATCATCAATGTAGTACTTACACACATGAGAACAAGCAAATACCACGTGACATATCGAGTTTGAAATGAATGAGCTAAACATGTATACCAATAGATCATGAAACTCAAAACCTCAAAACTCCCCAAACTTCAAACTCCCCCAAAATAAGATAATTCTTTCTCCCCCTTTTTATGATGTCCCCAAATAGACAAACGAGAAGAATGAATCAAATAAGCAAAATCGGGGTGCCACGGTATACAAAACAGGGCATCAAACAAATATGGTCAACGTGCTCTTGCAAGGAGATGCTAAAAAAAAAACTTCACAAACTATTTTTGAATTTTTTCAAATTTTTCGAACAAAAATAAGATACCAACGTGAACAAATATGATACAAAAATCACACCATGGATTTAGACTCAAACAACCAAGTCATGGAAACGGAATGAATGGGTGTGAACACATTCGATAGGTAAATCAACTCAATCAATCATATGTGCACGATGCATACGTGTACTCCTAACAAATGAACATCAAAGGTATCCTTAAGTGTAAACGTTTGTTGAATTTAGATGACATCGTCTTATGCAAATCAACAAATCAAAGTCAAATGATTTCCACACCAATAACGTCCAAAACTATATAGCGCATTTTCAAGAATTTCAAGGATGTGCAGACCCGTTTTAATTCTCCAACCAAACTCCCTCATATATTTTCTTTTAGAGGTGATCTAAATTCTCAAACTTTGGAGAATTGGTGCAAAAACCTAAATGGCCCATAATTGGCATGAATATCTTTTTATTGCCTTTCAATTTTTTCGGGCTCTTTTAACCTCTTTGGACCTCGGATAATAAAATTCCTCAATTTTTTAGGTCCTTTTTAACGGTGGCTTTTGCGCAAAGGATAGATAATTACCTTTCGCAGCCCCTCCCCGTTATTCAAACAAAGCACACAAACTCACAACACGGTTTTTATATGCACAATTTCCTTATAAAAAATTATCGCGCTTGGTTTGTTTTAAGGACAGGATTGAAGTGAAAACACCCAACCAACATGTGATAAGACAAGCACAATAATCAAACAAATTTGTGCATGTGTGCAATAAAGGAAATATGAGTCAAACATGTAGGAAGTAACACTTAATTACATCTTAATGACTCCAAACATTATAAAGCACATGGATGAATTGACCTATTGTCTCAACACACTATCAAATAGTCACATGAAAAAAAATGGAATGATGTTGTGACTTGGTCATCCAAAGTGTTCATCCACAAACGGTGTAAACAAAAAAAAACAAAAATCTTTTTGGATTTTTCAAAATTTTATCAAAATAAAATCTTTTTGTATTTTTCAAAAAAAATTCTAAAACAAGAATTTATACAAAAAGTACAAGTCATCACACTAGTAAAAATATATCATGAAACCACAACTAGTGTATGACAAACATGCAATCACAATCAACCAAAAGATTTCACATGGGGTGAATTACGTGCAAGCAAACGGGAATTGTGGACAAATAAATCATAAGCCTTTAAATCCGATTTTCTAACCCAAATTGATGTATAACGAAGTGTGGGGGTTTTGGGAATCGAATTTATTCTTTCATTAACCTTCCTAGGTCCATTTAAAAGCTTATAACAAAATCGCCTAAGATGACCTTGCCTACCGCAATGTGTGCAAGTGTAAATCGGACGGTGTGTGTTACCTAAAGGTGGCCCTCTCCTCAAATTTATCGGTTGCTCTTTCCGAATTTGCCTAGGTGGGTCTCTCCTAATGATCCTAGAAGGTTCTCTCACAATGTTCTTATGGGGTGATTTCCTAACAACTTTAGGTGCCTCTTTCTTAACAAACCTAGGAGGCTCTCTCACACGTGTGGGAATGGGTGCAACATATTTTTCAAGACCAATCCCACCCCTATCCGTTTTGATCTCGACTGTGCTTAAAATCTTATCAAGTTTTTCAGACCTAGACTCCAAATCAAATTTCACTTTACTTGAATCTTTCAATTTCACCTCAAGTTCACCTATCCTAGATTCAAGTACTCGTTTAGAATCCTCAAACTCTAAAAGCTCCTTTTTCATAGTCTCCATCAACCCTTTGAGACTATCTCTCTCACCATCGACGTACTCAAGCTTCTCTTTCAAAATTTTCACATGAGCCCTAAGTTCTTCAATTAAAAAATCATTATTTTTTATGGCACACTCTTTCAACTGAGCTTTCAATTTCAAATTTTCTTTCTTTGTTTTCAAAGTTTCAGCATAAAGTTCATTGAAAGCAGTTTGCAAGTCATGCTCATCTACACTTTCCTCCTCACTTTCATCCACACTCCCATCACTTTCACTATCATCACTAATCACACGGATGGGAAACTCTCGCCTAGAAGCATAAAAAACTTCTTCATTCGAATCACAATCACTAAGGGTAGAAATATGAGAAATCGGTTTATTCAATTTCTTCTTTAAATTTGTGGTACACTCATGTAACGTGTGACCAACACCCTTACAACACGAACACCTCTCAGACTCGTTTTCAACAGAAGATTTAAAGCAAGAGTTCGTGTGAATTTTCCAATTAATTTTTTCAAAAATTTGACATCGAAGATCATCAAAACCATCAAAAGCCATTTTTGTGAAAAATCAGAATCAAATCACAATAACTTAGTGCAACAGGCTCTGATACCAATTTGAGAGAGTAGCTACAGCGGAAATATTGCAACTTCTCAAATAAAAACCAATTTTAATTAATCCCAAATTTTAGTTAAACCCTAAGACATGCATTTAAATCAACCCATCAAATATAAAGCATGCGACACAAAGTTAAGGAAAAATCCCCGAAGGGCAAAACCTTTTATTTCTAGAACTTTAAAGAATTTACAAGACCATTGACTTACATACAACCTGATAATCGCCCACAAGTGTAACGCACGGTGTCTTCGGTAAACCTTCAAAGCAACGGCTAGAAACAGTGTGACACAGAATTACCCGCAGGTATCGGATTCTGTAGTCGGCGGCTGAAAATATCCCTTTCCAGGAGGGCAGCAATGAATCCACACGCAGCGAACCCACATGAACCTCAGTCCAATCAACAAAGGAAGAACCGCAGCACTCCTCAATGACACGCAGCCATGAAACTTTGTAGAGACTCCCTCAGCAAAGACACGCAGCCCTCGGTTGCAAAGATCTCTCCACAAAGGCTTGAACAAACTAAAAAGTTGTGTTCTTGGGTTACCAAAAAGATTCACAAAGGATTGGAAATTGTGTGAATCAAAACATGAGTCTTGGGACTCAAAAATATGAAGACTAGATGTATTTGGACTCTCAAAAACATCTTCTAAAGTCTTACAAAACAGCTCCCCCGAAGTTGGTATTTATAGGAAAAACAGATGAAGAGTTCCTCTTTTTTAAAACTCTAAAAATCTTATCAGCGTACAGGTACACCGAACCGGTTCTGGGGTACACCGAACCGGTTTGGTGGTACCATTCTGGTATGGGGTTAAAAAACAGCATTCTTCAAGGAATTTTCTCCAACTTGAAAAGGTCATAATTTCTTCACCGTAGCTCGGATTGAGGTGCCGTTTCTTCCAGTATCTTCATTGCGGCGAGCTCTTCAACTTTCTAGTTGACCAGACCTCCGAACTATGGATGTGAAATTACGAAAATGCCCTTGAACTTCCCTATCGTGCCTTTTTTCAATGTTTTGACTTCCCTTGCGTACCACTTGCATTAAGTCCCTAAAATCTTGGAACGTGAAGTCGTTGAGGCAGATGTGGGACACATTAATGGAGATGTTGAATGCTTGATTCCCGGAATTCGGATAGAGTCCGTCATGTGAGATCGTGAGGTGACGTGCCAAATGTAGCGGCGTACGACATACACAAATGTAACATGTTGGACATGAGAAAAATGTCCTTACAACAGGCGCCAAGGTGAAACGATAAGGGAAATGAAGGAGTGATTCAGAGTAACGTGATTATGGAGGATTGATCACTAGTTCGAATGGTAGAGTATAGACCGTCGGACGACAGAGTACCATTAGTGAAGGGGTACCGGGACCAGCGCAAGGTTCCCAACCTTAAAAAGATGTGGATACCGTGCGAGGAAGTATCTGAGACTGTTAGTACTGAGCTTATCCTAATTTCGAGGACGAAATTCCTTTGTAAGGGGGGAGTATGTAACACCCCGTATTTTTTAATTAAATTAAAATGGAAAATTTATTGGGATTAAAATAAATATTAATTAGCATGATAAGGGTTGATATTTATTTGTATAAAATATATTGAGTATTACTTAGTGAATGAGTAATAAATTAGTAAGAATGCATTATGATTTTCGGGAGTGAGAAATACGGTAGTTACGGTAATTTAGTCGGAACGCGCGTATTAGTCATGCCGAGACATAAATTATTGAAATAAAATGAGATTTATTTATCGGTCATTTCAAGTGGGCCAGTGTGTTCGAAAGAGTCGAGATAGTCAGAAAAGTGTACTCGGGGTTTGGATTGGGTCCTGGGGAATTTTTAGGCCAATTCGGCACCCCAATAGGGTATTTTGGTCTTTTAACTTTTTGGGGTAAAGGAACCAACGAATTGTTAGGGTTATATCAGTAAGTATGTTGAGGGTGATAGGGTTAAGAGATATAAAAAAAATAGATAGAGGTCATTAGAGGAGGAAGGAGAAGGATTTCAAGGCTCCTCATACCACTTTTGCACTACCACCACCACCGAAGTTTAGATTGGAAGGAGAGGAAGACAACTCTACCATATTTCTACACAAATTAGACCTATAGTCTCAACACAAGTATTTATCTTGCATGTTTTTGAAAATTTATAATACCCATGTAGTGTAGGGTTCTATATATGATGATTTAAATGAGGTTCTTGGGAATTTTATGATTTAAACAAATGATCTTGGGTAGGATTTTCATATAGATTGAATCCCTATGTGAAAGGAAAACGAAATCAGAAAATAAGTGATGATAGTAATGGAAGATATCTAGGTTTTTGACTAAAAGATATGAAGAACAAGAGAATCTAGGGTTTTATGCATATTAAGTTTTTATCGATTCTTGAATTGAATTCCAGAAGACTAAATGTGTTATTTGCGTTCAAAGTTATCCCTACACCTATGATAAATAATTGGTTAAGTTGGTTGGGAGTTTGAGGATGTATAATGGAGTTTTGAAGAAGTTTTCTGGTGAAAAATTGTCGCTGTGTAATGAAGTAGAGACCTGTACACTTTTGAATCGATTCGGCTCCTTGGCCGAATCGATTCGGTTAGCGAACCGATTCAGGTCACGGTCAAATCGATTCAGCTTCCTAGATTTGGGAAATTTTCCCCTATTTGATCCTAGAATTTGTGAATAATGATCGGGTGAGCTTTTGGGTTACCTTTAAAATATGACGAGCGATATTATTACTACCAGTAGGCTAATGGTAGGGTTGGGGCTTAGTCATAAGTGAGAAGAATTAAGGCTAAGATTAATTGAGCATAATTGGTAATGTAAGTAAATTCGAGAGAATGAGAACGTGCCACAGAGATTTCGAGTGAACCTATGATATAGACCAGTAGTGCGTGAGTGAATCAACTACTAAAATAACTTAAGGGGTAACTAGGTCCCTTTAGAAAGAAAATAGTTCTCGGTAAAATATGATAGAGATTCATAATCATAAATTGAAAGTACAGTGAGTATTTGAGAGATATATACTACGTATGAATTGTGTTTGTAGGTTCTGTGTATACCCATACGAGTTTTATATATATATATATATATGGGTTGTGTGTATCACCATACGGATTATATATATGGGTTTTGTGTATCCCTATAAGAATTATATGAAGGTTGTGTGCATACCTATACTTATTATATTTATAGGTTGTGTGTATACCTATATGAGACATATGGATAGATTGTGTGTATGCCTATTATGTACTCCTTGTGTGTGAACATACCTACGCCGCCTTCTATCACGGGAGGTTTCACGCCGTGGACAATCTTATCCTGATAAGGCCACTGGGGGGATTTTAGACTTGTGCCCCAGAACATAGAACTTAGGGTTGAGCACTACTTATCTGTATGATAGTGTGAGCGGTCATTTGGGTGCCTTAGGTGTGTGCATAGACCAAAGGCGTATAACTATGTTTGCCTCCATTGTATGTTGTTTGATTTACGGTTCGAGTATGTTGTTTGATTTATGGTTCGATGAGACATTCTGAATCGATAGTTATTGATGTGGTACGAGAAGTACATGGACTTGATAGCACATTATGCAATCTACATTGCAGTGGCCAGTCTCGGATATGCAATATATATATATATATATATAGTAGCGGAATGCTCGTGCCTGAAGGCATGACGAAAATTTTCAATCTACATAATGGCAAAATGGTGAAAATTTTTAAAATACATAATTGCAAAACGAGGAAATTTTTGTTCCCCACCAAAATAACCGAATTCACAGAGAATATGAAATACACAATATTCATCAATCGAATTCACATTATGCCTCAAATAAACAAAGTGTTAAATTTTTTAAAAAAATGGGCAGTATCTCCTTTGTTTATTGGACTATCCACCCTGCTCAAGGGATAACAACCAATCCAACAATAAAAAATCCCAAATTCGTCCAACAAAAGCTTCAACGAACCAAAATTCTTCAAAAAAACACGTATCAATTGAGGTCGTCCCACATGTTCCACTATAATAATTGTCCGTTGTTTTCAAAATACGACCTAATACGAAAACAAAAAATATAGTTAGTCAATTAAAATAGCTAGTCAGATATTATATACATCGTGCTAATTATTAATTATATAGCAAATACACCTTGTCCCTAACATAGAAATTTCAACCCCATCAAAACTAATGACCATTCTTAGACCAATTTAGGAGGCAAAAGATGTTGATTGATGAATTTTATAACTGCTTTTGTAACTATATTTTCCCCCGAATCGCATGTCTAAGCCAACTGTTATACAAAAGCATATTGAATTCGTATTGAATTTATAACTGTTATAAATTCATATTGAATGCATATAGTAACTGACTGTTATAAAGTTACAAAAGAAGTTATAAATTCATATTGAATTTATTAAGTATAACTGTTATAAAGTTTATAATTGTTACAAAAGTTAACTGTTATACCATTTCAAGATGAATCAAAAGCTAATTGTATTACCATTTCAACATGAATCAAAAGCTAACTATTATATTATTTTCAAAAGTTAATTGTTATACCATGCAGTTACATCCTGTCTTTCGAACTAAACAGTTATCAACTTGGTCCCCCATCCATGAACACCAATAAACATGGTTCTTAATAACAATAAAATAAATTCAAAAAAAAAAACTGCAAGTATTTATAATGTGCAGAGGTTAATGCATTCTTAAATTCGTCAAACATACCATTGTGGTTAACAACTACTCCTTCCAACAGCTCTAGTCTCAAGTGCCTACAAATAGGTATTTAAAATAGAAGAGCTTCATGTAGTATCAAAGCATTTTTAAGGGTCCATCAAATTTTAGCTCAAATATTTTTCACCTATCTTGTGCTTATAACAACAAGAAGAATATCTTATTTCAAACATCTATTAGCCATTCCCTATAAAAAGAAAAATGACAAAGTAGTAAAACTCAAATTTAATAAATACCACAAATTTGAGATCCTTTGTACTCATTAAGGCCTGAGTTTGGCATGATTAATATGTGAGTAAAATAGGGATGTTCAAAAGGTATAGAAATCCCATCTCAAAGCTAATTGTTATAAATCCACCCAACCATTTCAAGACATCAACAACCCTTATTTTCAAATATAACCAACTTGGGAACACAAATGAACTTTAGTTAATACAGAAATGAACATAAGGCGTGACTATAAAAAATGAACCAACTTGGATTTTCAAAGAAAATCCGCATCAGTGACTTTTATAGAGATGCATATTGGTGCAAATACATAGGGTTGTTATGATAAATAGGGAAGTTAGCAGATCAGTAAAATAACCCATACCAAGTATATATTTACACATCATCCACGCATCACCTCCATCTCAGCCTACTGCCTATTTTTTGTTAATCGAATCCCCACCTAGACAAATTTTGTCCCTGCATACATATAAGGCTTTAAAACTTGATGCAAAGTTGAACATTCATCCCAAAAATATATAGAGCCAAGAGAAAAATACCTTAATAAAGTAAAAAAATAATATTTCTATAATAAATTAAATACTATTTTAATTAAGCACAACTACTAACTAAAAAAATAATGAAATGTCAATAGTAGTTTTGATACTAATATAATTTTTTCTTAACTATGTTTGCATCTGCAACACCACAAAATTAGTCAAAAATCTCCTGTATGTACGCTGAAAACAATTTAAATTTAATCTCAAACCAAAGCCAATAATTACTCATTCGCAATAAAACCAAGCAAATAAGTCTCAAAATCAAGTAGATCACCCAATTGGGCATTTTGTCAAACACGTAGCAATGGGCTAACCATGATATGAATGATAACATTTAAACAAAACTGCACTATCATTTTATTGTCCAATTTTTTATGTTGAAGAATGTCTTCATACAGTTGTAACATAAAAAAAAGGCTTTATACAAAAATTGTTGGGAGATAACCAACACATGCCCAACTTGATGCTAATTAATGTAAAGGAATCATAAAATTGTAAATATTTCCGTTCAATGATGAAACAAAGAAGCCAACTAATTATTTTTTTATGGGCCCAATAGTGGCGCATAACATATTGTTCAATATGAAAAAATAGTCTCCTTATACAAATTTCAGAATATGCCCCAATACTTTTATTTTAGTCAACTATAAACATTTCAGGGGCAATTTTTTTCATATCAAAATAGTGCAGTGGAAGAACATTCTCTATTTGAGAATGTAATAATCCATTGCCTGAAGGCACGACAAAAATTTCCACTTATGTTCTCTACCAAATGTATGACTAAGCATAGCTGTCAACAGAATCGAGGAACATTATAAAGGAATTGCAAAGTTAAAGCGATAATAAAAAATGAGAACAAAAATTTGTTAATCAAATTTGACCATTCTCTCACACTGCATCATGTAGCGGACGAAACAGAGCACACTCTCACACCCTTGACAAACAGAACAGTGCAAGAAGTAATGCTTCTAGCTTTGGATAGATTTCGAGCAGGCATAACGATTGGTCTATGATGAAGATTGGTCTATACATTTCGAGCAGGTATAATGATTGGTATATAAATTTTGAGCAGGTATAAAAGTTCAAACTCACTGCTATCACAATGATTAAGATAGTAGTGAGTTTTATTTTAAAATACAATTTTATAATAGGTACAACGATTGGTCTATACTGAAGATGTGTTTGAGAAAATAAAAGAAGGCCAGATTGTACAATTGGTTTATACTGAAGATGTATTTGAAAATCAGGATCAATTTCACATTTTATGCAGTTTTCATCGTGTACTTGTTTGAACAATTGAATTTGTATGTTGATATTAGACATGATTTACTTTGTTTCAAACTGTTATAACCTATAATAAGATTTAAGGAGTTGAAAATTGTTATTACGCATCAAAATGTTAACTATTTCATATTAGATGTCAACATTTAGTCATTTACCAAATTCTAGATCACATGAAGTTAAAAAAGTGACATCTGTTGTCATGCAACACCAAACAGAGCTCCTCGTGATGTCACCAAACAAAAAAAGTAAAAAAAATAGAATGAAATCATACCTTGAATATGAAATCTGAAATCCACTCCATAGGAAAATCTCAACGAACTGGTGTAGTAACCTCTGTTGTTTGAGCAACCCATGATACTTCATGACACTTTTAGTCTTTATCCTAAAAAATCACGACTAAAATTGACCATAAGTAAGTTAGTTGTAATTTAAACACGGAAGCTTTTGTTTGTGACTATTAAATGAATCTGGTATATGAGTACTATAAACATATAGACTGCATATATGCATACTGTATGCATATATACTGTGTATATACGATATATATACATACAGTTGCTGCATATATGCTGTTGTATGCATATATACAACATATATGTTCATACGTGATGATTGATGCGTAATGTACCTCTTAGCAAGATTGATGCAGATGAACAGGGGCTTATTCGAGCAGTATCTGCTGCCCTATTATAAGAATAAAAATTAGATCAAATTTATAGAAAGAACACTAATTTATAAAGGAATGATAATTGATTCCAAGAAAAGAATATATCGAGCCGTTACTCACCAAACTAATTATAGAAGAACTTCTGGGTAAACGATGTTTTTTGTCGAATTTCCTTAGTCATTTGGAAGGAGGATTAAGATGCGGTTAGAACTCGTGAAACGTGACAAAGTGACGTACAACTGACCATGACTGAATATGGGAGTTCGCAAGTCAACCCCAACATACTTAACAGACTGACCCTGCGATTTATTCATGGTCATGGCATAAGCTAACTTGATTGGAAATTGACAGCGAGTCATCTTTATGGGCATTTCAGAAGAGGATGGTGTTAAGGAGATTCTCAGAATGAATACAGTCGTATCGAATTTATCCCCCGTTAGGATTTTGGCCTCGATAACGTGCTCCGTACACCTTGTGACTATTAAGCGAGTTCCATTGCAAAGTCCATCTTTGGGCGCAATATTTCGCAACAACATTGTGGGACATCTAACTTTAAGTTCCAACTTAAAAAGTGGCGAACCTGATGGATTAAGATCATTTAAAAACTCCGTGGGAAATTGGTTGGTTATGCATTGGTTAGTTTCATGGGGGCACATTATATCCGCAGTGAAATACATAACTGCATCGCCTGGGAAAGTATTGAGTGCAGCAGTATTAATGGCATTTACATCATCATTTCGGGTAGAGAGAATTGTCCTTTCATTAAGAAAGGCAGATGTAACAGTGCCCTCCACGTTCAATAACGGATATACAGTCCTTATTGACGCGACTTAGAATTTGTCTTAAAAGTGCGTTCACTCTAGGTTCAAGTGCAAACCTATCGCTCAAGTAATAACCCGGTAAGTCGGGATCGAATCCACAGGGAAAGAAAATGTCAACTAGTAATCAGGAAACTTATTAGATCTGAAAATGATTTCTTAAAATAAAAAAAAAAGATGATTAATGATTTTGGAAGATTTCTAGCGAAATAAAACTTTTCTTAACAAAAGCAAACTGGAAATTTTAATGAAAGTAGACTAAAAATTGCAGGAAAAACTTTTAATCAAATGGGAGAAAACAGGGTAGAATACAATTCCTCAATCCTTAGCAAATTATCATAGAGAATACTAGACTTGTAAATTAAAATAATTGATTAGATCCAGCCTTTATAACTTCTAAGCATTACATATATAAGGGATCTAGCCCGCACAATATGAAATCAAAAACAGGTATAAAGCAGTGAATAATAAATTATACTAGCAAAGCTTTCTTAAACATCTCAAGTACCTAGGGCAAGAGAGATTAAAAGATTGACAGTTTTTGTATAATTTTCTCTCACGATTCAATCAATATTTTAATTTAACCTCTATTTTCTACATAGATAATCTGCCTTAGATTGAGTTCATGTACCCCAACCCTTGGGAAATTTGGCTACTCATGATTGGATTGAAGAACAAATTCATACTCAGAATTATGGAACTACAAGACATGGGAAATAAAATTGCAAATAATAAAGTAACAGAGAATAGAATGATATTACTTGAATTTAGCTGCAGAAAAGTAATTGAAATTGAAATCCAGATAACTTCTCCTTAATCAGCAGTACAAACTAAGGTTCTTATGAAAGAAATTTAAATTTCTGAATGATTCTCTCAAAAACTCACTCTAAAATTCTTTAACAACTTTGTAATCTAACAACTTGCTACAATTCTCTCTCTACTTGCTTAGTTGGTCTCCCTTGGTTGGTCTCTCTTTCAAATGATATAGGGCACTAGCTTTTATAACACCAAGTATCGAAATTGATAGCCAATAATGCTTGTTGGTACGTTTTTCCAAGAGTTGCTCTGTTTTAATTGAACAATTAATTGTCAGCATTTCACACGACCGGACCGGTCCGTCTCAACCTCGGATCGGTCCGAATACACCGGATCGGTTCTTTTCTTTTTACCGGATCGGTCTGGTCCTAGTCGGATGGGTCCGAATTTTTGCTTCCATCGGTTCGTCATCAATCCGGGGGCTACTGGACTTTGTCAATTCGGATGGATCCGGATCCAAACCGGATCGGTCCGAAATTCTTCTAATTTGACTTTTTCCTTGAAACTTTGACTGACCATATCTTTTGATCTAGAACTCCGATTTGAGTGTTGTTTCTTCCTATGCTCTTGTGAACTCATGCTCTTCAACTTCAATTTTGACGCTGCTTCTGAATTCCGAATGGAATTTACCCTTTTGCCCTTTTACATTTCTTCTAGTTTTCTTCTTTTCTTTTATTGCATTCTATTCCTGAAATCTTTATCACAATTACACAAAAACTAGGGAATTTTGTTAGAAACGAACAATAGAGTGATATAGACTAAAAATGATTCAATTACCTTGTTCGAGATATTAAAATCACTAACTTAAGGGGCTAAATTCGGAAGAATTTACGCTTGGTCAAATCCCCCTAACTTAGGACTTTGCACGTCCCGGGCAATGTATCTGAATCTAACCAAAACTCAACTCTTGAAAATTCCTTTATTAAAATAAAATTCCACTTTCGTAGGCACGCGATTGCATTGAGCATATGCAACAAGCCTTTAAACCCCTAGGTTACCCTAGTAGGACGAGTTTTGTCTCGTGAGGGTTTGCAGTGAATACACCCACAAAATTCTTTATTGACTCAAATAAATATCAAAATACTTAAAAATGTTATAATTTAAACTTTTCTACAAAATAATCACCAACAACTCATATTCAACTATCTCAAACCATAGTGTGTGTGTGCAAAGCCAAAAATTAAACCTCAAACTTCCACCGATTGAGCATTACGTTACTTTCCGAAAATTCGTTTTGATTCAAATTCTTACGGATTGCACTCACAAACGAATCACTCGGATTGTGGTTATTTTCTCTCGGTATGCATGATATAAAGAGTAAATATAATGGACACAAATTCATGCATACAAAATTGAAAAGAAGGAAATATATGGTGAAACGATCTCATCATCGGAGTATGGTTATAGGGAAACGGGAACATTACCTCTAGTTCACACCATTTTAATCTCTTATTTTATCTTTTCATAGCTTAGCTCTCCATGCAGTAATTAATTTCGCCATTTGGACTCGGTTAGGACTTTTCGGGTTAAAAAGTGTAAAGGGTAAAATAGAAATGGTAGAATGTTGGAATTGGAAAATGTCCTTATGACGTCCATTTGTGCTTTTTCGGGCATTTGCTCATTTTCCTCTTTCTTTTTTTTCAATTTTCATTTTTTTTTCTTGCTATTTTTGTTGAGCATATCTATTTTTTTTTCTTCCCCCTTTTTGTTGCACACTTTGGACTTACTTGATGAATTTTCTCAATTTTCACAATTCCAGGCTATTTGGGTTTTTCGGGTTATCAAACGAAAGGAAAATATTTTATTAGGCTCAAAGTGGGTTGCAAAGGAATAATTTTTTTTTTCACAACTTTTTATGGCTAATATTTTTGGGTAACAAACGAGGGCCTACTTCATTGTCCAAATTGCTCATCACATTACCATATGCATCTCGAGATTAATTAAGTTTAGAGATATATTTAGCACGAATTTCGAGACAATATTTCACACATTTCCCATAACCGATCAAAATAAAGGATTGAGATCATCAACGACTTATTAACACGCTGAAAAGAACTTTGAGTTAATCATAAACTCGGATTGATTTAAAAACTCAAAAAAAATTGATAGGCTCGAAATCTCACGGGGTTGGACTAATCTCCACACTTATTCGTTAAGTCGTCAATTTTCTTTCAATTTCCATCTTTGGTCAATTTTGGCTTAGTGTAATTGAGATTTAATAATTTGAGACTTTAAATAGAATAAAGGTGACATTTTTGAAAAATTTAAATTCCAATTTTTATTTATTTTGAAGAAAAATATATATTTTTGGTTTTTGTTTTTTTCAAAATTTTTCAATTTTTTTTTTTTGAAATTATCTAAAATACACACTTGGAAAGAAGATGTGATCGAATCAATGAATCTAAACAATAAATGGGAAGAATATCCCACACCCCCTAACTTAAATGTTGCATTGTCCTCAATGCAAATCAAGAACACAACATAAAGAGAGGAAAATAAAGATATTACCCAAATGGAGCGATCCCTGATGAGTGCGAGTCCATTTAATCTACAAAACATGTTAGAACCAAGCATACAAAAAAATAACAATACTTGAACTAATTACTCTAAATGCAACAAGACACTATATAACACTTATACATGACTCAAAAATACAACAAAAATCACCCCATACACGTCGGGGGTGCGACGACCTCTCATCTCTCTCCACAAATCACCCGATCCCTTCCACCAGGTACGATGCACTCCTCGTCTCTCCCGTCTTACTATCATACGTGAATAGCCGGAACAAATTGTGCCCGTGCCCATAGATAACCGGAAAAGGATCCGCTTGTTGCGTAGCACATGGGTGGGTCTCTAAGTCGGACGAGATTTGAGTCGTATCTTCAAGTACCTCCGAAGACTCAAATGGTATGGGTGGAGGTTTGGGAAGGAGAAATGTATCGATGCTATTGCCCCACTCGCTTTCATCTAAATGACGAAATGAGGCCTAGAAAGATTGAACGTCATCATTGAGGATCTCATCCACCAGTCCGAACTTGCGCTCAACCCCTGCTAGGCTCAACTCCTCTAGCTCTCTCTCTTGCGTGGTGTCCTCAACCTGCATTTCGCTTTCTTGGTAATCGAGGAGAAATGTATCGATAGTGTTCTGCCATTCACTTTCTTCTAAGTATTTCGACGAGCCTCTCCCGACACACTCTAAATTTCCTCTTTCACTCTTGTTCGTCGGCTCACTCATGCTCTCAAATGCATTAACTAAACATACCTCCCCTACCTCGCTCTCAATTTTGCAACCACTCCTTTCACTGTGCGTAACACAATCTTCCCCTAATGGCTCTTCCTCATAAGTTCTTTCTTGCTCGTGTGCTTTCCCCAAAAGATCCAACCCTCGCGGTTCCCCTTCATCACTCTCTCTCTTAGAATTATTAAAGATATTTGTTTCGAGGGTCATGTTCCCGAAAGTTAATTGCATGCGCCCACTTCGGGTATTAATAAGAGCATTAGCTGTAGCTAAAAATGGGCGGCCAAGAATAACGGGAACATGATTACTTGGGAGAATGGAGGGTTCTTCGTCCCAAATGACAAAATCTACCGGGAAGTAGAAAGTGTCTATTTGGACAATCACATCCTCAACAATTCCCCGAGGAAACTTCACAGAACGATCCGCAAGCTGGAGAGTCATATTTGTGGGCTTCAGGGCCCCCAGTTCTAATGTCCTATAGATGGAATAGGGCATAATGTTAACACTCGCCCCTAGGTTAATTAGAACTCTCCCGATTCGGTTCTTCCCCATGATACACGAAATAGTGGGTGCACCCGGATCTTTATATTTTAATGGAAAGTTACTTGACAAGACTGCACTGACATTTTGGGCCAAAGAGACATTTTGCTTTACCTTTAGCTTGCGTTTCACCGTGAGTAAGTCCTTAATAAACTTAGCATACGCAGGAATTCTCTGTATAGTCTCGAGAAAAGGTAAATTAATTTTTACTTGCTTAAGGACTTCCAGAACTTCATCACGGGAGGTCGTTTTAGAGTGAGAGACCAACCATTGAGGGTATGGGGCAGCGGTGGGGGTCTTCATTCCACTAGTATTTTCCTTCTCCTCACTCTCAATTAAAGGGGCATCTTTGGCCTCTTTTATGCCGGGCGAAACCTCTTTATCTTTAGATGCATTACGTGGAGGAGGAGACAAATCAACTACTTTCCCACTACGTAAAGTGGTAATAACGCTACATTGCTCTCGATGGTTGTGGGATGTAGTGCCAATACTGGTTTGTCCTTCGGGAGGTCGTTGGCTTTGAGCAGGAAATTTTCCCTTCTCTTGGACATTCGATGCAATTTGTAGCCTTGAGATGCTAGTATGTATGTCATGGAACATTCGATCATACTTAGCACTTGTCTCCTTTTGAGATTGGATAAGATGATTTAAGTTGTCCTCAAGAGAGCGCTTCGGTGGAGCAACATAAGGACCAGGAGGTGGTACTTGCATAGGATTTGGCATTGGAGGCGACACTTGCTGAAATTGAGGGGGTGGTGGTAGAGTCATTTGTGGGTTTGGAACCATCCCACCTTGGGGTTGTCCATAATTGAATCCAGGATTCCTCCACGACTGATTATATGCATTCCCTTGCTGTGCATTATAATTTCCTCGAAAACCCCCTATTGCCTCAACCTGTTCAGTATACATTGCTTTGTATGCAGGAATGGTAGGACATCCTTTGGTAGAATGACCCGCATTACAAATGGCACACACTTTCTCCTTTCCAGCTTGTACGGATCCAGACACATCTCTCACTCGCACTTCAAGCATATCTCTGAAATTCTTTTCTAATTGGTCAAATTTTCGATCCAACAAAGTGTCCTTGTCCAAGTGATAAATACCGAACGCAGCAGGCAAGTTGGACACTTGTCGATTTCTATTTTGACTATTGGGATCAGAAGTATCCCATGCTTGGGTAGTCTCAGCTATATATTTCAAATGAGCTTTAGCATCGCTCGAATTTAACTCCCAAAAAGGTCTTTCACACATGGTTTGGACAAGTTATTTCGACGCTAATGTAAGGCCTTGATGGAAAAATGAAATTAAATGATGCTTTTCAAAACCGTGATGTGGGCACGCACTAACTAACTCCTGAAATCTCTCCCAACATTTATCAAAAGCCTCATTCTCATTTTGTCTAAAAGCTTGAATTTGGGCTTTAACAGAATTAGTTTTGTGTTGTGGGAAAATTTTTGATATAAACTTGTTTTGCATATCTCTCCAAGATAACACAGAATTTGGGGGTAGGGACCATAACCAAGTTTTAGATTTATCCTTTAAGGAAAAAGGGAAGAGCTTCAACCGGACTACATCTTGTGGACAAGCTTGGTCTCCAAAAGTCTCACATGTATCTTCGAACTCTCGAATATGGAGATATGGTTTTTTAGAATCCATCCCATGAAATGTAGGAAGGATTTGGATCATGCCATTCCGAAAATGGAACTGACCGGCATTATACGGGAGTAAAATGCAACCAGGGGTAACAGTTCGCTCCGGAAATAACAAATCTTTCATAGGAAGATAGGGTATCTCATCCTCTCCAGCACCAACACCAACACCAACACTACCATGTTCCGACATATCGCTACCAAAAGGTTCAGAATTCCCACTTCGGGTTTGACTCAATGTACGACTAGTGATGGAATTATTAGGCGAAGGAGGTGGAACCCAAAAAGGAAAAGACTCAGAATTTTCAGAACTTGCTTCGGCTAGAGGATTTTCGTGAACTTGGGTGGGTGATGAATTCAGCATAAGCACATAAGAGATGAAATGAATTTTTTTTATTTTTTTTTATAAATCACTTGTAGATACAAATAACTTTCGTGAAAATTTAACAATTTTTCATTCCCCAGCAACGGCGCCAAAAACTTGACGCGACTTAGAATTTGTCTTAAAAGTGCGTTCACTCTAGGTTCAAGTGCAAACCTATCGCTCAAGTAATAACCCGGTAAGTCGGGATCGAATCCACAGGGAAAGAAAATGTCAACTAGTAATCAGGAAACTTATTAGATCTGAAAATGATTTCTTGAAATAAACAAAAAGATGATTAATAATTTTGGAAGATTTCTAGCGAAATAAAACTTTTCTTAACAAAAGCAAACTGGAAATTTTAATGAAAGTAGACTAAAAATTGCAGGAAAATTTTTTAATCAAATGGGAGAAAACAGGGTAGAATATAATTCCTCAATCCTTAGCAAATTATCATAGAGAATACTAGACTTGTAAATTAAAATAATTGATTAGATCCAGCCTTTATAACTTCTAAGCATTACATATATGAGGGATCTAGCCTGCACAATATGAAATCAAAAACAGGTATAAAGCAGTGAATAATAAATTATACTAGCAAAGATTTCTTAAACATCTCAAGTACCTAGGGAAAGAGAGATTAAAAGATTGACAGTTTTTGTATAATTTTCTCTCACGATTCAATCAATATTTTAATTTAACCTCTATTTTCTACATAGATAATCTGTCTTGGATTGAGTTCATGTACCCCAACCCTTGGGAAATTTAGCTACTCATGATTGGATTGAAGAACAAATTCATACTCAGAATTATGGAACTACAAGACATGGGAAATAAAATTACAAATAATAAAGTAACAGAGAATAGAATGATATTACTTGAATTCAGCAGCAGGAAAGTAATTGAAATTGAAATCCAGATAACTTCTCCTTAATCAGCAGTACAAACTAAGGTTCTTATGAAAGAAATTTAAATTTCTGAATGATTCTCTCAAAAACTCACTCTAAAATTCTTTAACAACTTTGTAATCTAACAACTTGCTACAATTCTCTCTCTACTTGCTTGGTTGGTCTCCCTTAATTGGTCTCTCTTTCAAATGATATAGGGCACTAGCTTTTATAACACCAAGTATCGAAATTGATAGCCAATAATGCTTGTTGGTACGTTTTTCCAAGAGTTGCTCTGTTTTAATTGAACAATTAATTGTCAGCATTTCACACGACCGGACCGGTCCGTCTCAACCTCAGATCGGTCCGAATACACCGGATCGGTTCTTTTCTTTTTACCGGATCGGTCTGGGCCTAGTCGGATGGGTCCGAATTTTTGCTTCCATCGGTTCTTCATCAATCCGGGGGCTACTGGACTTTGTCAATTCGGATGGATCCGGATCCAAACCGGATCGGTCCGAAATTCTTCTAATTTGACTTTTTCCTTGAAACTTTGACTGACCATATCTTTTGATCTAGAACTCCGATTTGAGTGCCGTTTCTTCCTATGCTCTTGTGAACTCATGCTCTTCAACTTCAATTTTGACGTTTCTTCTGAATTCCGAATGGAATTTACACTTTTGCCCTTTTACATTTCTTCTAGTTTTCTTCTTTTCTTTTATTGCATTCTATTCCTGAAATCTTTATCACAATTACACAAAAACTAGGGAATTTTGTTAGAAACGAACAATAGAGTGATATGGACTAAAAATGATTCAATTACCTTGTTCGAGATATTAAAATCACTAACTTAAGGGGCTAAATTCGGAAGAATTTACACTTGGTCACTTATTAAGTCATCAACATTCTTACAATGACGTAATGTCAATGGCATGCTGACAGTTTCCTCAGGGTTTGTCCCAATCTGGTGGAGGTGAAATAATTAAATACATTCTTTAGTAAAGAATTAAAGAATAATCTATATGTAGATGTGAAATTAATTGAGAACAGAAATACCTCGTTTAGGAAATTAGAAATTTGTAAAGTTTCAACATCGGTACCATTGAACCGCATGTTCAACTCCAAGGAAAGAACATGAATATCTTTCCACAGCATTGACCGACATAAAGATGCTCCAATTATTTGCTTTCTAATGGCTTTGGGTATTATGGGAAAGATTTGGCCAAAGCCACCACCGAGAGCAACTGTAATTCCTCCAAAAGGCTTCTTATTATCTAGTATATCTTGCAAAGTACGGTCAACAGCCTCAATGCAGAATCAATGTTGCATTGGAACTTCATCCCAAATTATAAGCTTGGCTAATTTGAACAACTCCGCTTGAATCGATTGCTTTGTAAACCCACAGTTTGAATTTTTGAGAATGTCAAGGGGAATACAAAACATAGAATGAGCTGTACGACCACCAACTAATAGTAATGAAGCAATACCCGAAGAAGCAACGATAATCACTATGTGCTCCCGACCTCTATAATAGGACAAAATTGTATTGTACAAAAACGTCTTGCCTGTGCCCACCCCCCCATTCAAAAATAAAGTTGTTCCTTTAGCTTCTAATACGAAAGTCGTAATTTCATCAAAACCCTTTGTTGCCCCGGATTAAGACGTTTTACGTTAGAATGCACAATAGAGGTGTCGGTATCTCTCTAAAGTTGTCGATGTTCCTATATTAGTCTATTCTCTCTCGTAGTGATCCAATTTGTTACAGGTAGGGGCATGGGTGGATAATCAGACAAAGATTTGCCTATTTCCTGGAGCAAGCCGTTCAAAAGATACAATCCGTTGTCGTTGATTTCAGAATCTGTTGGAGATGCAACTCCAAATGAGGTACGCAGCTTGTGAGCAAGTTCATCACATATACGCTATGCAAACTGCTCCCATAATAAAGCAGGATCTAACGGAGAGCATTGGGTTAGAGTAACATTGAGAAGAGGCTGAAGTTGATAGCCTGTCTGCATTACCAACGCCTCTTGTAAACATTGTACCCACTCATTATCATCTTCTAAAAGCCCCAATGCAACACATGCGGACTTGAAAGAATCATGTAAGACATTGTTTAATGTCCGTAAGCACTCAAATGAGCGCGGACCTTTTACAACGGTTAAAAGTAAATGCAAATAGAACCTTTCTCCGAAATTTTGTCTCACAAAGTACATTATGCCAATTGCAAAAGGTGATGTAAGTGACCTTGGAGTCCAATTCTTTGTTACTTTGTGCCAAACAAAGTGTTGGGGAAACTCTTGATAAGTGAAAGCACAGGCAGATTCATTCGATGCACAATATTCAAAAAATGCCATCAAAGAAGATCGCTGAGTCGAAGCCCGACGCACTATTTCATCCATCGACTCATCTGGATTGAACACAACATGATGCATTCTAGGGAGGTGAAGTTCCAATCGGGTAACATATGGTTTTTCTGCATGCATTGGATTACCCAATATTCTCCAAGCTGCCTCGGGGGGGGGGGGGGGGGTAATGTACCTAGCATTCAAGTACTGTTGGATTTCATCGCCACCTCTCAAGACTATAGTAGTGCGATTATGTCCCTTATAGATATACTTATTAATGTACTTGACGCATCTCAACTCTGCACAAACTGTAACATTAATGTGGCAATTGAAAATACTAGAAAGATGAGGATTATACGGCAAAACATATCGATTATCAACATGTTTTCCATTTGCCGTAGTATAGACACAACCATCATTTCTACGACAATAAATTGGATACCCATCGTTATCCATCGTGGTCGACTGTGAGAAATCCTGGGGATATTTTTTTGTGCATTTACCATTTTCCATGCACAGAGCATGAGGAGATTATAAGCCGCAAGGTCCATGGACAATACAACCCAAAATTGTTTAAAGAAGGGCTGGAATTTCATCTCTGTTAGGAAACTTTGTAGAAATAATCTTATCAACTTGTGCAGGTATTTTAATCTTGTCAGGACCATCAAGAAAAATCAAATTGTGCATGTGAGGTAAACCTCGCTTTTGAAATTCAATCGTGAAGACATGTGCCACTTTTTTGCCGAATATATGATTATTGTCAATCTCCTTCATGAAAGCCTTCCTCTTGAGTTCAAACACATATGCCACCAAGTCTGGACGAAGGAAGGCATTTTGAAAAGGCAGGAGTTCCTTTATCATCTATGGCCATTTAGGGCTTGTCATCATCATGAGAAAAATATTTGGGTGATGATTGAAACGCATAATTGCCATAAAATCTTAATAAATTTCAAACATATTTCTCGCACTCCCGGTAAAAGAAGATGGAAAAACCATTCTTTTTCCAATCTAGCTCAGTTGTAACCCGCTAGACATACCATCACTGAGATCTTTGTATAACTCCGCATGAAGTTTTCCTTGATTCAGTCGATGGTACGTCAAACGGTTTTGCTCAGTAGAAGCCCAACCATCGACGATGAACTCTTGGAATAATTTTCCCCCTCTTTGTATCATGGGGTGCTCCGAGTGGTGTTGAAACATTTAATAACCAAAATAATTCATTTGAGTCAAACACGCTTCCTTTTCAGTATAAAGTTCCATATCCCAGAGTTTCATGTCAGGGTGCCAACCAAGTTCACCGTGAGGAAATAATAAGACGTAGTGCAATGGCAAATATGCTGGATGGCACTCGTTAATCTGCATCAATTGACTACCTCTTGAGACGAACTATTATGTCACGCATACCAGTGACATTAGAGCCATCACCCGAAAAAATAACGACAATCTCATCAGCAAATGGCAAATTATATGTGCGACGATCCTTTGAAGAATTGTAGTGGATATAAGCATGTAAGTTCTATCCCATCCTATTTGACCTTTCCAAAATCTAAAAAGCCTCGCGATATTTCAACGTGAAAGCATTATTCACCAACAAAGACCCTTGAACTATACTTAGAACGTCCCTCCTCAAATGAAGATTTCTATTATGGATAATATCAAAAGCCACATCTGGATCGTATATGTACAACTAAGCAAAAGCAGCTTGATGTTCCATCCCAACATCTGGTATTAAGGATCCGGTGCGATGAGGAAGCTCTCCATGAATCGTGAAACTCAATGGACCCCTGCCCCCGATTACCCGATCATCCATTTGGACACCTAAACATGTAAACGCATTGACAACATTATACTCTCTGGTATAAGTATGAAAGTACTTTGAACGATCATCATCATCATCAAATAAAATCTTAATTTTAGCAGGTGGTTCAATGAGTGGGAGTAGACGAATTTGGACCTGTAAATAACACTTCCCAAACAATGGCCGCATCATTGAAGAATCTGACAATCTTTCAGCCATCCAGTGTAACGCATCACAGTGAGGGCATCTTACGTTCATAGGTCCCAGATCATGTCTTTCCGAGGTAACATATGAACGACTTAGTCCGTTGGTACTGGCTCCATTTTGGAAAGATGGTCTCCTTGACTTGAATTTGAGAAATATAGTTATGTTAAATATTTTATTAAATAAGATATATGAATACAACCAAACACTAAAATATAGAAGTGAGAAATCATTAGATGTACCCTGTGATTGAAGGGAGCAGTGATATCCTAATTGAAGGTGGTATAGTATTTCCCTTCGATGGAGTATCTTATAGTGAAACCCCGGGGGATGAAGTTACATCAGAATTAACATTCGTATCCCGATTAGAAAAATCTTGAGGGACTACTCTCTAAGATGAAGTTAAATTTTCTATTTGAATGGTAGAAATGAAATCATGTTTAGATTACGGGGCTAGACATTATGGATAAATTAAGCAGGGTCTACCGGAGGTGGAATGTCCGTCACGATATTGCATATTTGGGTTTGGTTACACCATGGGGAAAATTGCGGTGTAGGGGTCATTAACGAAGTAGAAGGTTTATCCTCAATACTTTCACACTGCAATACCATATGTCAGTGTCGTTCCCATCCACGTCGACGTCTTTGACGCAAGATGCGATTAGATAATTCCTACCATGTTAAATAGATGCAAATATTTAAGATTCACAATTACGACATTTTTAAAACTATAAACTGACATTCATTGCAGAAGAAAGAAATCAAACCAAGTGAGTGGGGTGGTTTTCTTTCCCTTTATCCTTTCGTTAACCGAAAGTTGCTCCGTGTATTTTCTCTTCTGAAAAAATAAAAAATACAAATCTTATATTAGTCAAGTTAAATGGAAAAGAGACAAAGAATGTGATGTATAAGGACCCTAATTAAAGTTTGTTTAAATACCTCTCTAAGAATGATGTTCACTTCCGAAACATCCCGGATGACAACACCCCTGTTTGATAAGGGGGTTTGGTTACGCCAAGGGAAACATTAAGGTGTAGGGGTGATTAACAATGGAAAAGTCATAGAAGATGGTTTATCTATAATGGGAGTTGTTTGATGGGGAAACAACATTTGTTGGGATCTTTCTCGTTCACGTCGATGTCTCTGACCTGAGATGTGTGCAGAAGTAGGTGTCGTTCCCTGATAGATTCAAAACATAGGAAATATAATCAAAAGAAAATAAAAATAAATAATGCATACAAAAGATAATCAAGGAAAATAAGAATCAATAACATAAATGAGTGAAAGAATAATCAAACCGGGTAGAGAGAATGATGTTCTTTCTCTTTCCCCTTTCCGCTAACCATACATTGCTCTTCGTGTTCTCGGGTAAAAAACAACGGAGAAGTCATAGAAGATGGTTTATTTATAGTGGGAGTTGTTTGATGGGGAAACAACATTTGTTGGGATCTTTCTCGTTCGAGCCGGCGTCTCTGACCTGAGATGCGTGCAGAAGTAGGTGTCGTTCCCTAATAGGTGAAAAACATAGGAAATATAATCAAAAGAAAATAAGAGTAAATCCTCCATACAAAGGATAATCGAAGGAAAATAAGAATCAATCATGCATATAAAAGATAGTCGAAGGAAAATAATAATCAGCAACATAATTGAGTGAAAGAAGAACATGGTATCTATTAATAAAATAGTTACGTAAGAGGGGGAAATTACCTCTCTACTAACGATGGCCACTTCATAAGCCTCACGAATCACGATACCCATGTTTATGCTAGGAATATGTTTAATCTGTTTAGAAAAACTACCAAAAATTGAATAAATTAGAATCCAGAATACGAAATAAACAACAATATACAGTTCTTGAAACATACTTTCTCGGAATTGGTTATATCATCCATGGCCAATATAAGTTACTTGTCTCTGTGGTAATAAGATTACAGTCCTGCATAATTAAAAGAACCATATTTATTATGTACATATTTCAAAAATGAAATTTAGAACTAAACCTAAGCCACATACATATATTAAACATAAATGCAACAAATATTTGAAAAAAAAGATTGGGAGAGAATGAAATGCCCTATAATTCAAACCAAAGCAAACAAATTCAAAATAAATTCCATCATTATTATGTACACAAATAAATCGGACCCACCAAAAATGGGGGAGAAGCCCTAATTTGAAACCGGATTTGAAACCCTCTTTGAAGCCCTTATGTACATATTTCAAAAATGGAATTTGAACTAAACCTAAGCCACATACGTAAATTAAACATAAATGCAACAACTATTAGAAAGAAAATATTGGGAGAGAACAAAATGCCCTAAAAGTCAAACCAAACCAAACAAATTCAAAATAAATTACATAATTATTATTTACACAAATAAATCGAACCCACCAAGAAAATGGGGGAGAAGCCCTAATTTGAAACCGGATTTGAAATCCCATTTGAAACCCGAATATAATCAAAAATGAAATTTAGAACTAAACCTATGACACATACATATATTAAACATAAATGCAACAAATATTCGAAAAAAAAGATTGGGAGAGAACGATATGCCCTAAAATCCAAACCAAACCAAACAAATTCAAAATAAATGCCATAATTATTATGTACACAATAAATCGAACCAACGAAAAATGGGGGAGAAGCCCTAATTTGAAACCGGATTTGAAACCCTTTTTGAAGCCCTTATGTACATATTTCAAAAATGGAATTTAGAACTAAACCTAAGTTGCATATGTAATATTCGAAAAAAAATATTGGGAGAGAACGAATTGCCCTAAAATTCAAACCAAACCAAACAAATTCAAAATAAATTACATAATTATTATTTACACAAATAAATCGGACCCACCAAAAAAATGGGGGAGAAGCCCTAATTTGAAACCCGAATCTAATATGGAACAAATCAAATCTAAACCTAAGCCATATACATATATTAAACATAAATGCAACAAATAATCAAGAAAAAAAGAGGCCTGAATCAAAGGATATACCTAAAACAATCGAAGATGCTGGAGCTGAGACTGGAAGCAGGTGAGGTAGAGAGGGGGAGACTGCGGGGAGAGAGGGAGGTGGAGGGGAGAGGGAGGAGCGTTCGGGTAGGGGAGTTTTGAAGTCGTAGGGAATGAAAATGGGGTTAGGGGAGTTTTGCTGAAAATGAAAATAGGGGCTTGGGAGTTTTGCTGAAAATGAAAATAGGGATGAGAGCTTATAAGGCTTAGGGTTTTTTTCAATTTGCCATGTCACAATGCACAAATCATGACATGGCACAATTTGAGACCCTTAGATTGTCCCAAAAAATTTGATCTCAACCGTTGATATTTTGGAATTGTACACCCTCCTATCATATATATATATATATACTTAGGTGATTTATCCTACTTATGTGAAATAGTAGGGAGACTAGATAATGTATATATAAAATAATGCTTAATTTACTTAGTGTGTGATATTAGAAAAGTTAGAACGCGTATATCTAAAGATAATTTAAATAGAGAAAATTTATGAAATGGTTTAAGGATAACATACGTGAAATGTAAATTATGGTTTAGTAAAAACATACGGGTAATGTTAATTATTAGTATTACAACAACATACTGTATGGGCGGTACGGTTGAGTTAAAGAGAAACTTAACTAATGGCTTAATGATAATTAAGGATATATTGTAGTATACTGTATGGGCGGTATGGGTGAGATAAACTTGTTAGTGGTTAGTTAGATACTTATGAGGTCTAGTTAGGTTGGGGAGCATAACTAGGTGGGATAAGTAGGAGACGTTAGGTGTTCACTTTAGATGAGAGGTGAGAAAGTCAAGAGAGTGTACGCGGACTAACATGTGTAATTGATAACTTCTTTTAAACTGTGATATAAATGCTTGCAAAATATTTTCAAAAGATTTTCTTGGGCTCTGACTCGTATGCAAAATATTTTCAAAACCTTTTAGGTGTCCAGTCATAGGGACGCCTGACTTGATGATCTGTAGAGATGCGTAGCTGCAGCACTTGTGTATGCTTGCAGGATTTGGATTAGACACTTCAGTTACTTCATTCCTAGAGTAAGAGTGAGTTTCAATTTTTATTTGGGCATGTTGCCCCTTCAGCTATTTCATTTATTTCAGTTCACACTATGTACTCGAATTTATTATTTCTATTGGACTTTATATTAGACTTGGGAATCGATTGTTTATTCAGTACTATTCATTTAGTTATTTATCTTGTGTTTAATTCAGATTATATTACTACATTGATGATTTGATTATTGAATTTATTTCCCCATGATGTTGTTTAATGAAAGATAAAGTTTGGCACTGACTTTTTGAATACTAGGTGGTTTGTAAATTTTAAAATGTTTTCAACAGTGATACTAAGAATGAACCAAATGAGATTCCTATGGTATTTTGATAAAGAATTAATTGCCCTGTATTTAAATAGGCGGGGTGTCACACCAAAACGCCCATGTAGCTTGGAGTTGTGAAAATCGAAAAATTCATCAAAAGTCCAAATGGTGCAATAAAAAGGGTTAAGAAAAATAAAAACAATGCTCAAACAAAAATAGCAAGAAAAAATAGAAATATGAGAAAAATATGAGAAAAAAATTAGAAAAAGAAGAAAAAATGAACAAATACTCGAAAAAGTTCCAAGGGACATTGTAAGCGAAAATTTTCAACTCCGAATATTCGAACCATTCCCATTTCAACTAACGCGCCTTATTACCTGGGAAAGTCCTAGCTAAATCGGAATAATGGAATTAATTACCGCGTGGAGAGATAAGACATAAAAAGATAATAAGAGAGAGTAATGGATGCGTTCGTCCGTCCGACCGGCCAACTCGGTTCAGGTTTATAAAAATACCTTTCGTTTTTGGGTGGAATTTTATTAACTTTTTTGGCCAAATTAATTAATTGTTCACAGTTATTGCCAACAGTCAATAGTTAATTTCGGTTTAAACAGTTTGACAGTTTATTTGAAGTCTCACTTGGCTTTGCTATAAATAAAGAGTCTCCCTCAAGTTTTTTGACTAATGAAAAATTTAACCCCCTATTTTTCTCCAACTCAAAATCCCTTTACAGTTATTAAAAAAATATTTTTGCATCACTGCATTCATTTCTTCCACATTAGTTATGGTTTTTGGTTGAGTAAATACACAAAATTGTGTTCGCTGGGATTATACATTGTTGTGCTATTTGTTTAATTCGTAAATTCCTTCTATCTTGGGAGGGAATTGTTCATCAACCTTAAAGCACTTATTGGAGGGAATAAATTTGCCTTAAGGACACTGTTGATAAACAGGGCTCAAATTATATTCTAAATTATCATCTTATTGCAAGTAAGTTTCTAAATTTAAATTTTATTTATGTAATTATTGAATTTAATTATTATGTTTTAAGTTCAAATTTATAATTATAGTATTAACAATGTTAAGGCAAATTTACATTTTACCGTTTTATAAATTCATACAAAAATATTATTTTGTGTTACAGAAAATTAATTTTCTACACTTTTCATAAATTGTATTCTGTTTCGAAAAATAAAAAAAAAATTACAATTTTTTTTCGGAAATATGTTTATATAAGATTTTTTTTATCTTAAAATTTTAATTCTGTTTTGTGCAGAATTTTTAACTTAATTTTTAGAAATCAGTTTGACACAAATTTTTTCTTAATTTAGGCTAGTAAAAACTAATGTTTAAATATTTTAGTTTAATTCTGTGTTATAGAATTCAAAATATTGTGTAAAATATTTTACTTTGATTTTGTGTTATATAATTTAGAATTCTTGTTATAATTCATATCGTATTAATTATATTTTGGGAAATTTGTGTAGAGAATTGTGTATTCTATTTTCATAAATTCATTACAAATATATATTATTATTGATGAAAAATCTATTTTTGTAAGAGAAATGGAATCATAAAGTACAAACACAGTCCTCCGACCGTGAATGTGACTCATGCTATTATTGCTTCCCCCGTGAACTTGCCACACGGGGAGAAGTCAAAAAAATTTAACGGGGCCGATTTCAAACGTTGGTGAGGACAGATGTACTTCTATCTCATAACCTTTCAATTGGCAAGGTTTGTGTATAAAGATTGTCCCCCTTTGTAAGAAGGAGATGAAACTGAGAAAGTTGTTGTTATTGAAGCATGGAAACATTCTGACTTTCTGTGTCGTAACTACATCCTGACATACTTGGACAAGACGTTGTACCATGTGTACAGCACCATGGTAACCACTAAGGAATTATGGAATTCTTTAGAGAAGAAGTACAAAACTAAAGATGCTGGTATGAAGAAATTCATCATGGGTCATTTTCTAGACTTCAAAATGGTTTACCCCATGCCGGTTATTGCACAAGTTCAAGAACTTTAGGTTATTCTTCATGACATTCTTGTTGAAGGAATGTCAGTCTGTGACACTTTTCAAGTGGCGAAAATTATTAAAAAGTTGCCTCTATCTTGGAACTTATTCAAAAATTATCTCAAGCACAAACGGAAGGAGACGAATGACGAAGAATTGGTAATGCGACCACAGATATAAGAAGACAACCGTGAATCTTAAAATAAAAGTGGGAAGAACATCATGGAGTCCAAGGCTTATGTGGTTGAAGGTACTAAATCCAAACGTAATCGTGATGGGGAAGGCACATCTAAGCAAAGAAAGAAGTTCAAAGACAAATTCTACAATTGCGGCAAGCCTGGACACCGCTTAAGCGAGTGTCGCAAACCAAAGAATGCTAAAAAGAATAATACTCAAGCAAATGTGACTGACGGTGGGAACATTTCAGATGATATTGCAGACATAAATCTTTCTGCTGTTGTCTCTGAATGCAATCTTTCTGAGGGTGAGAATATTTTATTACTTTTATTGACGATTGCACAAAATATTGCTATAGATGTTTACTACATAGTAAAGATGAGGCTATTGATGCATTTAAACAATACAAGAATGAAGTTAAGAATCAATTAAGCAATAAGATAAAGGCTATAAGGAGTGATTGAGGAGGTGAATATGAATCTCCTTTTGAGGAATTTTGTTCCGAACATGGAATTATCCATCAAACCACCGCTCCTTATTCTCCTCAATTGATTGATATTACTAAATGAAAATTCGTACATTAAATGAGCTAATGAACTATATGTTGATAAATTCACGAGCTCCCCAGAACTTGTGGGGGGAAGCCTTATTATTCAATAAATATATTTTTAACAAAGTCCCACACAAGAAAATAGACAAGACACCTTATGAGTTATGTAAAGGTCGAAGACCTTGCTATAAATATTTACGAGTGTGGGGTTTCTTAGCCAAGGTAATGGTTCCTAAACCTAAAAAGGTAAAAATGGGACAAAAGACCGTTGACTGTGTGTTCATCGGTTATGCTATAAATAGCAGTGCATATTGTTTCTTAGTTTGTAAATCTGAGATTCCGGATATTCATGTAAATATGGTTATTGAATCGAGGGATGCTTTATTTTTTGAAAATGAATTTCGATATAACATGGCGCGAGAATCTGGTCCTTCTAAAAGGACAAACCAAGTTACTACAAATGGTACTCATCAACCTATTGAATCAATAGAGGATGAACCAAGACGTAGTAAAAGGGCAAGGACCACGACTTCCTTCGATCCGAATTTTTTAGTATATTTTCTAGAAAATGAACCTCAACCATACAAAGAAGCGATATCCTCACCCGATGCTTCTAATTGGAAAGAAGCAATTAATAGCGAAATTGAATCCATTTTGCAAAATCATACATGGGAAACAATGGATCTTCCACCAAGTTCAAAATCATTAGGTTACAAATGGATCTTCAAAAGAAATTGAAAGCCGATGGATAAATTGATAAATATAAATTTAGACTTCTAACTAAAGGCTATAGGCAAAAGGAAGGGTTGGATTATTTCGACACATACTCGCTGGTAATAAGAATTACGTCCATTCAAATGTTAATAGTAATAGCTTCCATTAATGGACTTGAAATACATCAAATGGATATAAAAATCGCTTTATTAAATGGTGAATTAGATGAGGAAACTTATATTGAACAACCTGAAGGGTTTAAGTCTCCCAGATAAGAGGAAAAGTGTGTAAGCTTGTGAAATCACTTTACGGATTAAAACAATCACCTAAACAAAGGCCTGAAAAATTTGATAATGTAATGTTATCAAATGGTTTCAAAATTATTGTGTGTGATAACTGTGTTTACTTTAGAAGCATTCAAAATGGATATGTCATTGTATGCCTCTATGTTGATAATATGCTAATCATGGGTAGTAACTTGGAAATTGTCAAAACTACAAAACATATGTTGAGTAGTTGATTTGACATGAAAGATTTAGGTATCACCGATGTTATATTAGGAATTAAAATTTCTAAAACATCAGATGGACTTATATTATCTCAGTCTCATTACATAGATAAAGTACTTGAAAAATTCACGAAGTATGATATTTGTCCCACTAAGGCACCTGTAGATGTAAATTTACATCTAGCCAGAAAATAATGGTGAAAGCATATCTCAACTAGAATACTCTCATATTATCGGCAGTTTAATATACATCATGAACTGTACACGATCGGACATAGAATACTCGATAAGTAAGCTAAGTCAATTTACGAGTAATCCAGTGAGAGATCATTGGAAGGCAATATTAGAGTTTTGGTTTATTTAAATTACACTCAAAACTATGGACTGCACTATTCAAGATATCCAGCTGTTCTTGAAGGACATTGCAATGTAAATTGGATATCCGATACAAAGGACTCTAAATCTATGAGTGGATATGCATTTACCCTTGGAGGTGCAACCGTATCTTGGAAATCCTAAAAACAAACTTGCATTGCTAGATCGATAATGGAATCTGAATTCATTGCACTAGAAACAGCTGGAGAAGAAGCTGAATGGCTTCAAAAATTCTTAAAGGATGTTCCAAATTGGTCAAAACTCATGCCAGTAATATGTGTACATTATTATAGTCAATTGGTGATTAGAAGGACACAGAATCACATCTATAACGATAATATATCGGATCCACTAACGAAAGGTTTAAACCAAGAGTAAGTTAAACAATCATCGAGACAAATGGGTCTAAGGCCTATAAATAAATAAGAATCAATATAGTGGAAACCTAACCTAGCTGAGTGGAGATCCCAAGATCTAGGTTCAATGGGAAAATCGAACTACATTGTATTCACTGCACATTAGGGGATATTTAAATCCTATCCATTTCAAAGATGAGACAATGCAAATCTGCCGTGAAATTAGGATTAGTTATGCTTTTAATGACATCCATATCTTAGTATGTCTAAGTGGGGTATTGAAGGATACTCTTTATGGAAGACACTTACCTGAGTAAGAAAGGGGGTCACTTCTATGAGAATAATGAAAGGCAAATGCTCTAAAATACTCACGAAACCAAGTGGTATTCATGGTCAAAACGAACCCAAACGTGAGAACCAAGCGTGTTAAAGAATTATTATGTGAACACTATTGTCTAGGTTTACAAAAATAGTTGACGGTTCAAAGACGTGAAGTACACTGATTAACTAAGTAAATCTGATGGTATATCACTAAGTTCAAGGGCACTAGGCTACTTCTCCTGATGCAATAAATTTTTAATTTTACTAAACCTGTGTGTGCATTTGCATCTTGCATATCTTTATATATAATGATATATCATTCATGTGGGGGATTGTTAGAAAATGAGTATTGGACAATAATTTTTTAGCAACTTTGAGCTCAAATTTAGGTGGAACCCACACCACGATAATTGTGGGACCATATACGAACGCGTTATTCTTCACAAGAAGATTAGCGTAGTACATTCGTATGTCCAATTCCATTAAGTTATGAATGATAAATATGTCTCCAAAGTGACTCATAAAGCAATGAAAGTTAATGAATTGGGTGTGTTTTAACTCTTAGCCCACATAGGAAGAATAATGGGAATTTGAAGAGTTAATAAAACCCCAAATATAGACTAAAGCTTGGATGCCTTTGGGGTATCCCAACTATTTGAAGGGGAGATGGACTACAGTATGCAAGTGTTGGGCTTGGGCCAAAAGATCACATGCATGCTCGCGGTCCGTCTCGTGGACCAGCTCGACTTGGGCTTGGGCTTGTAAAAGTACCTTTCTTTTTTGGGCAGAATTTTATTAAATTTCTGGGCCAAATTAATTAATTCCAAAATTAGTTATCTGTTGATAGTATTAGCCAACAGTCAATAGTTATTTTTTTTTAAATACCTTTCTTTTTTGGGCCGAATTTTATTAAATTTATTGGCCAAATTAATTAATTCCAAATTAGGTAACTGTTGACTGTTTTAGCCAACAATCAACAGTTATTTTTTTTAAATTGTTTGACTTTTTATTTGATGAGTCACTTGGCTTTGCTATAAATAAAGACTCGCCCCCCAGTTTTTTTACTAATGGAGAATTTATGGTATCAATAATGAAAACGAACACATAATATGTTTTTATGCTAACATATACACATTAAGTGGACACACACAATCAAGTAATTAAAAATTATATTCACCTTCACACACCTTTGTGTGGAAATTCACTCATGGTTGAAACATATTTTTCATACACTTTCATGAGTTTCACACACGTTCATACATATTTTAAAAGTAATTACAACATACTTTGAATGTGAATCCAAAAATCAATTTGAAAGAATTCTTGCACATATTATCTTTAAATGGGGGGAGAAATATGCACATTTTGAATCAAAACAATTGAATGGGGGAGAACAACTTTGTCTTTCTTGCCTTTTTGAAGAAGTCGGGGGAGGGGGATTTGAATGTTCAATGTTCAACTGGTGGCAAAATTTAAAAAAATACTAAAATATACTAATGGAGAAAAATTACTTAATTGTAAGTCATTGTCCTGTCATCATAAAAAACTGAGAGCAAAAATTTTAAAACAACTTGATAATAATTTAATTGTATTTATTATGACAATAAATAATAAACTAAATTATGTGGGTGGCCCTTGAACTGTGGGTACTATAAGGTTTTGGCCCTTAAAATGTTTTTTATTATATTTAAGCCATTAAACCATGTTAGTTTTTCCCTCTTGTCAATGTGCTTGTTAAATATAACGAGATCATCAGCAAAAATGTATTTTATGTCCACTATACCTAAACCTCACACCTAAAATAACTTCAAACCATACCCAAACCTATTATTTGCAAAGTGATGACATATTGTATCCATGTTTTTTTCGTTTCATTTGAGTTATTGTTTTATATAATGTTTGAGTATGGGGGTGGTAAATAAAATTTTTGCAATGATATATTATTCACATTGACTAATTTCGTTGGATTTAAAATAAAGTTTAATAGAAGGATGATTGCTGCAAACATAATATAATTTAGGGGCTCAAATGTTATAAAGAAAAAGTTCACTGGTCAAAACCCCCAACGTTCAGGGGCCACAAGTGTAATTTACTTCAAATAATAATTTATTAAATAATAATTGACCAGCATTACACATCACACATTATAAACTTAATTAGGATAATTATTTGGGACTTATACGGTCATATGATACATTTAAGGTTATTCATTTAGTGTGTTATAAGTAATGCATGATGTATCAAAGGAGATGGTTCAGGTTGTATTGAAACGTGATTTTGTGTTTCCACATATCTGATTTGTCACATTAGAAACATGGGTTTGCATATAATAAAACTTAAATGAATTCAAATGGGCTTGTCTGAGTTGATAGTCAACCGAAAATGGGTTATAGATTTACGCACATACAACACACAAGCAAAAGCGAGAGAGACACATTTTTTCCCTATATCCATGATGTGGGGTATTGCTAGGGGTGTGTATTTTTCGGATCAAATTGAAATAAGGGTTTGCAGTAAATTTTTCAAAATTTTTAAAATTCAAATATCGTTTCCAATTCAAAAAAAATTCCAAATAGAAAGATTTGAACATATCACAAATTCCAATTTATAATTTTTTACTCTTGAAAATTTCAAAAAGTAAAGTTTTGGTTCTGTTAAAATATTGTAAATCTCACTCAAATGTCATCTTAGAGTGGAAAAGTTGTATAATATTTTTATATTGATTTATCCTAACAGATTTTTTTGCTAACAATTTAAATTTTTACATGAAAAATTTTGGAGATAAAAAAGGTAATCCTACCCTGGGAAACATGTTAATAATACATTATAAAAGAGATAATTTTGCAAATAAATATGATATAATTAATTTAACGTTATTTAAACATTTTCTAATAGAGCCTAATAAATAAATTATAATTTACAATTCACTAAAATAAGTTATATTAAAACATATTTGGTGGTAGATTATTGCCATTTGCAAAATGTTCCCCCATAAATTGAAAATGTTCCGTAAAAATATCATTATAATTATAAATCTACTAATATGTTGGAAAAATGGGATAAAATAGATATCATGGAAATCGAAATAGTAATTCAAAATTTTGAAAATTGATATATGTTTTTCGTATTTCAAATTCTCCGATAAATTTGGAAATCTGAAAATTCGAAAGTCTATAATATAATTATTGTGCAAAAGTCGAAAAAACTCAGATTGAAAATACAAATTGTTGGAAATTCGGAAAATAAATTGACACCCCTAGGTGTAGTAAAAGAAGGGAAAAATAAGTAATGGTAAAATTGATATCAATTATATTTCACGGTGGGTATTTTTTCTCAAGGATCCAACGGTCATGATAGATAGCATAGGCATGGAAAAAGGTTTTTCCCATTGGATAAAATTCACGAGTTTCTCAACTATCATAAAATGGTGATGAGTTGCAATACACACACACACACTCTCTCTCACACACACACACACATATATACTACAAACTCATTTGATATAAGAGTCAAAATACTACAAACTCATTTGATATAAAATGGCCATAATAATTTTTTTTTCATTCATCAAGGGTGTGTGGAAAAGTGTAAAGATTGGAGTCCCCAACCTATTTTATACAAAACAGGTGCAAGAGATAACCATCTCTGAAGAGACGACCCAAAATACTCTGATACATACGAAACAAAGTAAATCAAGGGCTCGAGGACTAAGTTACGAAATAGAAAGGTGTTAGGCACCCATTTCCCCCTCTCGGTCTCTCATCATAGGCTATAAAAATATTATCGTTCTCCTAGAATGTGTAGACACATGTATAAAGTGTGAAGTGTGTGGGGTTAAAATATGCATATGTGTGAACAGTGTGTGATGAGTGAAATCATCATATTTGCTCCATGGAAAATATAAAAACGAATCATTATATGGAGTAAGACTAAAAGAAAGAGGAAAATATATATAAAAAAGCCAGAAAATGAGCGATGCACCAGATTATGACTCACTATGACCAAATAAATATGCACGTCAATAGGATTGAATAATAATAGATAAACTTATGAGCGACGCGCATGTGACACCCCGACTAATTAAATACCGGGTATCTACTCCTTTATTAAATCAATACAAAATGCCAAGTTGGTTCAGTTAATAGCATCACTGTCGAAAATATTTTAATGATTACTAACCACCTAGTATTTAAAAAGTGAGTTGCCAAATTTTAAATTAAATATGATTAACATGCAATAAATGAATTATAGAAATGTAGCACAACCATTCACGATAAAGTCTCAATAGAGTAACCAACAAATAATAATGAGTCTGGAGGAAATAATCCTCACAACAATCCCAATATGGAAATAAATAAAACAAGACTGCATCCTAAATAATTACAAACCAAAGTCTGAATAATTAAAATATAAAATGTCTCTAAAGGAAAAGGGCGACATGCCCTACAAATGATAAAACTGAATATGGAGTCAAGACAAAAGAAGCGTCTACTAGCAAAGCCCTGTAACTTCCACAACAGCTACAGCTCGTCACCTGAATGAAAATCCTATGCATGGTGTCCTTGTGGCTGGGCACCTAAAAAGTTTTTACAAAAATAGATTTGAAAGCAAACGGGTCAGAGCCCGAAAGTGGAGAGTATTATAAAACAGCAAGTGCTTTAATGACAATTAAATAGTGAATATCAAATACATGTTAGTGACGTGCACTCACATGAGCTCCCCACCTCTCAACTAATGTGCACTCCTAACGCATCCATAGCTCGTACTAGTTATGCTACTAACTAACTACTCTAATACAGAACCTGGCTTCACTTTATAGGTTTAAGGGTTCATTCATGTCATTAAAGTATACCATGTATGAGCCTTAGTTCCCTAATAACAACCTTTTATTTTGTGGAGTTCTCATTTTAATCTCTATTAAAATAGCACAAGTATACACATCGTTACGTTACTAAGTATTCCATTGAACATTAGTTGTATATTATTCACATCATAAATATACATTATAGGCACCCCTAGTTTAGGCTACGGTGCACATACTCTGCTATCTCATCCCGGTACATCACGTACATAAGGATTACAAATTCTGAATCTCTCAGGAATTGTTAGAATAAGCACAACACACAAAAATGGAGGCGAACATAATTCAACATATCCATGGGTCACGTACATACCTACGCTCCATAGTCAGCTGACTTATTAACTCACAAATAAGTCATTCTAGTATTATGTTCTTAAGGTACCAATCTAAATCCGGGCACACAAAGATTAGATGGCCCTAAGCGAACGTAAACCTCCCGTGATAGCAAGTATGGTAGGTATGTCATACACATAAGTCATATACTAAGCATTCACACGTCTTAGATATCTTAATATTAATAAAGGTATATTCTACATCCCTATACCATTATTCCAATTTTATGCATTTTTAAGTCTTCCGATAATATATAATGTAGACTGTCGACACATCTCACGTCATAACTTCTTGAACTTAAAACCTATCTCAAAGGGATTACTAAGTCTCCTATTATTCCCACATATAACATCATTATTCTTAAGGTCCTTACTTCTGCCCCAAACCTCATTTCATCAAATTATTCAAATTTACTCTTTTAACCCTAATATTATCTCACTCATCGAATTTCATTAGATTTTAGAAAAATTCCTCAAATTGAATTCTAATTAAGGTCCAAATTCTATAACCATACCTATTGGTCTTCCTTAAGTCTAAGGATATTCATAAAGTCTCCAATAATAGTTTTCTAAGGGTTAACATCATTAAAATTTAACTAGGGAAAATTTTACTCATTCTGGGAAGGTCGATCGATCGACCTTGAACATCGATCGATCGATGGTGGTCGATCAATCGACTGATGAATGTCGATCGATCGATTGCACCAGGTAGGCTACGGACTGCTTCGTTTTGCAGTCCTCAAATCGTCCCAAAACTCCATTATAATGCATGAAACTCTAATCTAACGTTATAATATCATCATACAACCATCCTAAAACATTGTTAACGTTCTAAAATCAATAAATCATCAACCAAGGGCTTTATTTGGATCAAAACTTCATCAAGAACCCTAGTTTTCTATTTCTTTCAAGAACAACATTAAATTTCTTCTTAAATCCGTTTTTAGATCATCAAGGGTTATATTTTGAATTCATAATTCATCCAGAATATGTCTACATGCAATTCCTAACATGGTTTGTAGTTTTAATCCTCAAATTCATGGGTCTATATCAATCTTCCAAGACAAAATTCGATAATTACACTAAACATGGAAGAACACATTCATTGAATTAATTGTAACTAAATCACTCGCCTTATGTTCTTCAGATTTGTTGTTGGTTGGAGATGGTTGAATTCCTCTCTCTCTCTCTGCAGAATTCTCCTCTCTCTCTCTCTCTCTACAAGTTCTTCTCACAAGATGACAATGGAGGTGGGGGTTGGTTTTTGGCAAGTTAAAATATTTTCTTAACTTCTCCCGTAGCCCACTACTTAGATTGGGGTTGAAAATGGGTTAGTGGGTTTAATGATAAGTTATAATTAAAGTCTAATTTTCGTGGGTTTTAATTACCAAATTTCCGAAATTACCAAACTACCCTTTTGGGTTGCCGGTTTGGCCTAAAAATGCCCTGGGACCCAAACTAAACCCCCGGCTAGTGTTTTCTGACTATCTCGACCCTTCCGGACACGTTGGTGCACTCAAAATGACTATTTGGTCAAAAGAAAAATAATTTATTTTTAAATCTCATAAATTCATTCTCGACGCGACTGACACGCGCGTCCCAATTAAATTTTCCAGATTGCCGTATTTCAGCCTCGCGACAATTTCAATATTTTCAATATTCATATATTGCCATATATACACATTATAATCAAATACCAACTCCCATATCCTTAGTATTTTATCCGGATTAATTCTCAATTAATTCACATTTAATTTAATTAATCCCATAAATAAATATCGATAAAAATGCGGGGTATTACATACTTCCCCCCTAATAACAGAATTTCGTCCCGAAATTCTGAACTAAAAAGTACCGCGTAAAAACAACTCTGGATAACGTTCGCGCATCTCATCCTCGTGCTCCCATGTGGACTCCTCGGCATTATGATGCCGCCACTGAACACGTACTAACGGAACTATCTTTGATCGCAGTTTCTGCTCACTTCGGTCCAAAATAGCAATCGGCCCCTCCTCGTATGAGCTATCGGGCTGGAGATCGATGTCCTCCAAAGCAATGTGAGAATGAGCCAAATCATCTCTAAGATATTTCCTTAGCGAGGAAATATGAAACACATCATGAATCCTATTTTTCCGGTAATCCAAGTCTATACGCAATCGACCCAATCCGCTCGATGATAGGAAATGGTCGCACATATCTCAGTGCCAACTTCCCCTTCTTCCCAAATCGTATAATCCCCTTCATAGGAGATACTCTGAGTAAAACCTGGTCCCCCACTTGGAACTCCCTGAAGAATCTTTTTGCATCAGCATAGCTCTTCTGCCGATCCTGAGCTACCCGAATGCGACTTCATATCAATTCTATCCTCGTCGAAGTATCCTGAATCACTTCCGGCCCAAGTAGTTTGTCGTCCCCCACCTCCAACCAACATGTTGGGGATCGACAAGGTCTACCATACAACGTCTCAAATGGAGCCATGCCAATGGTGAACTGGTAGGAGTTGTTGTAAGCAAACTCCACCAGTGGAAGATACTGCTCCCATCCACCCCCAAAATCAACGATGCACATACGCAACATGTCCTCCAACATCTGGTTTGTACGTTCGGTTTGCCCATCGGTCTGTGGGTGATATGTCGTACTCAACCGTAAATTCGTGCCCATGGCCTCCTGAAAACTCTCCCAAAACCGTGAAACAAATATCTTGTCTCGGTCAGACACGATATTTAGGGGCACACCGTGAAGTCTCACTATTTCTGCTATAAAAAGCTGGGCATACTGTCCCATAGTGTAGTCTGTCCTTACGGGTAGAAAATAAGAAACTTTGGTCAACCTGTCCACAATTACCCAAATGGAGTCGTGACCCCTCTGTGACGTAGGCAACCCCGTGATAAAGTCTGTGGACATGCTCTCCCATATCCACATCGGGACCTCTAATGGCTGTAGAAGTCCTGCCGGTCTCTGATGATCCACTTTTACCAGCTGATAAGTGGCGCATTTAGAAACAAACACGGCAATATCTCTTTTCATCCCGCTACACCAATACTCACGTCTCATGTCTTGGTACATTTTGTCCCCACCGGGATGTACCGCGAACCGTGAGCCGTGCGACTCTGCCATCACCTCGTGTCGTAATTCCTCCCCTTTCGGAACTACCAGTCTCCCATTGCGTAATCCCCCGTCTGAGATAACGGTATAGGACTCAGCTCCCTCTGCTAGTAATCGAACTATCTGCTCCTGACAGAACGAGTCATTTGCTTGTGCCTTCACCACTCTCGTGACAATCTGCGGTGTAACAGTCATCACAGACATGAACGATCGGGCCACTGCATCCTGGTGTCCCAATTCTTTCCACTTTGCCTTCCACACCCCTGCCACCTCATCTACTGGCATATGGCTCAATGCGTCTGCTACCACGTTAGCCTTCCCCGGGTGATATTGGATATCAAACTGATAGTCCTTCACAAATTCAAGCCACCTCTGTTGCCGCATATTCAACTCCTTCTGTGTGAACAGGTACTGTAGGGACTTGTGGTCCGTGAACAATCGAAACTTCCCCCAAAAGGTAATGTCTCCAAATCCGAAGGGCAAATACCACTGCCGGTAAATCCAAGTCATGGGTGGGGTAATTTTTCTCGTGAGGCTTAAGCTTACGGGAAGCATAAGCTATGGCCTGACTCTCCTGCTGCAATACACCTCCAAGTCCTTGTAAGGACGCATCGGTGTAAACTAGATACTCAACTCCCGGTCTCGGTAATGCTAACACAGGTGCTGAGGTCAACTTGTCCTTTAACTCATCGAATGCCAACTGACAGGCATCACTCCAAATGAACGGCACACCTTTACGAGTCAGAGGTGTCAAAGGACCCGCTATCTTTGAGAAACCCCGAATAAACCTCATGTAGTATCCTGCTAAGCCCGAGAAACTACGGATCTCAATCGGTGTTGTGGGCTGTCCCCACTCCCTCACCGCGGATACCTTCCCCAGATCAATAGATATCCCCCTGTCAGAAATAATATGCCCCAAAAACTGAACCTCCTTCAGCCAAAACCCGCACTTCTCATAATTTGCATATAGCTCATTCTGACGTAGCGTCTGCAAAACCTGCCTCAAATGCTCGGCGTGCTCCTCCTCTGTTTGGGAGTAAACCAGTATATCATCAATGAAGACAATGACAAACTGATCTAGGAACTCTCTGAACACTCTATTCATCAAGTCCATAAACACGGCTGGAGCATTGATCAAACCAAAAGGCATAACCCGAAACTCGTAGGAACCATATCTCGTTAAGAAAGCAGACTTCGAGACGTCCTCCTCCCTAATACGCAACTGATGGTATCCCGATCGCAAATTAATATTTGAGAAGAAATAAGCTCCTCTCAACTGGTCGAATAAGTCATCGATTCGGGGCAACGGATACTTATTCCATATCGTGACCTTATTCAACTCCCGGTAATCCACACACAACCTCAACGATCCATACCTCTTCTTAACGAACAACACAGGGGCACCCCACGGCGAAGTACTCCTCCGTATAAACCCCTGACCCAACAACTGCTCAATCTGATCCCGCAACTCTCTCATCTCAGTTGGAGCCATACGGTAAGGTGCGCGGGCAATAAGCCGAGTGCCCGGCGTCAAATCGATCACGAAATCTATCTCTCTACTCGGAGGTAATCCAGGTATATCCTGAAATACATCGGCAAACTCTCGAACAACCGGAATCGAATCAAGTGGTATCACCACTTCTTTAGAGGTATCTTCCTCTATATAGTACAAATGAGTGGACGATCCTCCCTCAGGGCGAGGCATCGCCACTAAAAACATCTCCTGCCCGGGAATGGCAAAGATAATACTCCTACTAAAACAGTCAATCATGACTCGGTAAGATGCGAGCCAATTCATACCAATAATAACATCATGCTCATGTATATCTAAGACTAACATGTCTGCAGGAAGTACCAAACTACCAATCTCTACCCCCACTCCCCGGCATATAAAGAAAAAAAAATGAACCATTCCCCAGTGGTGAGTCTACCTACGTTACAGTTCTCAATACTGTGGTTAATAACCCTAAGGTCTTCGCATAATATGTAGCTATAAAACAATGCGTTGTCCCAGCAACAAACAAAATTCGACCCAAAAGTCCCATGGATAGGAAAACATACCCCAAATTGCGGGTGGTACCTGCGGAGCGGCTGCCTGTGGGAAGTTATAGACTCGTCCGCACTGTAGCTGTCTCTGCTGAACTGAGGCTGTTGGAAAGGGTGGTGGAGCTGGCTGCTGTGGTTTATTACTAGCACCTTCCTGTCGTGGGGCCCTGTTCTTCTCTGGACAATCCTTACGCCTATGGCCATGCGTGCCACACACAAAACATCGGCCTCTGAAGTTACTCCCCCCTGACCCTGCTGCTGTCGGTGTTGGCCTTACTGACTTGGAACTTTATTTCTCTTTCGAAACTGTTTCATTTTACCACGTTGTTGACAAGTCTCACTTTTTCCCGGGTCTTGCTAGCCTTGATGGGAAATTTGTGGAAAACTTTGTCAGGGTGAGGACAATCCATCCACTTGTGACCCGGTTGTACACATTTATAGCAGAGTTTCGAAATTCTTCGCTGGTCGGATTATAGTTTATCCCCAGTCTGATTCGGACAAGATTTACGTTCGTGATCGTCCATTCCACAACTGAAACACCTCTTTGTGGTTTCATTTTGAACCTGACTTCGTTGACCCTGACACTTTTTCCCCTGTACATAAATCTCGTTACTTCTGGAACTGACTCTATCTTGGTTGTTTTGTTGTCGCAGATTCGGTGTCTTCGCACATTTGTCAGCTTTAGTCACATGCATTTGGTTAACCTCTCTAGGTCTTTTGCCTCCTTTAAGTTGTATGCTGCGTTCTTGGTATTGTAAAACTGCAGTGGTGACAGCTTGTGCCACGATACCTGCTAACTCGGCGGTTGATATTCTTCCTGGGGATACCTGGGGTGTGAGTCGATCTTGCTCGTTGACTCCCCTAACTGTTTTAGCTAGTTCTTCTTGACGATCCATCTGAAAATTTAAGTAAATTTGGATGAGTTCATCATTCAAATAAACAAGTCGCAGAAGTACGAATTTTCCAGTATATAGAGATAAACACAACATTCCTAGTATTAGGGCTCTATATCAAAGAAAGCTCAGCGAAAACATAATAAGCCATACAGATCCTAAAGGACACTAGAACCTGATGCTCTGATACCACCTGTGACACCCCGACTAATTAAATACCAGGTAGCTACTCCTTTATTAAATCAATACAAAATGCCAAGTTGGTTCAGTTAATAGCATCACTGTCGAAAACATTTTAATGATTACTAACCACCTAGTATTTAAAAAGTGAGTTGCCAAATTTTAAATTAAATATGATTAACATGCAATAAATGAATTATAGAAATGTAGCACAACCATTCACGATAAAGTCTCAATAGAGTAACCAACAAATAATAATGAGTCTGGAGGAAATACTCCTCACAACAATCCTAATATGGAAATAAATAAAACAAGACTGCATCCTGAATAATTATAAACCAAAGTCTGAATAACTAAAATATAAAATGTCTCTAAAGGAAATGGGCGACATGCCCTACAAATGATAAAACTGAATATGGAGTCAAGACAAATAAGCGTCTACTAGCAAAGCCCTGTAACTTCCACAACAGCTACAGCTCGTCACCTGAATGGAAATCCTATGCATGGTGTCCTTGTGGCTGGGCACCTAAAAGGTTTTTACAAAAATAGATTTGAAAGCAAACGGGTCAGAGCCCGAAAGTGGAGAGTATTTTAAAAATAGCAAGTGCTTTAATGACAATTAAACAGTGAATATCAAATACATGTTAGTGACGTGCACTCACATGACCTCCTCACCTCTCAACTAATGTGCACTCCTAACGCATCCATAGATCGTACTAGTTATGCTACTAACTAACTAGTCTAATACAAAACCTGGCTTCACTTTATAGGTTTAAGGGTTCATTCATGTCATTAAAGTATACCACGTATGGGCCTTAATTCCCTAATAACAACCTTTTATTTTGTGGAGTTCTCATTTTAATCTCTATTAAAATAGCACAAGTATACACATCGTTACTTTACTAAGTATTTCATTGAACATTAGTTGTATATTATTCACATCATAAATATACATTATAGGCACCCCTAGTTTAGGCTACGGTGCACATACTCTGCTATCTCATCCCGGTACATCACGTACATAAGGATTACAAATTCCGAATCTCTCAGGATTTGTTAGAATAAGCACAACACACAAAAATGGAGGCGTACATAATTCAACATATCCATGGGTTACGTACATACGCTCCATAGTCAGCTGACTTATTAACTCACAAATAAGTCATTCTAGTATTATGTTCTTAAGGTACCAATCTAAATCCGGGCACACAAAGATTAGATGGCCCTAAGCGAACGTAAACCTCCCGTGATAGCAAGTATGGTAGGTATGTCATACACATAAGTCATATACTAAGCATTCACACGTCTTAGATATCTTAATATTAATAAAGGTATATTCTACATCCCTATACCATTATTCCAATTTTATGCATTTTTAAGTCTTCCGATAATATATAATGTAGACTGTCGACACATCTCACGTCATAGCTTCTTGTACTTAAAACCTATCTCAAAGGGATTACTAAGTCTTCTATTATTCCCACATATAACATCATTATTCTTAAGGTCCTTACTTCTGCCCCAAACCTCATTTCATCAAATTATTCAAATTTACTCTTTTAACTCTAATATTATCTCACTCATCGAATTTCATTAGATTTTAGAATAATTCCTCAAATTGAATTCTAATTAAGGTCCAAATTTTATAACCATACCTACTGGTCTTCCTTAAGTCTAAGGATATTCATAAAGTCTCCAATAATAGTTTTATAAGGGTTAACATCATTAAAATTTAACTAGGGAAAATTTTACTCATTCTGGGAAGGTCGATCGATGTATCGACTGATGAATGTCGATCGATCGATTGCACCAGGTAGGCTACGGACTGCTTCGTTTTGCAGTCCTCAAATCGTCCCAAAACTCCATTATAATGCATGAAACTCTAATCTAACGTTATAATATCATCATACAACCATCCTACAACATTGTTAACGTTCTAAAATCAATAAATCATCAACCAAGGGCTTTATTTGGATCGAAACTTCATCAAGAATCCTAGTTTTCTATTTCTTTCAAGAACAACAATAAATTTCTTCTTAAATTCATTTTTAGATCATCAAGGGTTATATTTTGAATTCATAATTCATCCAGAATATGTCTACATGCATTTCCTAACATGGTTCGTAGTTTTAGTCCTCAAATTCATGGGTCTATATCAATCTTCCAAGACAAAATTCGATAATTACACTAAACATGGAAGAACACATTCATTGAATTAATTGTAACTAAATCACTTGCCTTATGTTCTTCAGATTTTTTGTTGGTTGGAGATGGTTTAATTCCTCTCTCTCTCTCTGCAGAATTCTCCTCTCTCTCTCTCTCTCTCTCTACAAGTTCTTCTCACAAGATGACAATGGAGGTGGGGGTTGGTTTTTGGCAAGTTAAAATATTTTCTTAACTTCTCCCGTAGCCCACTGCTTAGATTGGGGTTGAAAATGGGTTAGTGGGTTTAATAATAAGTTATAATTAAAGTATAATTTTCGTGGGTTTTAATTACCAAATTTCCGAAATTACCAAACTACCCTTTTGGGTTGCCGGTTTGGCCTAAAAATGCCCTGGGACCCAAACTAAACCCCCGGCTAGTGTTTTCTGACTATCTCGACCCTTCCGGACACGTTGGCGCACTCAAAATGACTATTTGGTCAAAATAAAAATAATTTATTTTTAAATCTCATAAATTCATTCTCGACGCGACTGACACGCGCGTCCCAATTAAATTTTCCAGATTGCCGTATTTCAGCCTCGCGACAATTTCAATATTTTCAATATTCATATATTGCCATATATACACATTTTAATCAAATACCAACTCCCATCTCGTTAGTATTTTATCCGGATTAATTCTCAATTAATTCACATTTAATTTAATTAATCCCATAAATAAATATCGATAAAAATGCGGGGTATTACAGCGCATAATCGGGACTCACTATGAAAAAGTGAGTACGCTTGTCAATGGGGTCGCTAAAAAGTGAGAAAATAGATAATAATAGATAAACTATGAGTGATATGCTGGATCATAATTCACTATGAATAAGTAAATTTGCATATCAACGGGATCGCTAGAAAGTAAGTAGAAATGGATAAACAAATATATAAGTATAATTATAGTAAAAGTGAAATGAAATAAGTAAAAAGAGGTCTCGAATGCCAAAATAGCTTCGGGACGCCTACATAGACAAAAATGTCATCAAAGTCCACGTAGTTTAAAATGGGTAACAAGTTGAGGTCTAATCCATAATCCAAAATTAAAGTTCTCCTTTTTAGTTTTTGGAAAAGTGTGCTTAAGTGGTGAAGTATGACAAAACCGAGAAGAAACTCTAATATTGGGTTTATAGGATAACCCCCTTTTGGGATTTTTGAAAATAAGTTCGAGAGTATAAAAATAATAAGAAGTGTGATTTAGTGGTGAGAAAATAAGAATTAAGTAAAAAAATGCACTAAAATAATGAAATATGTGAAATGACACTAAATTAGCAAAGTATTATGAAAAAGGGTTTAGACCTTCTAAGGGATTTGAATTTTAATTTTTGGAAGTTGGGTAATCTTATTTTGGATGGTGGTGGAAATCGGTGGAAAATTATGAGGTGAGGGAGTGGTGTAAGGGAATGTAAGAGAATATTTTCGTGAGTGATATAATAGGGTTGTCACACGGATTACAAGATTTAAGGTCCTGAATGGTGAGGTTGGGGTTTCTTTAAATACGGAACCTTAAAAGGTAAAAATGATCGGGATGCCCTAGGGGTGTCGATCAGCATGTCTCTTATCTTGCCAATTGGAAGGGTTACCGAACATGGCATCCAATTAAAGTCTTCCAAGCTAGCAGGTAGGGGGAGGTACGCCTATAGGCAGGCAGAAAATAGTTTTTTTTTTGGTAAAACGACCATAAAATGCAAATTGTAAGTCTGATTCGCACACGTTTGAGATTGTTGGAAAGAGGATTTAGAACTATATGATAGTGTGTTGAGATAATTTCAGGTACTAGAATTACCTAAAGTCAAACAGGCCTTGAAAAGTGTCTTGTTATTTTTTTTCTGAGTGAAAAGGTTGCTAAATGTGAATCGTAAGTCTGATTTGTGCATGGTCGGGACCATTATAAAGAGGATTCAGAGCTCTATTAAAGTTTTTTTATATACTCTCAGGTTTAAGAATCGACCATAGTCCAGCTAATCATAGAAAGAATCCATCGTTCTTCGGTTCGGGTTTGAATAAGGATCGGGGGTCTAAGGTTTGTAGGGACTTTACTTGGACCCTATGTGGGTATTATAATGAGGTGTCTATAGATCTCCTTGATGGGAGATATTGGTATAAGAAAAGGTCATCAAAATATAGACACATGGTAAAGGTTATGAGTGTTGGGTTCCTACGGGTGGGAACTCGGGTGAGATGGGTTTTGATTATGCTCAGGATAAAGGTATGATTCTGAGGACCTAAGGGTGTATGCGATCATTTCGTGGAATAAAAGGTATGCCAGCATCTCGGCGTGACCTTTATCTTGGGACTTACTAGAGTTATTTTCTAGAGAGAGAATTCGTTTGGTGTCATAAAGGGTATGACGGCCCATTTCGCCGTGAGTGCCTAAAAAATAACTCTCTCGAGTGATTTTTGTAAGATTTTTTAATAAATGGCCAACAATATTATGGATGTCGATGCTTGGGTGAACATTGTGTGGGCCCGCCCGAGGGGAATTTCGATGAGGGTGGAGAACATTTACCGCGATGCCAAGACTATGGAAAATGTTCAGATCCTATTATGGGAACTTGAGACTCATCGTACTGCTCGGGTGAAAAATCCCGAGGGCTATATGAGTATACTTTATTATTTTTGTTATATTTTTTTGGATTTTTATTTTGTTTTTGAGTTTTGATTGACTTTTTAAAATTTTCCTCGAGGGAGTTATGTTATTGATTGAATTTAGCAGACAAACATCTCACGAAAGAATGTTCACTTCTGAGGCTCGACGAGGGTGAAAGTGGTTTGTGATAAGATTGCCAAGAAAGTGAGGCTTATAGTGGATACTATCGAGTTTGGTTATCTAGAGAGGTCCTTAGACAATACGTCTTGGTCGACTGAAGTGTTGTGCACTCTCAGTGAGCGGTCATGGTATACCACCCACACATTCCATATGGGTGGGCGAGATGACTATCACGCCGATAGACATGCACCAGATCTTGGGGTTATCTTTTGTGGGGATGATATTGTGGTGGAATTCTTCCTCTGCATGATCAAGGTGGTGAGCCGGGAGGCGCTAGGGACCATTGTCGGGTAGGCTCAAGGGAGTTGGTGAAGATTTTTATGCTGAAAGACACCCTGATAAAGAGGGAGATTGATGTGATGCATGGCTAGCAGTTGCGACAGGAAACTCAGATATTTATTTTGATTTTAATGGGGGCTTTCTTATGGTAAAGAGTAGGGATGACATCCATTGGTGGTTCTTGCCTTATCTCTAGGTGATCTTTGAGGTTGGCACCTATGATTGTGGGAGCCTGATGTTGGCTTCTCTGTATGTTTATCTAAATGTCTTCAGTTGGAGGATAATTTTATTATCATGCTTTTATCATTCTCTTTTTTAACTTTTTGAGTATGTATGTATTTCTTGGAAACTTATTTTTCAAATAATTTTTGTTGCTTTCTAAGTGTGGTTCTACGATACGTTGGTGCCTTTACTGGATGGGGATGCCAATGCATGGCTTAGGATAATGAAGTGGAGGAATGCCAATAGGCAGGTGAAGGAGTCCCTGGCCATTAAGGATGTGATGCCCACATTAGACTTTATTCTATTTTAGGATTTTTTTTTCTATATTTTGTTTTTTTATTTATTTTTGATTATGTGTTAATGATCAGTTTTATTTGAACATTGTAAAGGAAAATTTTCAGTAAAGTCAATTTGTTTGTAATTAGCTTCATTATGGAGAAAACATTTGACTCATAGGTTAGGCTTTGTATTGTCGATCTCGTGAAGTTATGATATGTTTGATGAAGTCATACTGACAAAGATGCAAAGTTGGATTTACATTGTGTTGTGTTTTTGTTCCAATTTTGTCTTCACGTTTACTGAGGATTTCGCAAGTATGGTTGCATTAGTGAATATGATCCTTGGAAACATTTTTGGGTGTTTATATTTAAATAAAATCATTTGGAACTATTTTTAAAATGTTTTTTGAGGAAAATATTTTTCTGAGTTCGTTGGGACGAAGTTAGACTTTGTTAGAATGAAATGCATATTTCATTCGAACAAGTTTAAGTTCTCGTTGGAACAAACTTTGAGTCCTCATTAGAATGAACATCTAGCAAACTTCAAATGGACACTCTCTGTTTAACATAAGTCACCCGTTGTAATATCATGGGAACGTCATTGGAACGAGAATTCTTGCTCCTTCGAATGAACCTTAGTTTTGTTAAAATGAAATAAGCAAATCGTTCAAACGAACCATAGGATTTTGTTCGAATGAACCCACCGCCTAAAAATTCTTGTTTTCCCTATTTAAGGCATGTTAGACTCAATTTTTTCAAGAAATTTTGGCAAAAATCAATTTCTTACATGTTTACCAAGGTTTCAAACCCATAGTTTCACCTAAAGATTTTAAAAATTCAAATTTCCATATTCTTATGCTTTGAGATCTTTGTGTTTTGGCACCAAAGTTTATTTCTCATCATGTTGAGTTGAGCTTGTTTCATGCAGCGGATTTCATACTAGTTTGTTATGTTACGGTGAAAAAATAGTGTTAGTGTTATGATTTCATAGACAATTGTTGAGCCTCATTGGTGGATACCGAGGTGCGCGTGGATTCACTTGCTATGGCAATATGCGTGGAAGGACTCTTGTATTGCAGTGTGGAGTAGAGGTTGACGATAGAGGAGAGTCAAGGCTTGCGAAGGAGATAAGTTATTGAGTAAGTCTTCTATCTAGTCTTTGTAAAACCTTATCATTGTGAAATGTTTAGATGGGCCATCTGAAGTTTTTTCCTTTGTGGTTTTCCTCATACATCATCGTGTTCTGGATTGTTTTACTTAATTTATCTTCTTATCACATTAATGCATGTTTTAGATTAAAAAGATAAAATTGGGTAAATCATTTTTTCACAACAAAGGTTTAGAATTGGTGCACAGTTTTTATTGGGTTATTCTGTCTAAAGTTTTATTCATTAAATTTGAAAATTTTGAAAATAATTTTTTTTTCTTGCAAGACCATCTTTGCCTAAGATCCATAGGGATTTATAAAATTGGTATCAAAGATAGAACACTAAGTTGCCGTGTTTAGATCCCATATTGCTAGGAATGAATTTCAGTGGTTTTTATGGTCTTAGAGTTCCGATGTTTAATGGGTCGAATTGTGCATACTGAAAAATGAGCATAAAATCAACACTTAAGGCTATAGATAAACGGGAATGGTAATCAGTGTTAAATGGTTGGTCCCCACCTACAACCTTAATTGGAGATAATACGATACCCGAACCCATAGAATCAAGGAGCGAGTTTGAGCATAGGTTAGCAAATTATAAATCCCTTGGTTTAAATGCTTTGGTTTGTTCTGTCATCCCAAATGGGTTCTGTCGTATTATGACTTGTGTGACGTCTAAAGATTCTTGGGACAAACTCCAACTCACCCATGAAGGAACTAGTATTGCTAAGGCTTCCAAACTTTAGAACCTAACCACTCAGTTTGAAACCACTAAGATGTTGCAGAGTGAGACCTTTGATGAGTTTTCTGCTAGACTTTTCGATATAGTTAACTTGTGATTTAAATTGGGAGAGAAGATACCCAAAAATCGTGTAATCAAAAAAATCTTAAGATTGTTGCCTGAAAGATTTAATTCAATGGTGATGGTTTTGAATTCCTTAGGTACTTTAGAGATTTCATGAAACATGAAGAACCTGTTGGTGACTTACAAACTTATGAGCTTGACATGTTTTCCTCCAAAATCGAGAAGAAGAAAGATAAGGGCATTGGTTTAAAAGCCCGAAAGGATGAAATGCCTATTTTCAATTATGGGTCTAACATAGAGGTTGAGGATATAGAACTATTAGCAAAGAAATTTAAGAAATTTCTTAAATTCTATAAGCAATCGAAAAATGTGAATTTTTTTGAGAAAAACATAAATAACAAGGTCAATCACTTCCCTAAAAATCATGATGATAACTTTAAGAGTCATGTGTCAGAAGATGCTTTGCTTATGAGAGTTATGGCCATATGGTAGATGACTGGCCCACTAAACTAAAGAAGGAAAGGAAGAAACCAAAGGTGTATAATTCCACCCTTAGAGATAGTGATCCGGAAGAGGGATCTGATCCCCCAATTGAATGCAACTACACCGTGTTCATGGCTAGTCTTTTGATCCTTAATGAGAAATATTTGAATGAAGATATTTCTTTGCATGACACTTTTGGGACCATCCTTTATGATCCCCAAGTGAGTGATGGCAGAGAGAGTGGATAAAAGAATGAGAATGAAAAAGAGGAGGAGGAGAGTGAACTCCAAGTTGCCTTCTGTAAGAGGGTACTTTAGATTAGATCGAGGCGTAACCCCTTTTGAGTACAGTAATGATAAGTTAAACATCAAAACTATTGATTAACCAAATGACATGCAAACACAACTCAATGAAGATCGACTCAGTTTGAACTCACAAATCTCTCGTGTATAACTCAGAAGGTAGTAATGAACTTAGAAGAAACTTTGCTTATAGGGAAAGAGAAAATGAGTACCCTAGATACACCTTAGTAGGAAGCAAAACACCCTACCACCCTCAATGATCTCTGTCAAATATTAAATCTTCGTAATAAATGACAAAATGGTGGGTGAGTTGACTCTCTGGTTCGTAATAAATCTCTCTAATAATAACTTCTGAACTCTCAATAAGAACATGATCCCTCCTCAGAGGTGGTTGGGGTCCTTAAATAGCCCCCCACACTACCCCCAAGGCAACTCAGTCATTAATGCCTGTGAAAGACATCCCTCATACTTTGTGTCACAAGCATTAAATACCTGATGCACTAGTTATCTCCACATCATAAGCATTAAATGCCAAGACATGCCTTTTTCCCAACCACTATGTGTGAGGGGCTATCGTCACAGAGGTGGCTCGCCAACTGTGTGACAGCCCCAAATACCACGGTGGTTTACTCAAGTGCAGGTCTGGCATTGCCTAGCTGGTTAGTTACATCAGATAAAGTGGATGTGACATTAAGTAGAGGATTGTTTGGCCCACAACTCAATGCTCGATGGAACTCAAGCCTGCTCCCCAGAGGTTCCACGGATAGGGTCCTTCGGTGTTTTACCAGGTGTATCTAAGATGGTCAGGACAAGCCCCAATGGTGCCTCACTTCTCAATCCTCCAAACCAAGTCCCTCTAAAGTTCCCACGGTGAGGTCATTCGATAGAGCATGAAAGCTCTCCCAGGCCCTGCCAATCCTGGTCTCTCACGAGTACCGTTCGATCTCATATACAATCATTATACTCATTACATCTTTACCATCGTTATAGCTCATAGTCAATATAAACAAAATATACAATGAGACTAAATTAATTAACAGGACTAAAGGACGAGTTCTCTCGGTCAGCTTCTTTGCTGCAAGGTCCCTCTGGGTTACCACGTTGAGTTGCCACGCTGATCTCCCTTAATCCCAAACACTGTTGTAAATGGGGGGATTATCTCTAATCTCAGGATTAACTTCAAGCCCCCTACATTGCCCCTTCGTCTGGAGATTTGTTATGGGAAAAAGAAATGTCTGCACGAAAATTGCTCAATCCGATAAACCTTCTCTGCGTGAGAAAATTTTGGCATCTTTTCTTTTGTTACAACCACTGCGGTTTCCATCTCCCTAAAAAAATAAAATTCTCCCTCATGTATCTGAGTCAAAACGCTACGGTTTATTGGCGCTTTAGCGAAGGCACATCGCTAGTTTTTTTGTTCACTGATCTTCAGCCACTCTGGCTTGACTATTTAAAATTCTCCCAATACACCTCTTGACTTTCTCAGATACACGTTTTGACTCTTGGTAAGTGAAATTCTCCCGTTTGTGCCGTGTGGATTATAGTTGTAGGCAGTGAGTTTGTTACTAGAACTGCCCCTATTGTTGTGACTTATGAAATTCTCTCTTGTAATGTTTCACCATATTCAAAAAAGAATAAATTCTCCCCGATGTAGCTGCGTCGTAATTAAACAACGTTTGGACTTGTGGCGAGGGAACATCGAAGCTTTTTTTTGGACAGTTGGGATAGATTCTTCGTTAGGGGTTTATTGGATAAGTCTGATAAAAATTCAGGCGCCAAGACTCAAACTTGCCTAGGAAGGAAACCCTTTCTATTCCCCATATGTCACTTCTCAACTGACGTGGCGCTATCTTTTCAACTATCAGGGTACTTCCCGAAGTGACACGTGTCTATTTGAAATGATTTATAGGGGACTCTACACGTGTGGTGGTGGGAAACTCAACAGACGAATCTTTAAAAGGATTTCAAACGTCTATTTTTCAAAACTCTTCTCTTTCCTTCATCTTCTTCAAGCTTCCATCATTTTAGAGAGAGAAACGCTACCGTAACTCCATTGTTGCCCAACTCTTACCTAGTTTCCTTCCTCCTCTCATCTTCTACGCCACCACCTGTGGTTATGCTCCTCCATTTTCGTTCACAACCCTTTTTTACCAAGATGTTTCTTTCATCGCCACTCACTATGGATTCTTCAAGTGTTTCCAAAGCTACCACCACCGCTGCTCAGCCAAGCTCCCCTTTTTCCACCTCTGGCGCCGCTGCTACCCATAGCACTACTACCCTGGACGCTCTCATCGAGAACAACTAAATTTTTATCATCGGTCTCCCATATTTGGTGAAGATGATGAGTTCTCTAATGCATGCAAGACCTGCCATTTTTCAGCCAAGTACGATCCTTTACTGCTGGGTGATGAAGATGAGGATTCGTCGAAGTGGGGCTATCTTCCTCCAAAGGGGACTCTACGCTTTAGATTGGACCGTGGTGACTTCCCCTAATCTCAGATCGATTTTGAGGGACCTGGGGGATCGCCAGCTCATTTTGTTGTCTGGCATGAACACATGCAGAGCTTTTACGCTACAGCTCTTGCAAAGGTTGGTATTTATCGAGCCTACTGGTTTGGGGAGTTCACTTTTTCCAAGAACAACGTTGTGCTCCAAGTATTGGTTTCCAGATATAATGTTGCAACTCACACATTCTTTGCTGTGTGGGGAGAGTTCACCATTACGTTGGAGGAAGTTTGTGAGCTACTTGGGTTTGAGCCCATGGGTGAGTTACATACCACGATGAGGCCTTAGATGCCAAAGAGACTGTTAACCGAGCTGAGCTTGATCGAATCTGTCGTAGTTGCACTGGGTCTTCTAACAAGGCTACATTTACTTCTCTCATTAGCTATTTTTTACTGCTCCTACGGCGAAAGACGCCACTATTGTAACGGGCCAAGGTAAAGGTACATCTTTGGAATTACCAGCCTATATTCTTGTGCTACTTTTACATTTCTTCTTGACTAGGAAACCTAATGACCAGCTCAGGAGGGACCTTATAAACATTTTCATCCATTTGGCCAGGGGTTTCAACCTTCCTCTGGATGCCATTGCTTTGGGGTCCCTCTATACTTGGCTGGATCGAACCCATATCGATATGGAACGGTCACTGGGTCGTTATAACTTGGCCAATTTTTCCAACACCATTATCTTAACGGGCTTCCTTTATACCCGTTTTCCTGCCATTACTGCCAAGTCTATCCCTTACCACTTGAGTCAAGGCATTAAGCCTCCACACCCCTTATTCTTCCATAAAAAATAGAGTGAAAAGGAGATTATGGGAGTTTTTAATTGTTTTGATTCTTTTGTCCACACTTGGAACTTTTTTCCTTCTACAGCTTCAACAATCACTTTAATTCCAGTTGTAGAAGATCCTTCACAGGCCGTGGTACTTCTGCTCACTCCTAGGCTTCTTCCTTCCTTCACTGAATGGGGGTACACTTATGAACCTTATAACCCCGATAGATGTAACAGGCATTTTAAGTTTGATCAGGGGGATCCTAGGCCTGTGCTTTAACTGAGAAATCAAAGGGCTACTTTTATTGAGGCTTGCACCTTTTATCTTATAGTAGCGATACTTGGTGTGACCTCTACCATGGATGGTCGAGTCACCCTTCCTAGTGCCAATAGGAAAGGGGATTTATCTACTTCTTATGCCACCAAGTTTCGTTTAGTGCAACTGACCATGATTCATGAGTTCGTACAGAGTCCACCCCAATATCCCCCAGTCCTTTCTTTCTCTGCCTCGGAGTTGGGTCTCCAGGGCGACTCCATTCTTGGAGTTGAGTTCCCTCTGAGTAAAACTATTAAAGATCCTCCTCACGAGCTACCCCCTTATTTCCCAATGATCCCTACTTCCACGCCCAAGCCCAAGACCATTTTAACCCCCAAACAACCTGTCCCTTCAGATAAAGCAGCCACTGGTGAAGGTCCTTCCCAGCCACTAGCCAAAAGGACTAAGAAGTCCATGAGTGGGACTTCCTTAAAATCTAAGTCTCAAACTCAGCCGCAAACCCCTTTGGAGGCATTCTCTATCGCCTTCATTCCCCCTCCCATGTATGCAGAGGTAAGTGAAAAGATGAGAATGAAGGTTCAGGCTAAGGTGGAACGGACAAATACAGAGTTTCAACGATGCACTCCTATCGTTCCTCCTTCTACTGCCTTCCCCACTATCCTGGTTGATCCAACTGAACCAGGGGAAAAGAGGAAGAAGAGTTCAAAGGCTCCTCGTGGCACTAGTGTTGTGGGTGAGAGGAAGAAGGCTCCGTGTACCGAGTCCTAGAGGAAACAAACTCCATATGTACATCTCTCCCCAGCTCCCTCTGTTGCTGCTTCCTTTCCTCCTTCGCCAGTGGTTATATCCTCCCATTCTCCCACTGAATCTGAGGTGTGCATAGGTGTTGTTGATTTTATTCACATTTTTTAAGGCAAGCTGCATCTATTTAACTCTTAATCACTTTGGTGCAGGAAGTTGAAGAAGAAAGACTCAGCCCCCTGTGAGCCCTTTCGTGGGGAGAAATTGCGGATCCTCTCAGACCGATATGACTCCTCCATGTTCCCCTATGATCAGGCTTACTTACTCCCGCCGTTTGACCTATTAACGTGCGAAGGATGCTACCGTGAGGGGTGAGTCTGTGGAGTCTGTGGGCATCTCTTCTCGACTAGAGACAACTCCCCCATCCCCTTCTGAATTATTACCTCAGCATGAGGTGACTCTTCCCCTCGTTCCAGCTACGAAAAGTTCTCCCGAGGTAACATATAATCTGTTACTTGTCAGGTCTCACGTCTTTTTTCTTTTGCCATACCTTTGTTTATCATGCTGAACTTTAATATGTTGGGATGCCTTAGGTTGAAATGGCGTCTTCGTTAGCTGACATTCTTCTTCCCGCTGTGCCGATGAGACCCGTAGTTGCGGTTCCCCTTTTTGGTGACATAACGGAGGTAAGTAACGCTTAGATGCATTTCTCCCTTTTTCTGTATTTGGATCTCGTGTCTAACACTTAGCTTCGTGTTTGCAGCTTTTTCCAAGTCTTACCCCACCCTTTTCTCTTAGTGGTCTTCATCTTTCCAAGGCCAATGTTGATGCTTCTGCCCAGCGTGGTGGTTCTTATGTACCTACCCATGCTGGGGCATCGTTTAGAGGCCCATCGTCTTCTCCCAGTGAAACTCTTATGCTGGCCTTGGTACCTTTTGTTGGCGAGGGAGATTTACCGACCGTTGAGGCTTCTTCAGTCGAGGGTGACGTTGAGTCTTCTAAGGCCATAAGCCTACCCCTAACGGTTCCTACCGTTATGGCCTCCATGGTGACTCCCATTCTCGCTCCCACTACTGCTGAGGTACTTCGTTAGTTTTCTCTGCATTTCTCAACCTTTCAAACTTCACTTATGATGATGGCTTAACACTGAAAACACTTTTTAAGATTTTCCATGAACTCCACCTGTATTGGTGACTTAACAACGAAAACACTTGTTAAGATTTTTCATAAACTCCACCTATAACTGTGACTTAACAACGGAAACGCTTGTTAAGATTTTTCATAAACTCCACCTATAACGGTGACTTAACAACGAAAATGCTTGTTATGATTTTTTTTCCATAAACTCCACCTATATCGGTGACTTAACAACGAAAACACTTGTTAAGATTTTTTCATAAACTCAACCTATAACGGTGACTTAACAAGGGAAATGCTTGTTAATATTTTTTCATAAACTCTATCGATAACGGTGACTTAACAATGGAAACTCTTGTTAAGATTTTTTCATAAACTCCACCTATATCGGTGACTTAACAACGAAAATGCTTGTTAAGATTTTTTCATAAACTCCACCTATAACGGTGACTTAACAACGAAAACACTTGTTAAGATTTTTTCATAAACTAAACCTACATTGATGACTTAACAACGCAAACGCTTGTTAAGATTTTTTCATAAACTCCACCTATAACGGTGACTTAACAACGGAAACGCTTGTTAAGGTTTTTTCATAAACACCACCTATATCGGTGACTTAACAACGAAAACACTAGTTAAGATTTTTTCTTTTAACTCATTATTTCTTCTACCTGTTCTTAGGTTGCACGGGGGGATTCTCCACCAGTTCTTTCGCCCATCGCATCACCTTATTGGGAACCCATTATCTCCAAAGCTTCTAGTCACGATGATCAAGGTTCCACGACTAGTGCTGCTGCCGAGAGCGAATCTGGTTATGATCTCCCTCTGCCTGACTTAGCTCCTCATGCCTTTTGCCTCATGGTCCTTCAGCGTTCCCCTCAAATGCATGCCAGCCATCGCTTGGTAGTTGAGAAGCTTGCAAGCCATCATCTTGAGAATTTTACTGTGGATTGCCTACGTTCCAACATCCCCGTGATGAGCTACGGACTTCAGGGCATGGCTACTGTTGTTGCTGATATCGCCAGTACTCCCACTTCAAACGTTACCAGAGCCCTCCTCAACCAATTCTTGGGATATCTGAGGGAGTTGGGTTGCGATGGCTTCCGTTTTGACTGGCTTATCATGCACTTAAAAAATTTAAAGAGCCAGCGGCTGGAGAACCAGAGGGAACTTCTCCAGAAACATCAGGAGGATCAACAGGTTGAGGAAGCTAAGTTTGCTGAGTTAGCACCTCTTCTTGAAGATGTTGACAAAGAGGTGGGGTACATCCGAAAAGCTTTGCGTCTAGCAAAGCTGAAGCGAGAGAAACTCCTCATCGAGCGTACACAAGCGCAAATAAGGCTAGAGGTTTCTATAAATGCCCAACAGTCTTGCCTGGAGCTTCTTCGGGCCTTCCTGGAGATTTTTTCTCTGCTCCAGACCTGTGGTTCCTTTTAGGCTAATAAGCTTTTGTAAATATTTTCCTTTTCTTCTTTTTAGCCCATTTTGTAATGCCCCAAAGTTTATGAATGAATGAAAAAGATGTAAAAAAAATTCATGTTCTTTCCTTGTGCTATAACTATTTGCATATATTACAACGTTCTACAATTCTTTCATCTCCACTCGAGTTATAATAAAAAGGACTTGTATATTCATAACAACAACTAGATACATCAATGGTCCAAACTTAATTGCTTACACATGATAGACTTTCAACCATTTATTGTTAATCTTGAATGGATTGTCTTCTTCCATCTTAGAAATTAAGCAATAACCTGAATCATGAGCTTCTTTTACAATGAAAGTTCCCTCCCAATTTGCTGCAAATTTAGGTAGAGGAAGCCCCCTGATGTGCTTCACTGCTGCCTTCAAAACGAGGTCTCCCTCCACGAACTTCCTTGGTCTCACCAAGTTATCATATGCCCTGGAGAGTTGCTTCGTATACATTTGAAAGTGTTGCATCGCAATATCTCTGTGTCCATTCAACGCTTCCAACTGCACATGTCTATTTTGCGGGAGCATGCTACTTCGCAAGGCATATCGAGCAGTGGGAACTTCCAACTCTACCGGGAGAATCGCCTCAGCCCCATAAATAAGGGAGGACGAAGTATACCCTGTGGGCTTCCTCTTGGTTGTTCGATTGGCCCAAAACACAGCTGGTATCTTGTCATCCCACGATCTTGGTAAATCATCCATTATTTTAGCTAAAATATTAACCAAGGTTTTGTTAGTTGATTCGGCTTGACCGTTTCCCTTTGGGTATGCCACCATTGAAGTATGATGAATAATAGAGTACTTGTCTGTGAGCATCGTTGATAAGAAGCTTTTTGTGTATATGTCGTTGTCGTGCAAAAGCCACTCTCAAAATTCCCTTGAGTACCTACAAAACTTGTCTAAAAATAACTCGTATTGCGGTAAGTACGAGTATCAATCCAACTTTCAAGGTGAAACAATTAATGTGAAAACGTGCAATTCCAATTTTTTTTATGAAAATATTTTTTTATTTTTAAAAACAATTTCAAGGGAAAAATTAACTAACAAATGCTAAAAATTATAAAATGAGTAAAGAATGAAAAAAATGTGCAACTGAGTGTGAAATATGTGAGAAGGTCAAGAGATGGGATTACACTGCATTTTCAATTATTTTAATTTCTCAGTTTATTAATTTGAAATATTTCGAGATAATATTAAATCAATAATCCAACTCTCGTTAAAATTATAAATTTAATAAAATCTTTTTCAGAAAATTAATTTAAAAATGTCACACGATGAAAAATTAGGACTTATACTATTTTTAGAAAATTACCCGCTAGGATCAATTTAACGAAAACAATTTCAATCCTTAAATTTCAACACAGAATTAATATTCAAATATAGGAAAAACCTATCTCTAGTTCGATTCCTAAATTCAAATATTAATTTGTTCAATTAATTTACTAACTCTCGTTACATAAATTAATTGGTGACAGTTAAAGATTAATTTACCTAGAAATATAAAATTTATGAATCAACTAATTAAAATAACATCATTCGCAGTGCACCCCACCCCTTGAACGGGGTGTTTAGCCAAACATTCTCATGTGTGCATAAACAACATTCAATAAAATATCAAAAAGATGACATAAATTTGAATAGAGAAATAGAATAAAATACGCAAGTCTCCTTGTCTAATCGCGTTCATGAAATGCGTCTCAATCTTCTCACTAATCCAGCACTTGATTACACCAAAAAGAATAAAAAACAAACCTAAAATTTATTCTAAAACTAAACTAATTTTTTTGGAATTTTTTTATGACCCTACTATGTACATATTATACACAGTTGGTATTTATCTCTCTACGTCCTCTTTTCTTTTGCTGTTAAGAGTCTTCTTTTTGAAAGTGAGCAGATGACATTCCTTTATATCCCACGAATTTGGCTTTGAGAGATATATGGGATTTGTACTTGGCTTAGGATTTGGCTCCGATTTTTTTGGGATTTGATTTTGGCTTGGTGGGTTTCGGATTTGGGGCTGGAAAGAGTTGAAATCGGGTTTGGGTTTTGATTCAGGCTGAGTCGCGAAATGGGTCGGGTCGTTCGCGGGTAAGGGCCGGCGGTGATGAGAAGGGTGGTGGCCATTTTCTGGCCGGATGTCGCCGGCGGTAGGCGGAGTGATGTCGAGAGGAGAGAGAGGGGTGGAAATGGGTTATGGTGGTGAGGTTGAAGATGAAGTGGTGGGTATGTGGGTGGTAGGGTGTAGGAAGGTTAGGTGAGGGTGAGGTGTTGTTTTGGTGTGTGTGGGTATATGTTAGTAGGATGTGGATGAGTTTTAGGTATAAGTGAGTTTATGTGTGTGTTTAATTTGGACCTAAATAAAAATAACACTAAAAAAAAACTAAAACTAATAAAAGTAAAACTCTAAAAAAATAAAAATCCTACTTCTAATAATAAAATAAAGACTCAAATAAAAATGAAACTAGAAAGAAATAAAATAAAAAATAAAAATAAATCTAATAAAACTTAAAATTAAAATTCTAAAAAGAAAATGCAAAATTTAAAAAAACTAAAAATACATGAAATCCTAAAAATTCTAATCCTAATAAAATAAAATAAATCTAAAACTAAAAACTAATAGAATAAAAATCAAAATACTAAATAAAAGGAAATATAAAAAATTGGAAAATAAATCCTAGAAATTCTAAATAAATATAAAATAAATCCTAAAAATGAAAATGACTCAAACTAAAAATAAAAAGGGACAAACAAAATACACACGGGGTTTGGGGGTAGGTTTGGGCTATCGAAACACGTCGGGCAAGCTCAAATGGACTCCAGACTTTGCGGTCTCCTTTGATTTCTTCGTTTCATGCTTTTGACCGCTTCTGCGTTGCAATTGCGTTGATTTAGCATTATTTGATACTGCGACTGCTGATTGACCTGAAAAATAATAAAATACGAACATAAGGCCAATTTTAATTAAATTGAGTGACTAAAATGCATCTATTCGGGGCATAAAATATACACTTTTGGGTGCTTATCAATCGTTACCTCTGAATTGACAAAATGGGTTTCGTTATCTGAGAGAATAACCTTTGGAATCCCAAAATGGAAAATGATGTATTCTCTGATGAAGTTGCTCACCACCTCAACTATTACCCTTCTTAGTGGTATCGTTTCAACCCACTTTGTAAAACACTCCGTTGCTACTAGTATCCATATCTTCCCCATTTAAGAAGGATGTATTACCCCCACCAGGTTGAACGCCCAAGTATTAAAAGGATATGGCGTTTTCAGGGAGTACAGGTCCACCGATGGGGCATGGATTATATTTCCATGAAGTTGGCAAGCTTTGCATTTTTGAATGAACTCAATGAAGTCCTTCACCATTATTGGCCAATATTACCCCAACGTCATCAATTGATCATACAACTTGGCCCCTCCTATGTGAGCTGGATCATGCGCCTATTTGAGGACTTCGACTGCTTCTTCTTTTATGATGCAACGTAATGGTCTGTTGAAGTAACCTCTTCGATAAAGTTGCCCCTCCTAAATGTAGAACCTCGGGGCCCTTCACTTAAGTCCCATTGCATCAATCTTCCCTATTGGGATAACTCCATCTGTGATGAAGTCAATATAGGGCTTCCTCTAGTCTAGTTGTGCTTCAACGAAATGACATTCAGTGGCCTCAAAAAATAACTGGCACTTATTGTACTTCTGTTGCAGCTCTGCTGCGTCCTACTTAATTTTAGGCCAAAATACTGCTCCCTTTAAATTCTCCTATAAAGAGGTATCTCAATTATTTCGCAGTGCTCCTCATGTGTTTTTTTCAACCTCTGCTCTTATTCTTGTGGGCCGATGCAACTTGATAGCCATCCTCCTGCGTCTCTGAAGTAAAGGTTTCCCCAGTTTGTAAACTATTGGGCTAATTCTCTTACCTCCCTCGCTCCTTTTTCAGAATCTAGTTGCTTTCTAATCTCTCCCCTTAAGTCCGAGTCCTCCTCCGTCAGCAGAATTGATTGTACTACTGAAGGAGATGTTCTCCATTAAATCACGACTGTAGTTATATCATTCCTCATTACCATTTTTTGGGCGATGGTTGGATAGGCGTCTGGATGTCGATTCATCGTTCGGGGATGTCTCTTGATCTTGGTCCGATGGAACTGGCTGAGAAGCCTTTGAATGATTATTCGATATGGTGCCAAGCTCAGGTGTTTCAACGCATATTCTCCATTCACTTGATGAATTACCAAGTTCGAATCACCTTTGATACAAAGTGAACGAATCCCCCTTCGAAGGGCCTCCAGCAACCCCAGCACTAACGCTTCATACTCTACTTTATTATTGGAACAAGGAAAATCTAATTTATAGGAAAGACAAACCTCCTCCATTCCTTTTGAAAGAATAACCCATGCCCCTCCTTTCGTTTCCGCCGAAGATCCATCAAACTGCATCGTCCATTCTTTATCACTTGCATCCAAGTAATTGGCCTGCAAGTCTTCTCGTGGAATACTTTATTTAGGTGGCTCAAATATTCCAAAGGGGAAGATTGCCAAATGGTCAGCGTATGCATGGCTCTTGATCATGCGAGGAACCACACACTTCAAGTCATATTCTGAGAGGATGAGGAACCACCTAGCTTCCCTACCAATCAATATAGTTCTTGCCAGCAAATACTTAAATGGATCACATCTGGTTATAATATGAATTGTAAAAGATAACATATAATGTCTACGTTTTTGTGCTACAAATACTAAGGCTAAATAATGCCTTTCCAAGCTACTATATCTGACCTCTGGCCATGTATGATTCTGCTGAGATATTAGAGTGGTCGTTCTTACCCGTCAATATCTTGTGCCAGGAAAGTTAAGACGGACCTCGTGGTGGATGTGAGGTATAGCTGCAACGGTATTCTCACCTTTGGGGGAACCATGGTCTGTGGTGAAATGAGTAATTTTTTCAGTCCAGTGAGAGACTCCTGGTGAACCTACTCCCACTTGAATTTTGTGTTCTTTCGTAAAAGCTGCATCAACGGGTGTGTCATTTCGGCCAATCCTGGTAAAAATCTCCTAAGGTAAGAAACCTTACCCAGGAAACTCTTCAGTTCCTTTGCCGTTCTTGGATTGGGCATCTCCAAGATCGCTCGTTATTTGTCTTGGTCCATCTGTAGTCCCTTTTGATCAACCACGAAACCTAAAAACTTTCCACTAGTTACTCCAAAGACGCATTTTAGTGGGTTCATCTTGAGTTTATACTTTCTGCACCGAGCAAACACCTTCCTCAAATAGCTTAGATGAGACTCTTCCTTCTTCGACTTAATGACCAAATCATCCACATAAAATTCCACAAACTTGTGAAAGAAATCATTGAAGATGGCCATCATCATTCTCTGATAAGCAGTGCCAGCATTCTTGAGTCCAAACGACATTACTTTATACATAAAGTTGCCTAATGGGGTTCTAAATGCCATTTTCTCTGCATTCGTAGGGTCCATCTTGATCTGGTTATACCCTACATACCCATCCATGAAGCTATACATCTCATGGCCAGCCGTTGCATCTATCAGGCTATTGATGGAGGGTAGAGGGAACTCATCCTTGGGGAAAGCCCTATTCAAGTCTCTAAAATCCACACAGATCCTTATTTTATTTTTATCTTTCTTACCCACCGGAATAATGCTAGACAGCCAAAGTGGGTGTTGTATCGGTTTGATGAACCTAGCCGTTAATAAGTGTTGGAACACTTCCTTGATTTTTCGATCCAGTTTAGGTTTGTACGTTATCGTTGCTTGCTTGACCAGAATGGCTGAAGGCACCACGTTCAACTTGTGGTAGCTGATTTCCTCGTCCAGCCCTTCCTTCTCTGTGTACTTCCACACAAAAATGTCTTTGAACTCCTGAATTAACTCTACTAAGGCCTCTCGTTTCTCTTTGCTAAGGTCATTCGAGGTAAAAATAGGCTTTGGATCCTCCCCTTCTTTTTCCCGATTTAACTGCTCCAACTCTTATGCCTGGGGCTTTAGTTGATCTGCTAGGTAATCTGGTTCTTTAACGACATCTTCCACAAACTTTATATGTTGGAGTTTTCTATCACCATACATTGCCCCCGTTGATCCACCATAAAACACTCGTATATCAGGTTAGTCTAATCATCAGCTTCTTCGGCCTCCCTTCACACCATTATAAATGATACACCACCTTTCCCTCTTCGGTGATAAGTTTTTTGCACTGTCTATTGGCAGTCACAACTGTCATCCTCTTCCTCTCTCCAAAAGCCTCGACAACTCTTCTTTTTGAAAATCGACTTAGTACACTTTGTCGTTGGACCTCATGCTCCGTTGAATCCATTTTCGTCCTTATTATGTCCCTAAGTTATTTTGGAATATTTTGGGGTCGAGGAACCACCTTACGGGATTTTTTTATCATCACTCCTTTGCTGTTTGCAACCTCTTTATTCTACTCATTAAAAGCCCCCATCCTTTCTCTGATCAAGGGAACCCATGCTCCCTCCATTCTCCTTGTTAGGACTCTAACAACGTCCGCTAATTCCATGTAAAATATTACATCTACTAGGTGAGCTTCTTCGATAGCGAAAGGCCTCTTTGTGGCTCTGATGGTCACCTCCGTCCCCTTGATATTCACCTTGGCGCATTGGTGATACGTCGAAGGCACTAGCCCTTGGTTGTGCATCCATACCCTTCCTATCAACAGATGGTGGGAAGTTTCACTCTCTATTATGTGGAACTTGATGTGGGAACTCAGATTTCCCATTACAATCCCAACATTCACATAACCAATGGACTTGGAAGACTGGTTGTCATAAACCAAAATCACCAAAGGCATGAGGACTAACCTTTCCTCCGAAATATTATTTGTGTAGAAGGAGTTGATTGGCATGATATTAATGGAAGATCCCCCATCCATAAGAGACCTTGCAAAGCTAACCTCGTTAATGCTGGCAGCCACATATAATAGCCTATTATGAGGGAACTTTACAGCCCTATCTGCGTCGCTGAAGGTTATCTCTGACAGAAACCTCTTTACCAACCTGGACATGGGTACCTTCCATCTCTGTGAAGGGACTGTGTTCTTTCTTGTAATGTTGAGGATTTCCTGGGTTATCTCCAATCTACTCTCCTTTGGTATCCCTACCTGGTCGAAGAACCAGGCAAACTTCGGGACCTTGAAACTGCACAGTATTCTATAGCTTGGTCTTCTTTCTCACCTTCAACATTATTTACATCCTCCACATATGTAGCACTTGCTTCATCATAAGCTAACACTACATTATCCATTCCCCTAGTGTAATCTTCCAAATATTCTTTGAACTCCTCTTGCTCATTTATTAGCTACCTTTCTTCTCTCTCTGCCTCCTCGTCGTAGGCCACCACCAGATTAGCCCCATACGCCGGGAGTGGGTTATTTTTAACATTCTACGGAGGGATTTTCAATGTTCCTGCGTTCACATACTTATCGATGATTCTTATTAGCATAAAATAGCTCTCCGTTGGATGTTGGATCTTTCGATGAATCTGGAAATATTTGGGATTCGCCCTTGTTGCAGCGTCGATTTCCCCAATGGGAATGCCCTTTTCTTTATAGACCGTTCCTCCTTGGACCATTGCATTGTAATAGCTGACATCCTCCTCCATTAAATAAGGCAATGGTGGTAGTCCTCCCTGTCTCTTCCAAACTTCCTCTTGCTTTCCTTCTTCGGTACCTTGCCCCCATCTGCTCCTTCAGTGTACCCTACCCGTGGGGGCTAAGACCTCCCCCCCCCACAGGTTTTAGCGGCTTCCTAAACATCACGGGTACCACCATTGGGGTTGGTTGCACCACCAATGAGATATTCCTTGTTGCTTTTAGGAACGCCGAAAAAGTCCCCTTGCGCGTCTCATTAATGAGATGGCAGATGTACTCAGGAAGCAGCCCCTCCATGCAGATCTTTAATAACTTTTACTCTTTGGCCTCCTCCCTCACATCGAGGAATCTTTCCCTGAACCTTCAAGCGTAAGCCACCACTTCTTCCTCGAGTTGTTGCTTCTCCCTCCCCTGTTGGGTCAAAGTAAACTCATCATCCGCCAGAAAGAACTTCTGGACAAATAAAACGTGCATTTCCTCCCATGTGGAAACACTCTTGGGAGATAAGTGAGAATACCAAGTGTATGCCTTATTGGTTAAAAATTTAGAAAATTCCCTCAACCTGAGTTTCTTGTTATTGCAATGCACCCCCAAGTGTTCAACGAAGCGTTTAATATGCTCTTTCTGGTTTCCACCCTTTCCAGTGTACTTTTCAAAAATAGGAGGAATATAATCTTTTGGATAGGGCTCATTGTTGTATTACTGGGGGTAAGGTGTTCGAAAGTCATCATAGACAGAAGATACCTCGCCCGCAGATTGTGAGGAAGCTTGCATGAATTTCAGCATCTCTTTCTGCATTTCTTTCCTCATTTCCTCCATAGATGATACCGTTGGGGGAACGACCAGAGGGACCACATGCGGTGCGCCCGTTGCAGCTGAAGAAGTCATTACAGTTGGAGTCATTGATCCTTATGGAGTTCCCACTGTTGGATTTACAACAGAGGGTATACTTGCTGGGACTATTCCCATTATGACTGCACTTGGTGGGTCCATTGGGACTGCCCCTGGTGTTACGAAGCAATTGGCTTCAAATCCACCCAATACCGTTGAAGCTACATGAGTTTGTAAAAACTCATAAAATTTATTCATGAGGAGTGCCACCTGGGTTGGTCCCAACCCAGCGCTCGTAGAAGTTTGTGTCGCTATTGGGACACCTGTTGCCGCCTGAACTGGAGGTACCTCTATCCGAGGAACCCCATCCCTTAAAGCCTCCAGCTCTCTCGCCGCCTGTTCTTCATTATGTTTAATGTCAATAAAGTTAATCATTCGATTAACACTATCTTGAACCATACTCCTTACTTAGAAGAATGCCTCTCCAGTAGAGTCTTCAAATGTAAGAGAGTACTTTAGATTAGATGGTGGCGTAACCCTTTGTTAGAACAGTAATGATAAGTTAAACAGCAACACTATTGATTAACCACATGACATGCAAACGCGACTCAATGAAGATAGTTTTAGTTTTAACTCACAAATCTCTCCTGTATAACTCAGAAGGTAGTAATGAACTTAGAAGAAACTTTTCTTAGAGAGAGAGAGAGAGAAAATGAGTACCCTAGATACACCTTGGTAGGCAACAAAACACCCCCACCACCCTCAATGATCTCTGTCAAATATTAAAGCTTCGTAATAAATGATAAAATGGTGGGTGAGTAGACTCTCTGGCTCATAATAAATCTCTCTAGTAATAACTTATGAAATCTCAATAAGAACATGATCCCTCCTTAGAGGTGGTTGGGGTCCTTAAATAGCCCCCCACACTACCCTCGAGGCAACTCAGTCATTAATGCATGTGAAAGACATCCCTCATACTTTGTGTCACAAGTATTAAATACCCGATGCACTAGTTATCTCCATGTCATAAGCATTAAATGCCAAGACAGTCCTTTTGTCTAACCACTATGTGTCAGGGGGATGCCGTCACGGAGGTGGCTCACCAACTGCCTGACAGCCCCAAATACCACGGTGGTTTACTCAAGTGCAGGTCTGACATTGCCTAGCTAGTTAGTGACATCAGATAAAGTGGATGTGACATTAAGTAGAGAGTTTTTTGTCCCAAAACTCAACGCCCGATGGAACTCAAGGTTGCTCCCCCGAGGTTCCATGATCAGGGTCCTTCGATGTTTTAACAGGTGTATCTAATATGGTCAGGACAAAACCCAACGGTGCCTCACTTCTCAATCCTCTAAACCAAGTCCCTCTAAAGTTCCCACGACGAGGTTGTTCGATAGAGCATGAAAGCTCTCCCAGGCCCTGCCAAGCCTGGTCTCTCGCGAGTACCGTAAGACCCCACACACAATCATTATACTCATTACAACTTTACTATTGTTATATCTCATAGTCAATATAAACAAAATACACAACGAGACTAAATTAATCAATAGGACTAAAGGAGGAGCTCTCTCGGTCAGCTTCTTCGCTTGAAGGTCCCTCTGGGCTGCCACACTGAGTTGTCACGCTGAGCTGCCTTAATCCCAAACACTGTTCTAAATGGGGGTATTATCTCTAATCTCATAATTACCTTCAAGCCCCCTACACCTTTCGTGAGTTGCATAAGGAAACATTGCGAGTGAAGAAGGCTGACTTCAAGTTGGAAGTTAAGTTGAAAGAATGTGCTATAGGAAATGATGACAGTGTTTTTATTAAGGATGCTAAGGCACGTGAGAGGACTCTTAGAGAGAAGCTAGAGTATGTAGAGGGTGAGAGAGATAACCTTCGTGGTTTGATGGAGGTTATGAAAAAATACCTTTTAGATTTTGAGGAGTCTAGGAGTTTATTCAAGTCAAGGATAGTTGAGCTTGAATAGAGATTGAGAGACTCTATTCGTGTCAAATTTGATTTGGAATCTTGGTCGAAAAAGTTTGATAAGATATTGGGCACCATCCAAATTAAATATGATAAGTTTGGAACTGGCTTCGATGATCAAGATACTTCCTCAACCCAAGAAAAGACCATGTGCTTGAAAGAGTCAACCTTTTCTAAGAAAGTTGATAAAGGTCAACCCTTAGGTAACACCCGCTTTCATGTCTACACTTGCACACATTAAATCGGAAAAGTCACCTTAGGCATTTTTTCTATGATCATAAAAACAGTCTAAGAATAGAGTCACCATGGTTCCAAAAACTTGAGAGCATCACGCTACACCTATGGGGGTTTGGAAATCAGGTTTGGAGACTTTACTTAATAGACTTGTTGATTATCATTTTCTTTCACGTGATACTTCATGTGCTATATTTAATGATTGACTGTGTCCGTACGTTTACATACACTATCTTTTGTACTTCATGATATATGTGTTTGCGAGTTGTATGTTGTTTGAGTCTTTTGTATTTAGATTTTTCATTTATTGAGTCATATTGGAAAATACAAAAAAAAATGTAGTTTTGTGTATTTTAGTTTTACACATTTTGGGGGGCATATTGGTGTGTTTGAATCCACTTTATTCCATGTTATCCATGACACTAGGACATTTGGTTATGATTGTCAATACTTAGATTGTTCTTAACTATTATTTCATGGATTTTTTCGACTTTGATTAGCTTAATGGATTCACTTTCTATATGCCTCCGCACACATATGCACGAGCTCTTTTGAATTTTAACTTCACATGTTTTATTTGAGCTATGTGAGATGTTTTCCCATCAATCTTGTCATCTACATATTTTATAACTATAGGGAATTTGTGCATGTAAGAACCGTTGACCGTGAGTTGTTTGATTTTATTAAAAAAATCGAGGGTGCATGGGAAAGGGCTAAGAATGGAGAAAATATCCTTTGTGGGAAAGCCACCGTTGGAAAAAGCCTAATATAAAATATTTAAAGGAAATAAAAGTAAAAAATAAAATACCAAGGCCAACATGTTTAGTTTATTTGATTTTCAAAAGTTAAAGCTTCAAAAGAATTGAGAGAGAAGAATATGCGATATATGTTTATCTTTTGAGGGTGTTATAGTTAAAGATCAACGGGTTTTCACAATGAATCCAAGCTATGATTATCATGTCATGATGCTATTAATTTGTAGAATCATCCATATTTTAGTCTTGTGTTCATTGTGCTTGTTTGTTCATAGATTTTACTTTATCTTGTCACTTGAGGATAAATATTTTTTTGATAAAGTTTTACGATCAAATAGAACTCCTTGAACATATTTGAGTGTTTGGGTCATAATTCTTTGGTATCCAGTTCACGCTTATTCATTTCATCCCATATGTTTAAACACATTGATTCTCTTATTGTGTGCATTGAAATTTCACATTCTATATTGATAATTTCAAAATTGGTATCATACTTCATTGCTTATTCATATTGGTATCCTTTTGCATCGATATTGATATTCTTTGATCATTGTGTGGATTATTTGTGCTTGAATTGCCATGTTGTGTTTGTTGCACTTCACACCACTTCATAACATTAGTAGTTCTTTTGTAGATTCTTTTTATATTATATGTTCACATATTTAGGGGGAGATTATGTTTATAGGGGAGAAATTATTTTATGCATTCTAACTTTGTCTAATAAAAAGAGGGAGAAATGGTATCTTTCCTTTCATGATTAGGATATATTCATCTATGGGAGAGATGGATTACCTAGGTTGAGATTGTTAGACATAGTTTGAAATTTATTCATATGTGGATTTTATACTTGTTATATTCTCGTTTCATTTGAAGGTGTGTTTAAGCGTGTAGGTTTAAAACATGCGGCAAAGTTTTCAAGCGTGCAAAGATACTCAACGTATGTGTCTGTTAAGTGTCTGTATTTTTTCCATTTGGGGTTAGGATGGAGTTTTTCTAGAGAGCTTGATGTGACATAAGAGTTTTTTATTTTAATGTTTCCCCGAAATAGCCAAATGGGAAGATTTGTGAGGATAAATTTCCAATCGAGTCAATTTGTTTGTAATTGGCATAATTCTAGCCAAAACATTTGAGTCATTTGTTAGGATTTGTATTATCGATCTTGTAAGCCCATAATATATTTGATGAAGACATAGCCACAAAGCTTCAAAGTTGGATACACATCGTGCCGTATTTTTGTGCCAAGTTTATCGCAACTTTTACTAAGGATATCACAGGTATGAATGCAATAGGGAATATGATCCTTGGAAATATTTTTGGGTGTTTCTTTTTAAACATAATCATTTGAAAAAAAAAATTAAAAGATTTTTTGAGAAAAATATTTTTCTGAGTTCGTTGGAACGAAGTTAGACTTCGTTAGAACAAAATGCATATTTCGTTCGAACGAGTTTAAGTTCTCGTTGGAACTAACTTTGAGTTCTTGTTAAAATAAACATCTAACGAACTTCAAATGGACACTCTCTGTTTACCAAAAGGCACTTGTTGTAAGCTCGTTGGAATGAGATTGAATGTTCATTCGAATGAACCTTAGTTTTGTTAGAATAAAATAAGCAGTTCGCTTGAATGAAATATAGGATTTCGCTCGAACGAACTCGTCGTCTTGAAATTTTTGTTTTTCCTATTTAAGGTGTGTTGGACTCAGTTTTTTGAAGAACTTTTGGGGAAAATCCATTTCCTACCTGTTTACCAAAGTTATAAAACCCTAGTTTTACCCAAAGAGTTTAAAGATCCACATTTCCATATTCTTATCCTTTGAGATCTTTGTGTTTGGGCACTAAAGTTTGTTTGTCATCATCTTGAGTTAAGAACTTTTTTTGTACGGTGGACTCCGTACTGGTTTGCTGTGAAGAAACAATATGTCGTATTCCAATTTCATAAATGCTTACTAAGCCTCATCGGTAGATATCTAAATGTGTGTGGATTCACGTGTTGTGGAAGCTTTCATGGTTGGACTCTTGCATTGCACTATGGAGGAGAGGTTGAAGATAGAAGAGCATCAAGGATTGCAAGGGAGACGAGTCATTGAGTAAGTCTTCTATCTAGTCTTTGTAAAACCTTATCATAGTGATCAGTCGATTTGGGCAGTCCAAGATTTTTTCCTTTGTGGTTTTTCTCGTACATCGGCATGTTGTGGATTGTTATACTTAATTTATCTTCTTATCACCTACATGCATATTTTAGGATAAAAAGATAAAATTGGGTAAATCGTTTTTTCACAACAAAGGTTTAAAATTGGTGCACAAGTTTTTGTTGGGTTATTCAGTTTAAACTTTTATTCATTAAATTTGAAAAATCTAAAAATAAAATCTTTTATTTGCAAGACCATCCTTGCCTAAGCTCCCTATGGCATTCTCATTCAGGTGTCGTTCTACGCTTGGATTCATTTTTTGAAAGAGATGGGTGTCATGGACCTACATGCCCAATTGTGGAGGTTAGCGACACATGAGTTCAGATACAAATGCTATCTCGGTGAGAGGATGGTGTGAAAGGTGATGGAGAGTGAGGTGGCGGTTCTTTTGGTGAACCTTCATATTCATATGTGGAATCCAATGAATATGTTAGAGGGTGAGATAGCAGTTGCGATGGAGGAGGAGCATTACTCCCTCTCTAGGGACACGACGACACCACATAACTACTAAGATTTTGTGACCAGCTAGTTGATGCCGGTGTCAATTTATGACATAGATGGTGTGCCTCCCCCGATCAATGGAGGCGAGAGATGGTATCAACGTGCTCAGATCTTCTGCACAGGCTTCTAGAGGTGGTACAAGTGCTGCGGAGGCTCCTTCGCTTAGGTACTATACATTGCCTTCTTATTGTGTTCAGCTAGGAGGGGTCATTCCTTTTAGGTTCCCCACTGACCTCAGGCGACGATAGACTATTTTTCTCATTTTCCAAAGGTGGACATCCAGTTTAAAGTGAGCCCTTCTTCTTTTCCTAATTTTTGAGTAGTGATTTATAACTTTAGCCTCCTACTGGCTTATTTTTTTTGTTTGATTCTTTATTATGCAGACTGTAGTTATGTCTACATTCTAGTTGCGTGATTTTTAAGACTGGATGGCTTTTATGGCTGAGTATGTGTGAGTGACATCTCAATCTTGTGTTGTCCCTTCGGCGACTGCTAATGATCGTTCATCTGGTTGGAGCTCCGGGAGTGGAGGGTCTTATTCTCTCCTTTATAGGAGGCATTACAGGAGGTTCTAGTTCTGGTAGGTTTTTAGGAAGTTTGAGCTGCACCTTGACAATTTTGCACTTTTTTGGTTATTCTTTTTTATTTTTTATTGTACCTGAAAAATAAAAAAGGCTAAAAGATAAATATATAAAATGATGAATTTTTCATTTTTAATTATCTTGAATTAATGACTTATTCTATATGCACTTTAATTTTCCACTGAGTGTTTTATTTGAAAGAACAGTAAGGAAATTTATTTTTAAATTTTTTTTAATATTTTTTGAATGATTAAATAATTTAATGCTCGGGAAACTATTTTTTAAAAGGTTAATTTTGAGAGGGGTTGATTTGGAAATGAGAAAACAAAAGAGGAAGCGAGAATCTTCCCAAATAGGGTGGTGTCGAACGACATACCCCTGGCCTGCCTATCGGTATATCTGCTCAGTTACCATTGCTTTTTAGAAATCTTATTGCACTCTTGGCACTTGGGTTCTTTGATTGTTGTTGGTTTGTCAATTTCATTATTTTGTAGAGGAAACGGGCTTGAGATGAGGGTTTGAATCATCCCTCAATTATTTATCTTCTCTCTTTCATGAAATTTTATTCTCTTCTTATGGCGATCCCATGATAGAGACGTTTGCTAACAATCTCAAAGGCTTGGAAGCCATATGTTTATACAGTGTTAATTATGAGACTTTCAACTCGTGCCCTGCCACTTTATGGTGCAACCACTCAACCAATTGGAGCTTACTGGAGACGGATTTGCAAGTTTGGTATCCTGAGGATCACATGTTTCTCTTTGGTTTGGACGAGGTGTGTCCAAGTTACAAAGAGTTCATTCGCATGTTGGGTGTCCATCCCCGATATTTCCCATTCTCTGCGGGTGGTCCTAGCTGAATTATTACGCATATCTCCTTTTGTAGTCCGACCACTCATGCGTGGGGGAGATATCAATCTCCCCACGGTGCTAGACTTTGTGGGTCAGAGGAAATTTAGGGATAATGGATTTATTTGTGCAGTGGCTCTAGGTTTTATAGCTAGAATGCTCTTGATGATAGGCGCCCTAAGCGCAGACACCCAGGTAGCTATCATATTGTTATGTATAGGCTACCGTTGCAACCCCATTGTCACTCTATTGGCGGAGATGCTAAACGATCTTGATGACTGGAAATATAATTGCTTTACCTTCCTGTGAGGTAGTCAAGTGATGTCGTACATGTCACTGACATAGAATATACGCAATCGTTGTTCACCATTTATTTCCTTGGTCTCTTACGTATTTTAGTCCATTTGTGGATGACTGGAATGATTGGCTCTTGGGGTTAGTGTCCTTAATTGGTCTCTGTCGTAGCGGGGTGAGTTACAACTCATTTTATAATTGGATGACTTCCTATATTCTCTGCTCGTGGGACTTCACCTGTCCTCTTTCGATCTTCCTTGGCATCTTTTATGTTAAGTGAGTTAGGAGAAAAATTTTCCTACGTGTATAACCAATTTATACCCCGCGGTGGAATTAAATGAATCCTTAAGTATGTCTCTGGGGCGTTTATGGTAGCATCGCAAGCCATCTCTCTATCTGACTATAATACCCCATAAATTTTAATGATTTAAATTATGGGATTAATTTAATAAAATAATGAGAAATAAATTTATGATTACTCCGGATTTAAATAGATATTTACTAGCGTGATGGGAGTCGGTATTACTGATGTGTATTATGTTGAATATTACTTAGTGAGTAAAGTAATATGCGATTATGAAGTTATTAAAATTGTCGCAAGTGAAGAATACGACAGTTATGGAAGTTAAGTCGGGAAACGCGTGTCAGTCGTGTCGGGACTAATTTAACGGAAAAGTATGTTATGTATAAGTCATCCATATGGTCATTTCGAGTGCACCAAAGTTTCCGAAAGGGTCAAGATAGTCAGAAAAGTCTACCTGAGGGTTTTGTTTGGGTCCCGAGGAAGTTTTAGGCCAAACCGACACACCGGAAGGGTATTTCGGTCATTTTAATTTTTAGAGTAATTAAACCTACGAAAATCCAAGGGTTATATCAGATGAGAGGAGTTTTCTTCTTGGTTTATAATTCACAAAAGGTTAGGAGTCCATTAGAGGGGGAAGGAGAAGAGGTTTCTAAGCCTAGAACCACCCCCTCTACACCGTTTGCACCACCATCACCACCGATGCATAGATCGAAAAAAAGAGCATCACCCCACTCCATCTTCTTTAAACGATCATAACTTGTATTTAAAGGAAATATTTTTATCTTGCAAAGATTCAGTGCATATATTACACATGATAGTTTAGATTTGAAGACAAACCTTGAATAATTGAAATATTATGAATTTCGAGAATTAAACATTGAATATGGGTAGGTTTTGCATGTAGATGATCTTCTGGAGATGTTGGAAAAATGAAATCATTACGTAAGTGTTAGGAATTACAAAATTTATCTAATATTTATGATTTTCTTGAAGAGAAATTGAAAAACTATTATTTTTATGAAAAATTCATGATTTATTCCAAGGAAGTATTATGATTTGATAATTCTAATACGTTAGAATTTATGTAATCATGTTGGTATAACTTCTAGTGTAATTTTTTGGGAGTTTGGGACATTAAAATGGAGGATTAGATGTTAAATTTTGAAGAAACCCGTAGGCTAAAATGCAGAAAATGAAGGCTAATATATGATAGATCGATCGATCGATCAACTCAAGAATGTTGATCGATCAACTGATCGATCGATCGACCCATTTCTTCGATCGATCGACTCCCCTGAAATTTGTGACTTATTTTCCTCTTTAGTTTCGATTCAACCCCAACTTTTAACAACCCTTAATGTTGATTAATTGAATGTAATGGGACTTAGGGAAGGTCAGTAGGGTTATAGTCAAGGCCTAAAAAGTATCTTTATGTATGGGATTGAATGGGGAGATTTACGAGTGTTTTTCGAATGCATTACGATTGGAAATTTTATGGATTGGGGTTTAATTCAAATAAATTATGACTTAGGGTTAATACCAGTAGTAGGGGGACACTATAGTTATGAATTAACCTAAGGAATAATTGGGTGACTTCGTAAACCTTTGGGATTGGGAAAGGTACTTAAATTTATATGACGAGAGTTATGGCGCTAATAAAATTTATGTATGATATACGGGTTATAAATACAACGTGTGAGACTTGTAATTTGGGTTGCGTGTATACCAATATTGAATGTATAAATACTTGGGGTGTGTGAATACCTATTGTATGGATTTTTTATGTTTATGACATACCTACCATACTTTCTACCGTCAGGAGGTCTTGAAGGGGATAGTCTTGTCTTGAGGATACCTTCAGGGGGATTATAGATTGGTACCCCAGAGCATGGTATCTAAATAGGACTTATCTGCGAGTGGATAAGTTTGGGTTATATGGGTTAGTAGGTATGTGCGTAGCCCATTACACTGTGGTCCATGGTCGCCTCCAGTTCGTGTGTGATTTATTTTATTACGATTCCTGAGAGATTCGGAGTCGATGGTCCTTATTATGTACATGAGGTAACGGGACTTGATAGAAGAGTATGTAAGCACCGTTAGTTTCGCCTATGTGGGTGCAGTATTTGTATATATTATAATGGTGATATATATATATATATATATACTAGAGGAATGCCCGTGCCAGAAGGCACGGCGAAAATTTTCAAAGTATGGAATCACAAATCGGTGAAAATTTCCAAAGTACGTAATCGCAAAACGACAAATTTTTTGTTCCCCAACAAAATAATGTGCAATTTTAAAAAAAAATGGTCATAAAATCGTTTGTTTACAGGACTATCCACCCTGCTTAACAAATAACAAATAATTCAATAACATTCAATAGTCTAAATTTACCCCCAATATTACTACTTGAACTTGCGACACGACGCCATCGCCGATTAACACAAACACAACAACCAACATAAAATATATTCCAAAGTGTTGAATCCATAAACAATTTTCATCATAAATATTTTTTATAACACAAATATGTGTAAACAATATAAAAATTTTGTTAACAACACTAAAGTGTAAATATTTTTAAAAAAAATTGGACTTAATTTCCTTTGTTTATAGGATTATCCGCCTTGTTAAAAACATAAAATAACAATCCAACAAATTCAACAGAATTGTGACAACCCGAATATAATTACGATAAATTATATTTAAATCATGATTAGACTATGTGATATGGATAATATGTTATTAGTATATATAATGTTAAGTCATTATATTTAGTCTAATCCTAGCTTCATAAAGCATGAAAAATGAATTAGTTACGAATGTGAGATTTTGAAGTTTTCAGTAGGAATGCTCATGTTTTAAGGCTAGTTTGAACTTTATAAAATAATAATTGACTGGGGGTGAAAGATAGATATTTGTAGACAGGTGAGTTAGGGTTGTGACACAAAAAACGGTGTGTGAAACGGAGGTCCGAGTAAGAAGTTATACCGAAATTACTAACGAAGGGTAAATCTGTCCATTCATTTAAGTGGAAATTTGTCCTTTATGCCCAATAAGTGTCTTAAATTGATTGGTTGGAGGTGGAGGTTGGATTTGGACGACTTCAAACCCTTAGAACTATCTCCTTATTCATCAAAATTCATCCATGAGAGATTTTAAGCTTAAAGAAAGAGAATTAGGAAGTTAGGAAGGAAAAGTGAGGAGAAAATTGGAGAAAAATCCATAGAAATTACGTAAAAGCCCCTAAGGTATTTCCATCCATAAATCTTGTTTATTTCTTTGTATTACTTATTTAAATGATTGAAATAATAATTTGTTTACTGAAATTCCATGTCTTGATATGTACTTATGGATAGATGCAAGTTTAAGTAAACTTGAATGTGTAAACCCTTGAGATTGTTTTGTTTAGGAACCTTGTTTATTCAAACTTCCATATATTTCTCTATACTTACTGGAATTGATTGATTCTAATTGGAGATTAACCTGGACTCGTATATGTATGACATATCCTAAAATCATGTGAAAATACCAATAAATGAGTCTTTGGTGAGAGTTTTAAATTCGGGTATGAAATCTTCCCTAAGGGTGAAAGTATGCCCGCCATGTGTTCGATGTTTTGCTTGACATAGCAAATGAACTCTGAAAATTATGAAATTCTAATCTTGTATTGTTCAATATGTTTACTGATGTTGGGGGAAATATCATATAAATTTATTATGTGTAAAAATTTTGGAAATTCTTGGAAGTTGAATGAACGATAAAAGAGCCTATAGGGCAGATTTGTTATGTGGTAAAGAAATGGGCATACCTTGCCCTAGGAACATTGAAATATCGCACCGTCTTTTTTATTGAAGTCCTAATATGATAAGGATTGAATTAACAAGAATAAATGAATGTATATTTAGTCTATGATTTGGATATGTTAAATATATTAACATGGATTTGGATGGAACTTCACTTGTGATAAATGATTTGAATGGAATCATGTGATGCTTATGGATTGAATTAGGTTTAAATCATTCTTTGGATTATTGATATTCTTATGATGATACTAATATTGTAAGAATGATAGGAAGGGAAGAAGATTTGATTGAACAAGTACCGGATAAAGGCAAGGGAAAAGCCAGTTAAACTATCAAGGTGAGTGTACTTATGATTTGTTTCATATATAAATAAGAATATAGCTCTAAGAGCGGATTTGTTTGAATACTTCGGTATTCAGGATTTGTTTGGATATTAAAATATCTAGGATTTTTTTGGGTCTCATGATCCAGGATTGGTTTGAATACTTCGGTATTCAGGATTTGTTTGGATATTCAAATATCCAGGATTTGTTATTGCCAATGGGCAGATTTATTTGGATCTTATGATCCAGGATTTGTTATTGCCAACGGGCAGAATTATTTGGATCTTATGATCCATGATTTGTTATTGCCAATGGGCAGGATTGTTCAGATTTTATATTCACATATTCGATATAGAATTGTTATTCTATTGCAGGGAAGGAGTACCTCACTAAGCTTAATGCTTATGTTTTATATTTTAACAATTTCAGGTTTGTACGCTTCCAGCTAGGATAATATATGACCGGTAACTTTGAGAGTTGCACCGTTAGAAGAGCTGGGGTTTAAGTATGGAGATTTTATCGTTGTCACACTGAAGATTTTGATATACTCACACATTGTATATATTGATTTAGTATGGATTGAGTTGATCATAGTTAATCGTAGTATTGTATAATCTCTAATTATGACTATGATGTTGACTTCGTTATGGCACAAGAACAATATTATGTTCATTATGCAAAAAAAAAATATTGATAAAGGAATTAAATTTTTAATGGGCTCGAGATTATGATCCAATTATTCTAATAACATATGATTAGTATGGATATTGGGTTTTGGGGTGTGACAATTAGTGGTATCAGAGCGTGGTTATTAATTCTGGACGTGTGTGACGATTAGATGGCAGTATTGAGTTGATTTTATATTTATGAATTGTTTATATACTAACCAATAGTTTAGTATCATAAACTGTTTATATTGGATGTTAGAACTTTGCTGTATTACAGATAATTCCAGATGGAACCTGGGAATGGACAACCTAGAGAAGAGGGAGTCGCTTCTCGTACAGAGAATACTGAAGTAGAGCAAAGTGTTGCTGGAAGGGCTAGAGAGCAAGAGCAGCCTACAGAGATGCAAATAATGGCACAGGCAATGATGAGGATGGCAGAGAAATAAGAAAGAAATATGGCGCAAATGGCAGAACAACAGGCTAGATATCTAGAATCAAATACTGTGGACAGGATTGAGAAAGAGGCAAGTAAGGAAATGAAAGATTCTATGAATGAGAGGTTTTTGAAGTTGAATCCTCCAAAATATTCAGGGTCAGTTGAACCTACAGAAGCTGAGATATGGGTCAGGGATCTAGAAACTATCTTTGCAGTTATGAAGGTTCCAGATAACCAGAAAGTGAATCTAGCTGTGTTTAAGCTCAAAGGAGAGGTGAAATATTGGTGGGAAGCCAGTAACCATTTGGTGCCCAGGATGGAAGGCACTGATGTTATTACTTGGGTTGAATTTATTAAAGCTTTGTATGTTAAGTATTTCCCTAAGGTCTATAGGAGGGAGAAGTTGAGGGAGTTTGTAAATTTAACCCAAGGGAACATGTCTGTGAGGGAGTATGATGCTAAATTTACTGCTTTGTTTAGATTTGCCACTAAGTATTTGCATAAGGAAGAAGATAAATGTAGTAAGTTTTAAGATGGACTGATTTGGCCTATTCAAAATAGAGTGGCCACTTATGAGTTAGAAGATTATGCTTCTCTGGTAAGCAAAGCCACGATAGCAGAAAGGCAAACGAACCAAGGGGTGGCGAGTAGAGAGAGTTTTAAGAAGAATAGATTCAACGCATCTCACTCTAAGGGAGGTGAGGGTGGAAGTGTTAAGATGGAACCTCATAAATTTCAGAGAGGTGGTAGAGATAGTGGTAGAGGCCTGGGGAGATTTGGCAGAGATATTAGTGGTGGAGAATCTTCTAGTCTGGTTAGGAGGTCAGGAAAGGGTGAGGCACCGACAAGAGTTGTTACATGTTTCTTTTGTAAAGAGGAAGGACATTATAAATCCGAGTGTCCTAAACTTAAAGGAGTGGAATGCTACCATTGTCATCAAGTGGGGCATGTTAAGAAGAATTGTTCGCAGTTGGCAGAGACTCCAGCAGCACCTAGTGAAGCAGCAAGCAGAGTGTTACCTCCAGGTAGTGGAGCGAAAAGTGTTGGTAGAGGACAAGCTAGTGGTTCCAGGCCAGGTGGACGAGTCTTTACGATGAAAGAAGCTCAGATTACTCCAGATGTGGTGACAGGTACACTTTCTGTTACTGATAGAAGTGCTTATGTTTTTATTAATTCTGGTTCAACACATTCTTTTGTGTCCTATGCTTTTGTTGTATACCTGAATAGACCATGTACTCGTTTAGATGTGGGGTTGGGTATTTATATGCCTATGGGGGATATGGTTGTAGTTGAATATGCTTTTCGTGATTGTGTTTTGACTGTGGGGTCTAGAGATACAGTTATAGATCTACTTCCATTGGATATTTCTGATTTTGATATAATTCTGGGAATGGATTGGTTATCTAAATATCATGCATCTATGGATTGTTTCTGTAAGGAAGTTGTTTTTAATATGCCTGGTGTGCCTAAATTTAAATTTGTGGGGGAAAGGAAAATTGTTCCCAGTTGCATCATTTCTGCTATTCAGACGAGGAAATTATTGAGTAAGGGTTGTGAGGATTTTATTGCATATGTTCTTGACACTAGGAAGGGGGCTTTACAATTAGTCGATGTTCCTATTGTACGGGATTTTCCTGAAGTGTTTCCTAGTGAGTTGCCAGGGTTACCTCCAGAGAGAGAAGTTGAATTTAGCATTGAATTAGCACCGGGGACAACCCCTATTTCTATGGCACCGTATAGAATGGCACCTGCTGAGTTGAAAGAACTCAAGATTCAGTTGCAGGATTTACTTGATAGGGGGTTCATACAGCCTAGTGTATCTCCATGGGGTGCGCCAGTTTTATTTGTGAAGAAGAAAGATGGTACCATGCGTTTGTGTACTGATTATAGGCAACTGAATAAAGATACAATTAAGAACAAATACCCTTTACCTCGTATAGATGATTTGTTTGATCAGTTACAGGGTGCTAAAGTGTTTTCAAAAATAGACTTACGATCGGGTTATCATCAGTTGAGGGTCAAGGAGAGTGATATTTCTAAAACTGCTTTTCGTACTCGGTATGGTCATTTTGAATTTCTGGTGATGCCTTTTAGGGTGACTAATGCTCCAACTATATTTATAGATCTTATGAATCGGGTACTTCGTCCTTTTTTTGATTCATTTGTGATAGTTTTTATTGATGATATTCTGATTTATTCATGTGATATGGTTGAACATGAAAAGCATCTCACAACTATTTGAATCTGTTGAAAGTTAAGAAGTTGTATGCCAAGTTTAGCAAGTGTGAATTTTGGCTATCACAAGTTATATTTTTAGGCCATGTTGTTTCGGGAGATGGTATATGTGTTGATCCTAAAAAGGTAGAGGCTATTGTAAAATGGAAGAGGCCCAATAACGTGACTGAGGTGAGGAGTTTTCTGGGTTTAGCTGGGTATTATAGGAGGTTTATAAAGGGATTTTCTTCAATTTCCTTGTCGATGACTAAACTAACCCGAAAAGATGTTAAGTTTGAATGGAATTATGATTGTGAAAATAGTTTTGATGAATTGAAAAAGAGGTTGGTAACTGAACCTGTTCTTACTATTCCACATGGTGGAGATGGTTTTGTTATTTATACTGATGCTTCACACCAGGGGTTGGGTTGTGTTTTTATGCAGCATGGTAGAGTTATTGCTTATGCTTCTAGGCAGTTGCATACACATGAACGTAATTATCCTACACATGATTCTGAACTTGCTGTTATTGTGTTTGCTTTGAAATTGTGGCGTCATTATCTATATGGTGAGGTATGTGAAATTTTTACTGACCATCAAAGCCTTAAGTATTTATTTACTCAGAAGGAGTTGAATTTGAGGCAGAGGTGGTGGATGGAGTTAATTAAAGATTATGATTGTACAATTCACTATCACCCAGGGAAGGCAAATGTAGTTGCAGATGCTCTGAGTAGAAAGGCTTCAGGCAGGTTATCTTGTATTCGGTGTGCTAGAGTTGCCCACGTCATGGAGTTGAGATTGATGGGAGTAGAATTGAAGCTAGCAGATGAGGATAGGTTCTTTGCTCATGTAAGCGTAAGGCCTTTGTTAGCTACCTATATTCGTGATTTGCAAAGTCAAGATCCATTTCTTGAGAAGAAACGACAAGATGTACGAGATGGTAAGTCTGAAGATTTTTGTATTGTGAATGATGGCACTTTATTGTATAAGCAACGATTATGCGTGCCTAATGTGTATGGATTGAAAGAGGAAATTTTAGATGAGGCTCATAATTCCATTTATACTATGCATCTTGGTAGTACTAAAATGTATAGGGATTTAAAGGAGCATTATTGGTGGAATAATATGAAAAAGGAAATAGTTGATTTTGTTGCCAGGTGCCTTATATGTCAGCAAGTGAAAGTGGAGCATTAGAAGCCTACTGGTCTGCTTCAACCATTGCCAATACCGGAATGGAAATGGGATCATGTAACAATGGATTTTGTGGTTGGGCTTCCTCGATCTCAGAAGGGGTCAGATTCGATTTGGGTAGTGGTGGATAGATTGACGAAGTCCGCTCACTTTCTAGCAGTCAAGACTATGTATACAGTTGATAGGTATGCTAGATTGTATGTTAATGAAATTATTCGATTGCATGGAGCACCTATATCTATTGTTTCAGATAGGGACCCTACTTCTACATCCAGATTTTGGGATAGCTTGCAGTATGCTATGGGTACTAACTTGAAGTTTAGTATGGCTTTTCATCCCCAGACAGATGGGCAGTCTGAAAGGACAATACAGGTTTTGGAAGATATGCTTAGAGCTTGTGTGCTTGATTTCAAAGGTAATTGGGATGAATATTTGCCTTTGATAGAATTTGCATATAACAATAGTTTTTAGTCTACTATTGGTATGGCTCCATATGAAGCCTTGTACGGTAGACGATATCGTACACCGATATGTTGGGGTGAAGTTGGTGAAAGGAAGATAGAGGGTCCAGAATTAATTGAAGTCACCACTGAAAAAGTGAAGATTATTCAAGATAGAATGAGAATAGCTCAAAGCAGACAGAAAAGTTATGCGGATAAACGACGAAAAGATTTGGAATTCCAGAAAGGGGATTATGTGTTTCTTCGCATATCGCCATGGAAAGGAGTTATGAGGTTTGGAAAGAAAGGGAAATTAAGTCCACGCTACATTGGACCTTATGAAATCCTTGAAAAAGTCGGGATGGTTGCCTACAAGTTAGCATTAGCACCAGAGTTAGCTCGGTTACATTATTTTTTCCATATTTCTATGTTAAGAAAGTATGTAGCGGATCCTTCACATGTGTTGGTGGAACAACCTATTGAGTTAAAGGAAGACTTGAGTTATGTGGAAGAACCACTTGCTATCGTGGATAGGAAGGAACAAATATTGAGATCAAAAGTGATCCCACTTGTGAAAGTTGTGTGGCGAAGGCATTCCATGGAAGAGGCTACATGGGAGACCGAGGATACCATGAAGATTAATTATCCGTATTTGTTTGATTCAGACAACCAAGGTATGTCAATTTCGGGGACGAAATTTCCTGACAAGGGGAGAATTGTGACAACCCGAATATAATTACGATAAATTATGTTTAAATCATGATTAGACTATCTGATATGGATAATATGTTATTAGTATATATAATGTTAAGTCATTATATTTAGTCTAATCCTAGCTTCATAAAGCATGAAAAATGAATTAGTTACGAATGTGAGATTTTGAAGTTTTCGGTACGAATGCTCATGTTTTAAGGCTAGTTTGAACGTTATAAAATAATAATTGACTTGGGCTGAAAGCTAAATATTTGTAGACAGGTGAGTTAGGTTTGTGACACAACAAACGGTGTGTGAAACGGAGGTCCGAGTAAGAAGTTATACCGAAATTACTAACGAAGGGTAAATTTGTCCATTCATTTAAGTGGAAATTTGTCCTTTATGCCCAATAAGTGTCTTAAATTGATTGGTTGGAGGTGGAGGTTGGCTTTGGACGACTTCAAACCCTTAGAACTATCTCCTTATTCATCAAAATTCAGCCATGAGAGATTTTAAGCTTAAAGAAAGAGAATTAGGAAGTTAGGAAGGAAAAATGAGGAGAAAATTGGAGAAAAATCCATAGAAATTACGTAAAAGCCCCTAAGGTATTTCCATCCATAAATCTTGTTTATTTCTTTGTATTACTTATTTAAATGATTGAAATAATAATTTGTTTACTGAAATTCCATGTCTTGATATGTACTTATGGATAGATGCAAGTTTAAGTAAACTTGAATGTGTAAACCCTTGAGATTGTTTTGTTTAGGAACCTTGTTTATTCAAACTTCCATATATTTCTCTATACTTACTGGAATTGATTGATTCCAATTGGATATTAACTTGGACTCATATATGTATGCCATATCCTAAAATCATGTGAAAATACCAATAAATGAGTCTTTGGTGGGAGTTTGAAATTCGGGTATGAAATTTGCCCTAAGGGTGAAAGTATGCCCGCCATGTGTTCGATGTTTTGCTTGACATAGCAAATGAACTCTGAAAATTATGAAATTATAATCTTGTATTGTTCAATATGTTTACTGATGTTGGGTGAAATATCATATAAATTTATTATGTATAAAAATTATGGAAATTCTTGGAAGTTGAATGAACGATAAAAGAGCCTATAGGGCAGATTTGTTATGTGGTAAAGAAATGGGCATACCTTGCCCTAGGAAAATTGAAATATCGCACCGTCTTTTGTATTGAAGTCATAATATGATAAGGATTGAATTACCAAGAATAAATGAATGTATATTTAGTCTATGATTTGGATATGTTAAATATATTAACATGGATTTGGATGGAACTTCACTTGTGATAAATGATTTGAATGGAATCATGTGATGCTTATGGATTGAATTACGTTTAAATCATTCTTTGGATTATTGATATTCTTATGATGATACTAATATTGTAAGAATGATAGGAAGGGAAGAGGATTTGATTGAACAAGTACCGGATAAAGGCAAGGGAAAAGCCAGTTAAACTATCAAGGTGAGTGTACTTATGATTTGTTTCATATATAAATAAGAATATAGCTCTAAGAGCCGATTTATTTGAATACTTCGGTATTCAGGATTCGTTTGGATATTAAAATATCTAGGATTTTTTTGGGTCTCATGATCCAGGATTGGTTTGAATACTTCGGTATTCAGGATTTGTTTGGATATTCAAATATCCAGAATTTGTTATTGCCAATGGGCAGAATTATTTGGATCTTATGATCCAGGATTTGTTATTGCCAACGGGCAGAATTATTTGGATCTTATGATCCATGATTTGTTATTGCCAATGGGCAGGATTGTTCAGATTTTATATTCACATATTCGATATAGAATTGTTATTCTATTGCAGGGAAGGAGTACCTCACTAAGCTTAATGCTTATGTTTTATATTTTAACAATTTCAGGTTTGTACGCTGCCAGCTAGGATAATATATGACCGGTAACTTTGAGAGTTGCACCGTTAGAAGAGCTGGGGTTTAAGTATGGAGATTTTATCGTTGTCACACTGAAGATTTTGATACACTCACACATTGTATATATTGATTTAGTATGGATTGAGTTGATCATAGTTAATCGTAGTATTGTATAATCTCTAATTATGACTATGATGTTGACTTCGTTATGGCACAAGAACAATATTATGTTCATTATGCAAAAAAAAATATTGATAAAGTAATTAAATTTTCAATGGGCTCAAGATTATGATCCAATTATTCTACTAACATATGATTAGTATGGATATTGGGTTTTGGGGTGTGACAAGAATCATCACAGAAGAAGCTTCCGCAAACATACTTTTTTTCCTACAGTCCTTGCTGAATGACGAGATGGAGTAGCTTTAATCAAATCTGCCATATCATTTGGACTGTCCGATAAATCAGCTTCTAGCTCGTGTTTAGGGGACTGTTCTTCCACACGTTTCACTCCATATTTGGAAACACTTTGATTTCTTACACATGTTTTGCCTGCACCACCTTTCAATTCATACTCCAAATGTTGTCCCACATTCAGCTCCTTAGGAAACTCAAGATGGACTTATTCTTGATTCTCATATTTACTCCCAATCCACCATGCATCGGAGAATACAATCATAGTATCAAAGTAATCCTCGCACATTACATTCTTACAACCTCTAGAGAACTGCAAAGTTAAGTACCTGGTTATTGGATAAACAATGGTCCCGAACAACTTCATCTGACCCTGGGGAAATTGAGATAGAGAATAGAGTTTTTGGTGCTGAGATCCTTGAGGTCACTAATTTTTCCATCGGATATGGGATCTATAAGTTCGGAAAAGAAGAATATGAATTTATTCTTTCTGTGGGACTTCCTGAAAATGTCTGTGCCATGGTGTTTGGCCACCATCTTGGATGGGGTGAGAGCAACTGAGAAGGCTTTTGTGGGAGCATCGGAGAGCATGTTTTTGGAAATTGCAATTATTTTAAGTCTTTTACACTCATCTGCTTCTGGATTAGGTGCTACTACTGTTGTCTTCCCATCCTTCTTCCCACCTCTCGCCATTATCACTCCCTCCCTCTCGGTTTTCTATATGACTTGACAAACAATAAACATAATTAATCAGTTTCTCGGTTCATACACTTAACCAAAACTATATTAAGGATTTAGGTATCTATTACTTGCAGGGGTTTGAAAAATAAAGGGAATGAAAATAATATTTGAAAGTGAATACTGTGAACAATAAAGATACAAACTCGGAGACAAAATGAACTTCAAACCCCAACATTAAACACATTGAAAGTTGGTAACCAATCACTAAAAAGGGAATATAATGTAATTAATCATATACACCTGCCATCGACACAATTGTATAAAAGCTTTATAAAAGGCAGATCCCAAGAGTTTCTCATAAATCATCAATTATACAGGAGCAACTAAAGCTCAAAATTAGCTAATCCAACAAAGATACAATCACATAAGTAAATATACAATCAGTAACACACATGAGATTTTTTTCATCCTAATCTTATTTGCATCTAAGGAAAAGAAGATTGATAGTAATCTTTTTTTCATCCTAAGCTTCATCCAAGGAAAAGAAGATTCATCCTAAGCTTTTTTCATCCTAATCTTATTTGATATCTAAAAGAAACCAACATCATACTACCAACCCCATACCTTCTCATATTGAATTTCTCATTCCTTCTTATCGGCATTCACTTCGGATGTTATGGCTTCATATTTCTTCTTTTGGATCTCGCCCTTTGGATTCCTCACCAACACAATTTCAATCTTAGCCTTATTCAATCTGTAGCGGTATCTGCTGTCCATAACAACAAAATCCTGGAACCTTTCCTCCATGCCAAAACGTCTTTAGCCACAAACAAAGAGAATTATATTAGTTTAACCTTAAAAAGAATCCTTACCAATCAAATATTGATATTTTTATATTTATTTAGTGTTAAAACTAACCAATGATAATGAATAGGCATTATAATTCAGCATAAGGAACATATAAAGTAAATCTAAAATGAGAAGAAATCGATATACCTGAGCTGAAATTTCTACAGCAACAAACTAACAGCACATTGCCTATTAAAAATAGTAAAATTTAAATTGTACTCATTAATTGCTCCATTTTCAACTTGAAAAGATAGATGTCATTTGTTCACTTGTAAACTATTCATTTCAATTTTAAGTGAGGGGCATTCGACAAAATGCCCCTAGTTTTAAAGAAAAGAAAAAGATTTAATCCAACATTTTAAAAATTACTTTTACTCTCTAACCATGACTTTAACTCAGAATAGTGACTTCAATTTTTAAAATCACTATGGTACATGTGGCAAGGCCACATCAATACTTTATCTCACTGACATGGCAACTTATAAAAATCAAGACCTAAACCTAAGAAAAATCCAAGTAGAGGTTTTTAGGTTCCGACCGACATAAGAAATAGGCTGGTGTGATTTGGGGCTTTAGAGCGAGGATTATGTAGAGTTAGGCAAGGCCTCTTAATGGTCGATGAGTGGCAGCATGATTTTGTAGATAGTAAAGAAACATGAGTCAAATGGTCGAGGTGCAGAGATTTAGTCACTAACATTGATATTGTTGTGTGCTTCATGATCTCTTTTCAACACTCATATAAATCAACTATAAAATGAGACGAATCAATGTCAATATAAAATCTAGGTAGTATATTAACATAACATAAGGGATAATAGTTTATAACACTCGATGAAAATAGTGAAAAGAAAAATTAACAACAAACATGTACCTGGTAAAGCAGGGATGGATCTGCATTGTGACCTCTGAAGATTTGCTCTAAAAAGTCATATTCTAAATATATTTGAACCTCAAAAGAGGTCATTTAATAAGGGAAGAAAATTAATTGATTAGAATAGGACATATCACCTGATTGTTATAGGTGATCCTCAAAAACATAGGAAAATTTTACATCCCCTTTGATAAACTTTAAACCAGTTTGCTTCAAAATCGAGAATACATCCACATATAATCTTAGATAAAGCATTCACGGTAGGATTTTACTAATAAAACCAACAAATTCATGCTCAGGTATATTGCATAATTTATAAAAAAAAAGTTTTATACAAACATTATACAAATTATTTATAGTTTCACAATTTTATACAACTAAAATGAAAAAACAACTCACAAAATGTACTTACATATTCAATCTAACCCTCTTTCAAATTACCCTGGCGTTATTGAGTTGAAGAGGTTTGGAAATCCCCATTTGTAATGATGATGCAACTAGTTTTATTTTGCTCTCTTCATACTTTCCAGCCAAAGAATCGAAGAGAAACCGGCACCAACACCACAGCCAAATCAATTGTGGTCAGCAATCGCACCACCTGTAATATATTAAGGGCATTGAATGTGCAAGCCAATTCCCACCCCTGCAGATGCCTCATGTCCAGCAATGCAATTATAGACACCGTAACATGCCTCTAGTAGAACATGAAAAATCAAAAACAGAATAGGCATCTCAATGGGACAATACTACATGTGAAAAATCACAATAAGACTACCTTTAAAAGATGGCATGTCCATAGAAATTTCTAAAACTCACTACATAAACATAACACAACAAAAAATAGAAAATGTTAAGAAAATTGAAGTTGCAAGGTTATATGTTCTTAGTTTAATTCGTGGAATACACACACGCAATCCAAATTAAAATTAGCTATGAAATGATATTCTCCAATTTTAAATTATGTAGCAGATTCACAAATTCGCAAGAACAATTTTCAATTAATGCAATGGGATTGATAACTTGACTAATTAAAATAAAATTATTCCAATTTTATTCATTTTATCCTAAGCATACATCTAGGTGATTTAATCAAGTAAAATGCGAAAATCCCAGCCACGACGCGCCGATGTACAAGGAAAACCCAAATGGGAAAAACCTCGGACGGCTGGGCCTAGACAAAATCCACTACAAAATAGGTTTTACAAGAGACTCAAAAGACTTATAGACATTGACTCTCTCAAGACTTGCTTATGCCATCCTCGACCTCTGAATTTGTAGTACGCGAAGCTCCAACGCGTTGCTCGACACTCCTCGTGTCGCAGTATCCACTGAAGCCCAAAACCACCGTCTCCACAGAGCTTGAATGCAGAGATCCATCGCAAACTTACTTGTTGAATGTCAAGTTGATTGAAGGGGTTTTGTTTCAAAATATGATAAAAGTGTTGGAGATGATTTTTACCAAAAAGAGGGAAGTTATGAAAAATGATCTCTAGAGAATAATGAACTTCCTTAGCCTTTGAAACTGATTTCCGTCCATATAATATAACTGAAAAAGTAGTGGACCAAAATAGTTGTGGGAAAATAACTGCTTAAAAATAAGTTCAAAAATTCAGATCTGGCAGAACTCGTTCGAACGAGGTCGTTCGAACGAGTTATCTAACGAAGTTCCAGTATCGACTTAGATAGGTCATTAGAAATCTCGTCGAAAGAGATCGTTCGAACGACCTTTCTAACGAAGTTCCAGTATAGCCTGGGAAATGTCGTTAGATCCAGGTCGTTCGAACGACCTGGATAAACTTCGAACGAGATTTCTTATTTTGTAAAAACTTATTCAAATTTATTTCAAAGATAGTTCTTTATGAAAATTTCTTATTTACGAACATTTCTCTTATAACAAAATACTCCAACACATAAATTTTATTTTGGTCATATACCTTTTTAGGATAACGAGCATGGCGTTCATATTGATGACGCGTGAACTTTGGATGCGATGCTTGAATCTTTACGTTGAATGATGCTTGATGCAAAATGACCCAAAATTGTTTTGTCCAACGGAATATAGCCAATATAACAAATAACTAATTTGGAAATTTGTCCTCAAAAATCTCCCCCTTTGGCTATTCCGGGACAAAACAGAATAATAAAAAAATAAATAAAAAGACATAATTTGCTAAGCCAGCCGTCAAGCCGATTCTAAGGCCCGTCGCAAAAACCCAAAAAAGACAGATAGACTTAAAGACAAGACTGACGAGCTGCAAAGGAGTAGGAGATGTATCCCACACACATGAAACAACAAATTCATAAACGCATGGGGAAGTAGAGAATAGAGTTAGCATATGTTGTGAATGGTAAATGAAAGTCCCCCTAAAATATGCATATGTTCAATATTAAGAATCTTACTCCCCCTAAATTATGAATATATTTCAATATTAATTCCAAATTATGAATTCATTTCAATATTAATTCCAATTAAGAATTCCCCATAGTCAATATTTCTCCCCCTTTTTGTCCGGAAAAGACGAAGGGATAAATGGCCTGCATGTTAAAGAATAAGCGAGAGAACAATAGGCAATTAACCAATAAAAATGAAGAAATGAAATGACAAAGGAAATAGCATGAGGATTCATTAACCAATAGAAACGGGTAAATAGTCAAAGTGCATACACGGCATAAGGAGAAACGAACTAATATCCAAACCAACGGAACCAATACATGAAAGAAATATATCCACTCAGCCTCACAAGTACATGGAAAATAGAAATGAAAAGCAAAGTACATCAAGGGGCAGGAGCATCATGTGGAGTATCATCGGGATGAGATCCGGAGCCGAAATCGGATGATCCAGCACCGCGGCGCATCTCCATACGGCGAATGGCATCAAGATGCTCTAACAGAAGAGAGTCCCGACGGGCCTGGGCTTCATCTCTACGCGCCTAAGCCTCCTCCCGATGAGCTTGTGCCTCGCGGTTCTGCTGCATAGAAACCAAAAGCTCCTGCATAAGGGCCTTGTCCTAATGCCTATCCTCCTGAAGCTGTTCAACCTGAGAACATACAAACAAAAAATTCTCCGACTCGACGGGTGCGAGAACATAGGAAGGGGAGGGGCGATGGATAGAGCGAGAGGGTGCGGGACGACTGGGGGTAGGGTAAGAGGAAGTGGCGGAGTGAGAAGAGGTGGAGGGGGTGAGGTGAGGGGTATCCGGGGGAAAATGACCACGAGATTGGCTGACCGAGGACATGTCAATGGTTTGATATTTGGTGACGGGGATATCGGTGGAGACGCGGGGGCAGCCGGCGGCAAGACAAAAGCGGGTAATAATGGCCGTAAAAGGGTGGGCTTGGCGAGCGGAACTGGAGGGGAGGATCCTAACCGTCCAAATGACACTAAAAATGTAGGCGGGGAGGTCGATGTGAGCCCGAATGCTAATGGCAAAGATAAGGTCCACGTGATGTTTGGTTATTTGGGTGGTGTTCGCACGTGGAAGAAGACAGGCACATACGATCCAATTAAGGACCATAAAATCAGGATGTAAATGTTTGTGGAAGATTGTGACAGTGCCGGGAGGGAGGAACCTAAAAATGGTGTTTATAACAAGGGAAGGATCGGGACGGGTATCGGATGTCCAAGGGAAGGAGGGATTATTGACCCTAGGTAAGGGGATGAGTTGAGCTATCGAGTCGGGAGAGACAATAATCTCCCTATCGCGCACCTTAGAATAAATGTGATTATCCTTATCGTGCATCCCAAAATAAAATTCCGGAACAAGGTCAGGAAAATAGTATCCTTGAGAGAGAAGAGAGGGTCCCATCCTAAATCAGAAATCCACGAATTCATAGTGGTGCCGTGGAGAGAGTGGAGATTAATAATATTCTCCCGAACGATAGAACGTGTAGCGAAACCTTGTGTGTGATAAAGAGTGTGTGCAGAGAGGGGCTTCCAACGCAGCCTAAGGTCAGGTATAGCTGCATTGGCATGGGTCTCCTCATCAGAGGAAGAGCAGCGTTCCTCGGGGGAATTGCTTATACGGCATTGGCGACGGTTACGGGCCATGGTAAACAAGAAGGAAACTAGAACCTACCCGAACAAAATTCCAACCAAACCACCAATCACACAAACAAATCAACAACCAATCAGAATAATCCCATCCTCTATTAAGTAAAAGATAATAAAAAGTTTAGTTAAGATAAATTCCATGAAATTAAAAAATTTGAATTAAAAAAAAAACTTATAATATCATGGAATAGAGCTTAACCAGGGGCAATCAGAAACAAAATCAGATAAAATAAAAGGCCCCAAAAAAAGAGATATACACACATTTATATATATAAATGTTGGGTAACAAAAATCGATTTGATTTAAAAAGGACCCAATCACACACACACACACACACACACACACACACACACACACACACAGAGATATATATATATGTATATATATATATATATATATATATATGTATATATGTATATATGTATATATATATATATATGTATATATATATATATAGATAGAGATATAGAAATATATATAGATATATGGATAGCAAGGGAAAGGAAATACCTCGAAATGAAGAGGGAAAACTGCACACCACAAATCCACACAGCAAATGGGGGAATGGAAAGGATGTTAATAGAGGAGGTGAAGGGAGGAAAAATCGTGGGAGAATGAGAGAGTGGGAGATAGTAAGAATGAGAGATAGAGGGAAGAGAGTGGGAAAATGGAAGAGAGTGGGAGAAAAATTTGGTAAAAGTGGCATTGGAAATCGTGGCAGGTAGAGAGAGAAAAAATAGGGTCAGGCGACAGATTTGGGGAAGAGAAACTGCAGGTTTTAAACGCAGGTCATTCGAACGAGTCATGTCGTTCGAACGAGGTATTTCGAACGAAGTTCCAGTAGTGGATTGGGAAATTTCGTTAGAAATATCGTTAGAAATTTGTTCGAACGACATTACGAACGAAGTACCAGTAAGGGTGATAAGAATGTCGTTAGAAATCTCGTTCGAACGAGAATTTCTGAAGAAAATCAATATTTTTAAATAAAAATAAAATAAAATAGGGTTAAAAAAATAGCATAATAACAGGAATTGGGAAGGCCAGAAATATGCCAAAAATGTGATCTTTATAGTCCTAGCTTGTGTCAACATATCCAAATGGTGGGAGCGAGAATGCAGGGGTGTGAACACTACGAGTGAGAGTTTTTAGCCACAACAATGTACAAGTGCGGAATGCCAAACAACATATAAGCGCAATATTCACTCACATTAGCCTTGTGTCAAACAAAAGGAAATATTATTGAACACTTAAACACGAATGCAACAAGCATACAAAATAGATGATTCTCTCGCCAATAATGTCACAATGAGAAAGCAAAGAATCGATTAAATGTGCATGCCCATTGATCTTCAACTTATATCTCCCATGAGCAACAATAGATTGAGACTATTCTTTTTGATGAATCAATCAAGCTAATTATTTTGGCCTTGGCATTATATATCATTTTTCAATGCTTCTATTTTTGGCACACAATAGAGAATGCAAATGGAGGCATTTCACACAAAAACTTTATGTTTTTCGCAGCCCTAGTCCATTGCTTGAAACGGAAACCAACCGGAAGAATATAATCACTTTTGTTTCAATCCGGGCAACGGATGATCATGCACAATTTCGATTGCTTATAACAGATGTGACAGGATTGAGAAGACAACACCAAATCTCATTTTTGCAAGTACAATGTGAACAAGATATCCGCAATATTTCGTGAATGGTGTGTGCAAAAAGGCAAAGATGTGAGGAAATCGCAAAAATATATATCATAAAAGACCATTTTTGTGCACAAGATAAACAAGGTCTGGATTAACTACTCATCGAAGGCCACGTGAACATGGATAAAGATAGGGATCCGAATGCATCGACCACAAAGCCATATGGACAAAAAAAATTTAAAAGCTTTTCTAACCATTCCCTTTTTTCCTTGAAAATAAAAGAAATATTTTTGAGATTTTGAATAAAGTATATACAAAAGAAATCTAGTTCATAAGTATAAAGATATGCAAGAGAAACAACCTAAACTAGATAAGCGGCTTCGATCTCAATCAATTGAGCAAACCCCAATTGATTTCCTAAAGTTTTCAAACCTAAGGGCATCTAGAGGCTTAGTGAAGATATCGTCCATTTGTTGATCAGTAGAAACGAAGCTTAGAGAAACGATTTTCTCTTCAACCAAGTCACGAATGAAATGTTCACGATCTTAATATGCTTGGTTCTAGAATGTTGAACAGGATTACGAGAAATGTGAATTGCACTAGTATTGTCGCAATAGATAGTAATAGTGCCTTGGGAAATACCGTAATCTTCCAACATTTGTTTCATCCAAATGAGTTGAGTGCAACAACTCCCGGCGGTAATGTATTCGGCTTCCGCCGTGGACAAAGAAATAGAATTTTTTTTCTTTCTCATCCATAAGACAAGTGCACTTCCAAAGTAGAAACAACCGCCAGAGGTACTTTTGCATCAATCAACATCTCCTGCCCAATCGGCGTATGAATATGCCGATAGATAATCATTGGTGTCAAAACAGTACCAAATTCCAAAATACAGGGTCCCACTAATATATTTGATGATACGTTTGATAGCAAGTAAATGAGACTCTTTTAGAGCGGCTTGATAACGAGCACAAACTCCTACACTAAAGGAAATATCCGGACGGCTAGCAGTTAGGTAAAGTAAACTACCTATCATACTTCTAAAAAGAGTCCTCTACATCCTTTACGTCGGTATCCTTACTAAGTTTAATAGATGAACTCATAGGAGTACGAGCATGTTTAGCGGATTCGAGTTTAAATTTCTTAACAAGGTCTTTAGCATACTTAGTTTGGGACAAAAATATCCCACTTTTGAATTGACGAACTTGAAGACCTAGAAAGAAAGTAAGTTCACCTACCATACTCATCTCAAATTCATTATGCATTTCTTTTGAAAAAATTTGAGTATGTTTATCACACGTAGACCCAAACACTGTGTCGTCGACATTTACTTGAGAAACTAGGATACCTTTTTCATCACGGCGAACAAAAATTGTCATATCTACTCCCCCTCTCAAAAAGCCACGAGAAAGGAGATAAGAGGTGAGTCTTTCATACCAAGCACGGGGTGCTTGTTTCAAGCCATATAGAGCTTTCTTTAGGAAGAAGACATGAGTAGGATGTTTTGGGTCCTCAAACCCTTTTGGTTGTTCAACATAGAATTCCTCTTGAATAATACCATTTAAAAAGGCACTTTTTACATCCATTCGATATAATTTAAATTGAAGGTGACATGCTATGGCGAGTAAAAGGCGAACTGATTCTAACCTCACAAGAGGAGCAAAAGTTTCTTCAAAGTCAACATCTTCTATTTGGGTGTATCCTTGAGCAACTAATCTAGCTTTATTTCGAACAATGACACCATTTTCATCCATTTTATTTTTGAAAATCCATTTAGGGCCAATGACATTGGTATTAGAAGGCCTAGGGACTAATTCCCAAACATCATTTTTCTTAAATTGAAACAGTTCTTCTTGCATAGCATTAATCCAATGTTCATCTTTTAATGCTTCTTTAAAGTTTTTAGGGTCAATTTTAGAAGTATAGCATAGATAGGTAACTTCATTTTCTAATTGCGCCCTAGTCTTGACACCTAGCTCGGGATCTCCTATAATTTTTGAAGTGTCATGACTTTTACGCACCCAAGGAGTAAGATCCTTCTTCTCAGAAGTTGGAACAACCAAGTCATTTTGAGATTCAATACTTTCAACATTTGACACAACATCACAATCACATGACAAATCTTCCTCATTATCAATTGATGTGGCTGGAGCATCATCTTTTATGACAACGTTAATTGATTCCATGACGTTAGAGCTACTTAAGTTGAATGCTCTAAAGGTTTTACTATTTTGAGAATATCCTAGGAATATACCTTCATCACTCCTTGAGTCAAATTTTCCTAGAAGTTCTCTATCTCGAAGAATATAGCATGGACTACCAAACACCCTAAAGTAGAACAAATTAGGTTTCTTACCCATCCACAATTCATATGGAGTTTTGTTAGTGTTCGGACGCAAGTAAACTTTATTTACTATGTGACATGCGGTGTTAACTGCTTCGGCCCAAAACCTACGGGGCACATTTCTTCCTAGGAGCATAGATATTGCCATTTCTTGGATCGTTCGATTTTTTTTCTTTCAACTATACCATTTTGTTATGGTGTTCGAATGGCCGAGAATTCATGTTTAATTCCTACTTCATCACAAAAGGCATTCACATCGGATTCCTTGAATTCGGTTCCATTATCACTCCTAAAGCGGTTTATGGTAACACCGTGTTAATTTTGAAGAGTTCTACATTTAACAGTAAGAAAATCAGTTGTCTCAGATTTTTCTCTTAGAAAGCCTACAATAGAGTACCTAGAGAAATCATCCACCATTACTAAGATGTATCTTTTTCCTCCTATGCTCTCGGTACGAGTGGGACCCATAAGGTCCATGTGTATCAATTCTAAGACACGAGATGTTGTTATAGAGTTTAGCTTCTTATGAGGACTCTTAATTTGTTTTCCTAATTGACACGGCCCGCAAATGGTGAAGGTTGGCTTTCCTAGTGGTGGTAAGCCTCGAACTAGTTCTTTTCTCACTAATCTATTAAGATCTATAAAGTTTACATGATCTAATCTTTGATGCCAAATATCGGCAGATGAGGCTTTTGCATTATTGCAAACTAAAGATGATTTAGGAATAATTCCATAGCAATTGTCACTAGTTCTATTACCTTATAAAATAGATTCACCTGACTGGTCATAAACGATGCACTCCGATTGACTAAATTTCACATCAAGATTTTCATCACATAGTTGGATAATACTTATCAAATTATCCTTGAGACCATCAACATAAAGAACATTTTCAAGTTTAGGAAACCCGGAGATTTCAATAGATCCTTTACCCATGATTTGAGATTTGCTACCATCCCCAAAAGTGACTTTACCATCTTTATATTTTTTGAGAGTGGTAAATAGAGATTTATCACCAATCATATGTCTTGAACAACCACTATCAAAGTACCATTGAAAGGTATTTTGAGCCTTTAGTGCAACATGAGCAACAAAAGCTTTCTTGGTATGATTTTTCTTAACCCAAGTTTGAGTTGTTTTCTTTCCTTTGTTGGCTCTAGTGTTATAATTAGAATTATTTCCTTGGACTTTAGAAAACCTAAGAAACTCTTCCATTAGACTTTTTGAAGTATTGACTAGATACTCGACTTGACTCTTAAGACTAGCTAAGGAGCTATGGGGTTGTTTAGAATTTGTGAATTGAGAGTTCTTTCCAAAATTGTAGCAAAAATATTTAAGATGGCCCCATTTGTGACAATATGTGCACACATATGGTTGTTTTGGGCCAGATTTTAAAGGTTGCTTAGTAGGACTTATTTTAGAAACATTAGATTTGGTAACAAACTTAGCTACTGGTCCAGGTTTGACTTTCGATGAATCTCCTTCTTCATATCCTATACCCTTTCACTCTTGATAACCTTTCTCCTTATATCCTAAAATAGGACCTAGAAATAATTTTCCCATTCTTCCTGAATTATCCTCGAGTGTGACTTTAACTTCACGAGAGGACTCGAGATCTTTTTCAATATGGGAAATTTTAGCTTCTAGAGATTTTTTAATTTCTAAAGACTCATTAAGATCTTTGTTAACACCTTCCAAGGAGATAATTAAGTCACATTCTTCTTTACCAATCAAGATAAGCTTCTCAAACAGAGATATCTTAATTGCCTCGAGTTGACTAACCAAAGCCTCCTTCTCCTTCAGGCCTTTCAATTCTTTTTCTAAAGTTGACTTTAAAGGTTAATCTTTTGTTAACTTTTTGAATGCGAAGAGATTCATTGTAGAGTTCAGAAAAAGCGGATTGTAGTTCACTCTCATCTATATCACTATCACTCTCTTTTTCATCACTACTAGTAGAATGAGTAGAAACAACCTCAAGATTTTGCTCGAAATTGTCAACATTAAGGTATGACACACTTGAATTACTAGCGTGGTTTGCCATAAAGCAGTGAAGTTATTTCTAGACGGGTTAGAGTCATCAGAGTCGTCAGACTCATTATCACTGTCACTTAGAGTAGCATTGTAAACAGCTTTTTCTTTGCCTTGTCTTTTAAGTTTTGTAGGGCGCTCGAAAGCTCTATGACCACATCCCTCACACTCAAAGCATCTCTCCGAATCATCATTTTTAAAGTTATCTTTGTTGAACTTCTTTTTATCCAGATTATTGAATTTTTTATTTCCTCCTTTGTTTTTGTTCTCAAATTTAGGTTTTTCAAATTTAGAGTTTTGTTTTTTAAACTTGAGAAATTTTTTAAATTTTTTAGCAAATAAGGCTATATCATCAGGATCAAAGTTAGACTCATCAGAATCAGACACATCGACTTTCTTAACTTTTAAAGCAACACCTTTATCTTTGCTTTTGTTATCTTTAGGAAACATATTTAGTTCATAAGTTTGCAGATCACCAACAAGTTCTTCAAGTTTTAAAGTGTTTAGATTTCCTAAAGAATTAAGAACAGTGACTTTAGGAATGAGTCGCTTAGGAAGACATCTAAGTATTTTCTTAACAACACGATTTTCAGGTATTTTTTTCACCTAAGTTAAAGCAAGAGTTAACTATGTCTGATAAATGAGCATAAAACTCACCAAATGTTTCAGTTTCTTTCATGGTGATCGTTTCAAATTGTGTTGTTAAGTTTTGAAATTTTGACGCTTTAACAACACTAGTTCCCTCATGAGTAACTTGGAGAATGTTCCAAGCTTCCTTTGACGTTTCGCACGTCATTATTCGACGAAATTCATCGGGGGACACGGCACTAAATAAGGCATTTAATCCTTTAGAGTTACAGTTACACCATTTTAGTTCTTCCTCACACCACTGTTCAACAGGAGTCAAAATAATTTCATCATTAACAACCATAGTAGGAGGGGACCATCCTCTTTCAACAGTAACCTAAACACGTTCATCAATTGATTTAAGAGCAGATTTCATACGTGCTTTCCAATAGGTGTAATTAGTTCCATCAAACAAAGGTAGTCTATTCGACGAAAAACTATCCATATAACCTCCAGGATTCATCTAAATAACTTTTAGAGACTAGCTCTGATACCAATTTGAAGTTGCAAGGTTATATGTTCTTAGTTTAATTCGTGGAATACACACACGCAATCCAAATTAAAATTATCTATGAAGTGATATTCTCCAATTTTAAATTAAGCAGCAGATTCACAAGTTCGCAAGAACAAATTTCAATTAATGCAATGGGATTGATAACTTGACTAATTAAAATAAAATTATTTCAATTTTATTCATTTTATCCTAAGCATACATCTAGGTGATTTAATCAAGTAAAATGCGAAAATCCCAACCACAACGAGCCGATGTACGAGGAAAACCCAAATGGGAAAAACCTCGGACGTCTGGGCCTAGACAAAATCCACTACAAAATAGGTTTTACAAGAGACTCAAAAGACTTACAGACATTGACTCACTCAAGACTTGCTTATGCCGTCCTCGACCTCTGAATTTGTAGTACGCGAAGCTCCAACGCGTTGTTCAACACTCCTCGTGTCGCGGTATCCACTGAAGCCCAAAACCACCGTCTCCACAGAGCTTGAATGCGGAGATCCACCGCAAACTTTCTTGTTGAATGTCAAGTTGATTGAAGGGGTTTTGTTTCAAAAGATGATAAAAGTGTTGGAGATGATTTTTACCAAAAGAGGGAAGTTATGAAAAATGCTCTCTAGAGAATAATGAACTTCCTTAGCCTTTGAAACTGATTTTCGTCCATATAATATAACTGAAAAAGTAGTGGACCAAAACAGTTGTGGGAAAATAACTGCTTAAAAATAAGTTCAAAAATTCAGATCTGGCAGAACTCGTTCAAACGAGTTATCTAACGAAGTTCCAGTATCGACTTAGATAGGTCATTAGAAATCTCGTCGAACGAGATCATTCGAACGACCTTTCTAACAAACTTCTAATGAAGTTCCAGTATAGCCTGGGAAATGTCGTTAGATCCAGGTCATTCGAACGACCTGGATAAACTTCGAACGAGATTTCTTATTTTGCAAAAACTTGTTCAAATTTATTTCAAAGATAGTTCTTTATGAAAATTTCTTATTTACGAACATTTCTCTTATATGAAAATTTCTTGATTAAACAAAATACTCCAACACATAAATTTTATTTTGGTCATATACCTTTTTATGATAGCGAGCATGGTGTTCATATTGATGACGCGTGAACTTTGGATGCGATGCTTGAATCTTTACGTTGAATGATGCTTGATGCAGAATGACCCAAAATTGTTTTGTCCAACGGAATATAGCCAATATAACAAATGAATCGATTGGAAATTTGTCCTTACAAAAATAAGGAAAGAGATAGAAATATAGAACACAAAGAGCAAAATGGGACTATAAGAACTACACTGGACACTGGTTGTGGAGTATATTGAACTCTACTCTGTCTTATATTCATCTCTTACATTGAGAGTTCGCGTTGATATTTTCTCTCTATATATTCTGTATTGTTGTCCCTATTATAATGGATTATTGTGCTTTGGTTGCAAGTTGGGGGGCCTACCCTTGGAAAAGAAATGTTATAGCGATGTCACTTGCTCAAAGGGACTCTTATGAAGAACAGGTTCAGTTTGATATTGAGAGGGGAGTACCTGCTGTTATTGGTGTTCTTGGAACACTAAAAATGCCAAATGAAATAATATGCCACAAAAAGTAGAGAAATTTTAATTTATCGTAGTAAGAGCGTGTGTTTCTTGCAATTATCCATCTTTCTTAAAAACAAAAATCAAGTTTAATCACCTAAAATAAAAAGATTACACCCACATTAGGTTACACAATCAATCAAAACAGAATTAAGGCAAAATGATATATTAAATAACCACTTACAAAAACCACTATCTGAGAACGAAAGTAACCAAAAAGTAGAGAATCTTGGTTCATATACAAAAAAAAAAGAATGAATTTATAAGAGTCATGTTTATAACCTTTTTTTTTTTTGGGGGGGGGGGGGGGGGGAGGGAGGAATACCCCTATGATTTTATTATGGTAGGAGAAATAGCCTATCCTAGATGGCATTTAAAACTTGAAGAAACATAAAATTCGAGAAACTTTGGAAAACCCAAGGAGGAAATATAAAAAAGCAATAAATGATTGAATTTATATATATTCTCCTTACAGAGATAATGAGACAAGTATTCATAAAATTAGGATATTTTTCTAATTGAAGGAAGACCAATCTTATCTATCTTCAAACAACCCCTTGTAAATCTAGGAAGTTGGTTACGAGAATTAAACAAAATTGATGTAGCTGAAGAAGATGCCAAGTTTGCAAGGCTATCTGCAACCCCATTTCTTTGTCTAAAAATATGATGAATGTTGCACTGATAAGAAGAAATTGTCTTTGAGCAATATTCAATACACTTTTTCATATTCCAAGGAGAATTCCATTTGTTCCGCACCATATTATACAAGGAATTTGAATCTATCTCGATGATAAGGTCTTTGATGTCCATCTTTAAACAGAGGTACAATCCTATATGCAAATCTTCTGCTTATGCATAAATACTAGTTTGATGGCCCACAAACTGAGAAAAAGCACAGATAAAATCCCCTTTGTGATCTCTAATTATTCCACCACAACCACTAGCTCCCGAATTACCTAACGAAGAACCATAAACATTAAGTTTGAAAAAGTTCTGGGAGGGGATCTGTTCCATTGAATTGCTAGGAAGGAAGAAGGCTTTTGATGAATTTTCATTCCAAACATATTTGAAATGTAGATGTCCTCCTGCTTAAGATTAATGTTGAACTTTGTACCTGCAATCAAAGATCTCTCATATAGGAAATAACATTAGAAATAATCAATTGCTACTCCACGTGGATCCCATAAAAAACATTTCTATTCCTTGCAGTCCATAGTTCCCAAAAAATGATGATAGGAAGATTATGAGCCAGAAACTGAAGGTGAGTAGGGAACTTCTTGATCCACCAAGATACAAGCATTGCATAGCATGATAGAAAATTGAGCTTTAGACCCAACATATTTCCAAAAAAACTCCAGACTTTATGATCAATAGGTCCTGATAAAAAAGAATGGGAGATGTTTTCAATATGAGCATAGCAGCATATATATCTTGAGGCCAAATGAATATTCAGTTTCTAAATCATAGAGTCCAATGGAACTACCTGTTGTAAAATTTTCCAAGTAAAATAGGTAATTTAATAGGGCATTAGGAGGACCAAAGTAACTTCTATAAAAAGGAGAAAGGACTTTGAGCCATACAGACTGAATAAGCAGACTTGAAAGAGAAATTTCCATCTGTAGTGAGAGTCCAAATGATAGAGTCTCCATCATGAATTATATTTTCTTCAAAGTAGTTATAAACTGATTTTATTCTTTTGACAACATGGGAGCCTTGATTTCCAGAAAATAAATTTGACTTGTATTTATTTAGCATGAAAGTAGCCCACAGACTTTTTGAAGTTTTTATAGACCAACAAAGTTTCAAACTAGCTGCTTTAGAGATACCTGTCAGGCTTCTAACATTCAGACCACCTTAGTTGAAAGGTGTACTGCCAGTCGGTCCAGTGATGTTTGGCTTTATCCTCTTGAGATGAATCCCACGAGAAATTAGAAAAAATAGTCTCAATTCTTTCAATAATAGCCTTTGGGGGTTGAATTGCAGCCATAGTGTGGATAGGAATTGAAGCTAGGACATGGTTAATCAAAGTAAGCCTTCCACCTGGGGATAGATATTTTAACTTCCAACCTGCCACTCTAGATCTAATTTTCTCAAGCAACTCAGTAAAATAACAAAGCTTTAATCTACCTTTATAGAGAGGGCAACCAAGATACTTAATAGGCAGATGCTTGAAGGACAAACGAAGAAAGGAGGGTATATCATTCTTTCTATCAATATTGGTCTTGGTACCTGTAGTGAAAGAGATCTTTTGCATATTGATCTTTTGGCCTGAAAGGTCTTCATAAGAGTGAATAAATTCCATCATCTTTTGTGCCCATTTGTAAAAATGATTGTATTATCTTCATATGAAAAATGAGATATTATTGGGCATGTAGAGGGAATGTTATAAGGTTTAATGATGTTGTCTTTGATCTTCTGATCTAAACCTCTAGAAAGTACTTCAGCTGCAATGATAAATAAAGAAGGAGAAAGAGGGTCTCCTTGTTTAAGACCCCTAGTAGACTTGAAGAAACAAGTTGATAATAATTGAGAACCATTTGTTCGATAAAAGCCTCCAAATCATGTCTATGAAGCAATCACTAAACCAAACTTTCTCAGTATAGAGAGCAAAAACAACCAAGAGACTCTATCGTATGCCTTTTCCATATCAAGCTTAATAATGAGATTAGATCCATGAGACTTCTTATCCAGACCTGCTGTGAGTTCTTGAGCCAAAAGGATATTCTCATTAATGCAAATATCATATTGGAATGTGATCAAATTCATTGTCGTTTCATTATAAAAAATTAGCCAAAACTAATAGTAACAGTGTTGTTATATTATGAATCCGTAAAAAGTAACAGTATCATTGTCAAAAGTAGACCAAGCTAAATAAAAGACAACCAATGATAAAAAAAAAGTATAACCCAATACAAAAAATACAAAAATCTATAATTCGTCATTATGGTATTTCATCAAACATATGGTATTCATAGTATAAAAACAACACTCAATATACATCTACTAATAATCTACTTTGCATAGAAACCAACCTGGGATTAGATCTTTGCATGCTATTAAGTTATAAGGCATTTAATATGGGTAATATCTATATAGAAAATTTAACAGATGACAATATGACTCAATAATATTCCACACAACTGGATATATGCATCAGCAAAAGTTCCTAATCTAACACTAAAATAATAGAAAATGTATATAATAACATCATATAATAAGCACAAAGTTGAGAATAAATTAATCTAAAGCCTAATAAAGTCGGTTGAAGCCAAAAACACAGCTACAACACCCACATTTAAGGTGATTTCCTAGCAATAATTACAACAAACAACTTACAAATGAGACATTGTGTAACTAAATACTTTACTATTTATACCTTGCATTGTGTTTATTAGTCTAAGGAGCAGGTTTATAAATCAAAATTGAAGAACCTTTACCACCAAAACCAACTTATCTTAACCTTGTTTGTGTGGATTCACGTCGACAACAATAATAGTACAAAAACAAAACACGAAAATCAACCCACATGTAACGGTAGGGGAATTAATTTTAGTCCCAAATCCAAAAAAAAAGTATTTCTCAAAAGGGACCAATTAACAAAAAGAAAAACATGCTCAACTTATGTGTTTAAGTGAAACTCCATATATGCTAACTCCAGGGGTTCAAGAACTATGAGAGCAGTGTAGTTACCAACCTGCAAATATTGAAGTGTAAAAATAATAACAGAGATACCAAAATGAACTTGAACTATTGAATGAACAATTAAAACTTTAAATGTATAATGGGTGATATACCTGTTTATGTCCAAATTACAATTTTTTGATCCCCAATAAAGATTCAAGTTAGGCTCATTTTATTTACGTACAAAGATTTAAAATTATAAATAAGGGATATTTTGTTTCAAGTCCTAAGTTTTTAAATTTTTTTGTAGCCACTCCTGTTTCATTTTGTAATTAATTGGAGGTTCTATTTTTCAAAATTATCAGTGTTGATACCAAATTTAGTCTGCTGACATGGCTCAATAAAGTGAAGACATGTGGCAATCTACGTGGCAACAACAAACACTTCCGAGGAACTCACACGCTCCGAGGAACTCATACGCTCTGAGGAACAAGAACTCTCCGAGGAACTCATACGCTCGGAGGAACAAGAACTCTCCGTGGAACTCTTAAGTACCGAGAAGCTTAGGCGGTCCGAGCAACTCAGGCGGTCCGAGCTGCACCTCGAACAAAGAATTAATAGCAGGAAAACCAACAGTCTGACTGCTCATTAAATGCTTATCATTCAGACGCACACGCTTAAGGGGCATTGAATGTATTACCCTTTCATATGTACATCATTTAATGTATTACCCTTTCACATTACAGCCTCAGGGCTATAAATACATTGTACAATCATCATTGGAAAAGGACCGGAATTTCTTGATAGAACTTGTAATCAAGAATTCCCAAACACTCAGCAATAACATAACAGTGGACGTAGGTCATTCTTATAAGGCTGAACCACTTTAAAAATTCTTTGTCTCATTTATTTATCTGTGATTGATTAATTAGATATAATCTAATTTTTTACATCAACAGATTGGCGCCGTCTGTGGGAAACGATTGGTAATATCATTTTTCACCAAAAGCGATCCATCACAAATGGCTGTTATTCCAGAATCCAGCAATCGAAACGCTGGGACCCCTCCCAATCCATCTGCTCCGCCAAATATTCTAGATCTGGCTGGAATAATGACAAATCTGGCTCAGGGCCAGACCGCCATGCAAGAAACAATACGACAACTCATACAAACCCTTCATGGCGGTGCACTAACCCATTCAGGACTGCGGAGTATTCAAAGAAACACCCGTGCACCATCCTCACGAATTAGGCGTACCAATTCATATCGCCATGAGGAATCTGAAGATTTTTCTTATCAACTTGGACGAACTTCGTCAGTGCGAGCCACAGATACAGAACAACGTATCACTCTTTCTCAAGAAAGGACTAGTGCGTTAGAGAGGTTAAGCAGGGTATCACCTTTTGATCGATTAGGACTTAGAAGGAGTAGAAGTCCTCCTAAAGTCGTATCGAGGAGTTTTCGACGACCATCAGATTTAAGGGAAGGATCTGCCCAGTCGCGACCAGTTGCTCGTCAAGATAGATCTCAGGAAGCCACATCAACGTGATCAGCTGCTCGAACCAACAGGCCCGAGGAAGGGAATAATGAATGGAAAGGCTTTATTCAGAGGCTGGAGGATAGATTAGGGGAAATGGCTAAGGCCAAGAACCCTCTACAATGAACCTTTGTCCAAGGAACACCTTTTGTCCAGTCAATTATAGATTTTCCAACACCATCAAAGTTCAAAGCACCTGTTGTGACCCCCAAATATGATGGAAAGACTGACCCTGTCCTTCATATAGAACAATACCAAGCTGTAGCCGACATCTATGATGTTCCAGATGAGATGAGATGCAGAGCATTCTCGGGAACTCTTACCGGATCTGCTCAAATATGGTATAATAATCTTCCTCGGGGTAAGATCTCAACTTTTCTTCAACTGGCCGAGTTATTCATTGGGAATTTCTATTTTGGGGCAAAGCCAATTAAACGAGTAGCACACTTATTAAGTGTTAGACAAAAAGCTGGTGAGAGTATCAGAGATTATATAACTCGTTTTAATAACGAGAAACTCGAAGTCATTGATTATGAGGAGAAGACAACGATTATCGCCTTGATGAGTGGACTACTGCCGAACAAGTTGTACTACACTTTGGCCAAAGATCCACCTAGAACCATGTCAGACCTGATGGGAAAAGCGTTCAAGATTATGAATACCGAGGAGACTATGGCTGCGAAGAAGAATATGGATGCTAAAGAAACCAAGGTGGAAGGTGATAAAGCTAAGAAGAAAGAGCATAAGAATAATGGCAATGACAAACATTCAAAAACTAGGTCGGTATGGGATGTAATGAAGAAATATGATAATTATACTCCTTTGAAGAAGGATATCAACCATGTTCTAGAAGAAATCAAGAACAACGAGGAACTAAACTGGCCAGAGAAAATGAAGGCAGACCCTGACAAGAGGAATAAGGTGAAGTATTGCGAGTTTCATAAAGATCATGGCCATATGACCAAAAATTGCATAGCTCTTCAGAATGAGATTGAAACACTCATCAGACGAGGAAAGTTGTCAAAGTATGTTGATCGTGGAAACGAAAGAAGAAACAACGACCGAGCAAGAGAGAGGTCTAGATCTCCTCGTCGAGCAGAGGAGAACAAGAAAAGAAACCATGAAGTTGATCCAGAAGACGACCCCGATCTTCCCAAGTGACCAAGGCAACCAGAATGTGAGGTATTTTCAATACCCTTTTTGGGTAATTTGACTGTAATGTTATAACAGGTGGAGATGCAGGAGGAGGAGACCTTACTGCCGAGAGAAAAGCTTACCTCTGTGAGGCTCAAGCTTGCTCGTACATTCAGCGAATAAATCTAGCTGAGGAGGATCGCCCGAGAAAGGTAAATAAAGAGAAATTGGTCATTGGTTTCTCAAAGAATGACCTCGCAGGTGTTCTATATCCTCATGATGACCCATTGGTGATCAAGATGAGAATGAAGGAGGTAATAATTTCGAGAGTACTGGTCGACAATGGTAGCTCAACAGACATCATGTTCTACTCGTGCTTCGATAGTTTAAATCTAAAGTTATCTCAACTGGAGCCTTATCATAGACCCCTCATCGGTTTTGCTGGCGAGAAAGTATTTCCACTTGGGACGATCAAGTTGGATATATTCATTGGTACGTGGCCTGCTTGTCGAATAGAAAGAATACGCTTCTTCGTGATGGATAAGAATGTTCAGTCATCATACAATATCATCATGGGAAGAGTAGGATTGAAGAAGTTCGAGGCTGTACCATCTACAGTGCATCAGTGCCTAAAATTTCCAACAAATTTTGGAGTAGGAGTTGTGAAAGGTGATCAGAAAGTAGCTCGGGAATGCTATTATTCATCCGCCGAGCAAGAAGAACTGGAGGAATCAAGGAAAAAGACTATTACCTATCAAGTGGACGAAGGTGCCGAAATTGAAACATTGGATCCTAGAGATGAGTCGCAACTCGTGAAGGGTCAAGTGGTGGAAGCTACAGAAAACATAATTCTGGACGACGAGAACCCTGAGCGAATTACTCAAGTAGGTTCGTCGTTGGAAGCCTCACTAAAACAGGAATTGATAACTTTCCTAAGAAGCAAAAAATAAACTTTTGCGTGGAGTCATGAAGATATGCCCGGAATAGACCCAAATTTCTTATGTCACGAACTCAATGTGAATAAGGAGATCAAGCCTGTGAAGCAGAGAAGCAGAGTATTCAGTCCCGAGAAGAATCAAGCTATACAGGAGGAAGTCGAGAAGCTCCAGAAAGCTTGTTTCATTGAAGATGTTAAATATCCAGACTGGTTAGCCAATGTGGTGATGGTAAAGAAGAAAAACAATAAGTGGAGGATGTGTGTAGACTTCACCGACCTCAACAAAGCATGCCCAAAGGATCACTTTCCATTGCCCCGAATTGATCAGCTGGTGGATGCTACCTCGGGACACGAGTTGCTGAGCTTCATGGATGCTTATTCTGGTTACAATCAGATCAAAATGAAACCTGAAGATAGGGAAAGTACTTCTTTCATTACCCCTAGGGGAACTTATTGTTATAATGTTATGCCTTTTGGTTTGAAAAATGCAGGTGCGATATATCAGCGGCTGATGAACAAGGTCTTTGCTGAACAAATCAGTTGCAATATGAAAGTATATGTTGACGATATGCTAACGAAAAGCAAGAAAGCTGTCGATCATCTAGTTGACTTAAGTCAGACTTTTGATCAACTGGATAAATATCAAATGAAGCTGAACCCGATGAAGTGCATATTTGGAGTACGAGAAGGCATGTTTCTCGGGTACATTATCAATCAACGAGGCATTGAGGCGAATCCTGAAAAGATCAAAGCTCTATTAGGGCTACGATCTCCAACGACGAAGAAAGAGGTGCAAAGTCTTACAGGACGAGTAGCAGCACTCAATAGATTTGTATCGCGAGCAACTGACCGATGTCTCCCATTCTTCAAGACGCTCAGAAAGACTTTTGAGTGGAATGATGAATGTGAGAAGGCTTTTCAAGACTTGAAGAAATACTTGGGATCACCTCCACTGTTGTCCAGGCCAGTGATGGGAGAAAAATTGTATTTGTATCTAGCAGTATCAGAAAATGCAGTTAGCTCGGCGTTGATCAGAGTGGAGAATGGAGTGTAAAAACCAATTTATTATACGAGTAAGGCCTTCCGAGGAGCAGAGATCAGATATCCAAGGCTGGAAAAGTTAGCACTGGCGTTGATTGAGGCGAGTAGGAGAATGAGGCCATACTTCCAAGCTCATACCATAGTCGTATATACTGATATGCCATTGAGGCAAGCCCTTCATAAACCAAAAAAATCAGGGAGATTGATGTACTGGGCAATAGAGCTCGGTGAATATGAATAGTCTATGAACCCAGATCATCGTTAAAAGGGCAGGCTGTAGCAGATTTTATAGCAGAGTTCACCTATCTTGATACCCCCGAGGAGCAAAAGTTGCTCGCTGATCAACCTGTGGATGTTACAGGATCACCAAACACAAGCTCAGACCAACTCCGGTTGGTAAAAGGGCAAGTGGATGTTACAGGATCATCAAATTCGAGCTCAGACCAACTCCGATTGGTAAAAGGGCAAGAAAAGATGATCGACGAGGAGCAAGAAATATCAGGGGAGGATGAAAGGAAGCAACAAATATTTCATCGAGGAACTCTGTCAGATCAGAAATTTGAAGACGAGTTACCTATATGGAGGCTATATGTAGATGGCTCATCTTGCACTACAGGATGTGGCGCGGGGATAGTTTTGAGCACTCCGGACGAGGTCGACATGGAATACGCCCTACGTTTCTAATTCAAAGCTTCCAATAATGAGGCTGAGTATGAGGCCGTGATTGCAGGTCTTAATTTGGCAAAAATTACGGAGGCGCAGCAGGTTATTGTCTTTAGTGATTCTCAATTGATTGTGAATCAAATATTGGGAGTATATGCAGTTAAAGGAGAATTAATGATCAGATATCACGCAAAGGCAAAGGAGCTGGTGTCAGAATTTGCTACTATTCAGCTGGTCAGAATACCAAGAATGGAGAATGCGAGAGCAGACGCCCTAGCTCGACTAGCATCATCTACTCGCACCGAGCTACGACGAACAATCCCAATTGAAGTTTTAGCTGGTCGGAGTATAGATGAAGATCTGACGATGAACTTTATTACCCTTGATTTAGGACCATCTTGGATGGATCCAATCAGGGCATACATTGAGGAGGGAGAATTACCAATTGACAAGCTTGTAGCCAAGAAATTGAAGTTTAAAGCTGCTCGGTATGTATTAACTAACGGTATTCTGTATAGACGAGGAATTATGGCAGGTTTGCAGATATGTATACATCCCTCCGAGGTGAAAGAATTGATTGAAGAGATCCATGAAGGATCCTGTGGAGCTCATGTAGCAGGTCGGACACTTTTACAAAGGGTGATGACGCAGGGATACTATTGGCCGACGATGAGAGCTGATTGTATAGCCTATGCCAAGAAATGTGACAAGTGCCAGCGCTTTTCCTCCATCCGAAGAACTCCACAAGCATTGTTGACACCTATAACTTCCCCTTGGCTATTTGCCATGTGGGGAATTGATTTGGTTGGGCCACTGCCAACGACCCGAGGAAGGTTCAAATACCTCGTCGTCGCAGTGGATTATTTTACTAAGTGGGTAGAAGCTGAGCCATTCATTGATATGACGTACGAGAAGGTGTACTAATTTTTTTGGAAGAACATCATTTGTAGATATGGTCTTTCTCATGCTTTCATCACAGACCATGGAACACAATTTGATAACGAGGAGTTCGCTGCCTATTGTCATCAGTCAAATATTTTGAAGGTCCACTCAGCACCAGGCCATCCTCAAAGCAATGGACAAACTGAAGTGACAAACAGAACGTTGCTAAATGGCTTGAAGAAAAGACTGGATGATGCAAAAGCAAACTGGATCAACGAGTTACAGTCAGTACTGTGGGCTTACCGAACTACTCCCCGAGTAGCAACTGGAGAATCACCATATATGCTAGCGTTTGGAAGTGAAGCTGTTATACCTGCCGAGTTGGGTCTCCCAACACACAGGGTACTGAATTTCAATTCCCCTGTCAGCGACTTAATGAGAAGATTGGATTTAAACATGCTCGGGGAAGTTAGAGAAGAAGCAGCCATTAGAAATGCTGCCTATCAGCAGCGAACAGCTTTGTTCTACAACAAGAGGGTGAAGAAGTGCGACCTGAAAGAAGGAGACTATGTGCTGAAGAAAGTAATTCAAAAGCACAATAAGCTGGAGGCAAACTGGCATGGACCATACCAAGTTACAGAAGTTGTTCGACCAGGAACTTACCGAATAGCAACTCTAGAAGGGGAGGAGTTTAAGAATGCATGGAACGCAGAGCACCTGCGCAAGTATTATCAGTGATGAATAAAATAAAGATATTCTACCGAATTCTTTATTTTTATTGAAAGTTTTTTGGGGAATACTAGTGCTACACACAACTCGGCAAAACTCGGCAAAGCTCAGGCTACTCAAATTTTTTCTCGAAAATGCCAACTAAGGTTGGTTGAGAAACCAATATTCCTCCAGGAAGTAAAGCTACCAATATTCCTCCGGGAAGTAAAGCTACCAATATTCCTCCGGAAAGTAAAGCTACCAATATTCCTCCGGGAAGTAAAACTACCTGTATTCCTCCGGGAAGTAAAGCTACTTGTATTCCTCTAGGAAGTAAAATTTGTATTCCTGAGGGAAATAAAACTATATATTTCTCGGGAAATAAAAGTATTCCTAAAAATGCCAACTTATGTCGATTAGGAAGTAAATATATTCTCGAAAATGCCAACTTGAGTTGGTCGGGAGGTAAAATTATTTCAAAAAGATTAACTATGGCTGGTCGGGGATAAAAACCCACTAACTGTAGTTGGTCGACAAGTAAAATTTAATGACTTTGGTTGGTCGAAAACATTTTTAAACATTTTTTATACTCGTAACTTTATTAATAAGTGATCAAGCAACATTTTTTATACTTGTAACTTTATTATTAAGTGATCGAGCAACATTTTTTATACTCGTAACTTTTTAAGTTGGTCGAGAAACAAAATATTGTTTTTTCCAAATGACTACCATAAATTCAAACCATTCGACAATAAGTTGACCAACAAACTACACAATATTGTTATCTTTTTAACAGATATGCATGCACAAATATAAAGTGTTTGATAATTACAAGACAATAGCAATTAAGATTTGCAAACAGAAATGAAAGTCTTTCATTGAATTCAAAATAAATTACATTGATAATGAAATGAAAGTTACATTGAAATGTATACTAACTACTACATCAAAATTCCTATTCTACTGGTCTTTTACCCTCTGCTTTTGACACAGGTTCCTCGCCAGCAGGCGGATAATTTAAAGCCAGAGGAGAATTTATAAAGTTGATAACCTTCAACATCCTGACATTCATCAAGGATGGTCGATCTAAGAGATGCTCGGGACGAGATATCTCGGCATTTTAATGGAGATTGTAGTCATCGAGATATTTGGAAATCAAGCTCCGAGGAATGGCCCGAGCAGGGATCCAACTCATATCCAGTTTGTATGATGGCACAAGTAAGTCGAGCAGCCCGGGATCATGGTAGTCCCACAGATAATGACCCTGTTCGAGTTGCAACACACCTAAGGCATTCAACCAGCCTTGCTTGTAGCCCTCATTATTGGCATTCTGGATACGATCGTCCAAGTGGTATAGCACTTCGTTGTATCCAGCCATCCATAACTCCCTGGGATATTTATGGAATTGATATGTTAGTCTTTCTAGATGCTCGTGGAGATTTTTGATGAAGATTTCCTTGTTCTCCAAAGTAGATTTTTGTTCAGAGAGCTGCTCTTCTAGGTCCTTGATTTTCTTTGACATTTCAGCCAACGCCTGGTTCTTCGCCATTAATTGGAAGGCCTGATCCTCTAAGGCAGACTGAGTCCTCTGTTCCTCGACAGGAATCCGAGCTGCTCTTGCTCGTCCCCGAGGAGCTCTTGCTCGTCCCCGAGAAGAAGAAGAAGAGCCAGACCTTTTCAAGGTTTCCAACTCGTCCCTCAAGTTGGCGTTCTCGACCTCCAAGAATGAAAATCCCTCATCAGTCACTGGGATCAAGGCTTTTGAAGTGGAAGCTGCAGACTTCAACTGTGACAGCTCCCTTTGCAGGTTATTGTTTTCTTGCTCCAGCAACTCGGCTATTTGTCTGCATTCCTCGACCTCACCCCTCAAGGTTCTCTCCCTTACATCGTACCCAGCAAAAAGCTTCTCGTAACCCTTGTCGGCAATGATCTGATGGTACTTCTTCTCGTACCCCTCATGCAACAGGACAGTGGATTCTTTGTATTGTAGCTTAAGGTCTTCGAGGGTGCCTTGGAGATCCTCGATCATATCATAATAGGCCACATTATTGGCCACTGCTCGATCAAGTAGACACTTCAGATATTGATATGCTTCAACTGCCTATTCTGAAGCATCTTGGCCAAGGATATCGACGACTTGTGCTGCACTCAGGTCCGTGTGACCAGCCTTAAAGTATTCATTACATTGTCACAGGAGCTTTGTATCATGGGTACATAGTAATTCCATCCTGGCCAGAAATTAGCAGAGAAAGAAAAAGCAATAATCAATAAGAATCAAGACAGAGTATGAAGAACAGACAACAGTATGAATAAACACAAGTTCAAGTTTTATTATATCATAAAGGTCAGAAGTACAAGATTTCAGAGTTACATATTCATGGTTACAATTGACAAAAGAAAAATATAAAGATAAACCCGAACAACTCTACACCTTTTCCTTGTCTCCCAAAACTTTCTCGAGAGGCTGGGACGAGGAAGTAGGTTGCTCGGAAGGAGTCGAAAGTTGCTTGGGAAGCGCCAGCAGTTGCTCGGAAGAAGTAACGATTTGCTGAAGTTCCTCGGCGGCAGGCTGGATGGCTGGGGGATGATCTCCCATCACCATAGAAGACTCTTCGGAGGCAGCTTCGTCCTCTTCTAAGTCTTCAGGAGTTGGAGGGGGACCAGGGATGTGTTGCTGAAAGAGTTCAGAATTTTCATCCACCTTCATCTCCTAAAGAACAGCAACCCATCCATCCCTAAAGTATTTGAGGCTGCCATAGTCCACTTGCGACACCATGGCAGCCAATCCCTTATTCCACCCCTTGTCCCAGCCAGCGCTGAAGGACTTCTTCACAGCCATTTTCCTCTTCAATTTCTCCGAGGAAAGCTTCTCGGACAGCAGGTTATCAGCAGCTTTCAATTGTCTCTCAACCTCCTCTTTCTGCCAATTTACTTCCCGAAGTTGAGACAACTCCTCTTCAGCAACCTTGAGCTTATTCTCTAGCTCTCCAGCATTCTTGAGCTTCTCGTCGAGCTCTTTATTTCTCCCCTCCAAGTCCTTTATTCTCTTCTCCAACTCCTTGGAGACATCAACAGCTCGAGCTTTCTCCTGCTCGGTGGAGGCAAGCTTCTTCTCCTAAACAGCCTTGTCAGTATCATATGTCTGGCGAGAATCCTCTAGAGACTTAATAGCTTCCTCCAGAGCTCCCTCCACACTAAATGAGGAGCATGAAGCTTTAATCGCCTCATCTTTCTTCACAATTATATTGAAGCAGCTCGTCAACTGTGAAAAGAAAAAGAAAGCAAGTCAGAAACAGAAATGACAAGGGAAATATGAAAAGTTCAAAGTAAGAAGACTTACAGAAGCAAGGTGGCGAGCAGCTAACGAAGTGACCATGTCCCGAGTAAGGTTTTCTACAGTACCTTGGACCTCGAGAATGATCTAGGACTTTACCGAGCTCATGGCAGAGCTCGAAGGAACAAAAGTAGGAACCCCGATTCCAGTAAGTGGGGGTTGAGTGATGGTGTCAGCCAAATTGACCGAGGAGCTCTTCTTCAGCCTCCTCGGGGTAACAAGAACAGATTCAACCAAGGAAGAACCCTTGGTCGGTGATATTACAATCACCTCTCCAGGAGCAGCAGACCTGCTCGGAGCCACTGCGGGCTTCTCGACAACCTTCACGACAGCAGCAGTCGAGGAAGGCGCATCAGCTTTCTTTGTCCCCTCCCCTGGGACGTCAGCCTTACTTCTTTTAGCCTCTCCAGCACCAGAGGCAGGCTTCTCAAAGAGAGTGGGAGTTCTTCTCTTCTTCATTCTTTCACTTAAAGGGATGTGTGATTCAGGCGAGGAACTGGTAGAAGCTGGTACTGGTTCTGGTTCTGCTTCACTTATCACCGGACGAGTAGTGAAAGAAGTGGTATAGCTCTTATACTGCAGCAGATACGAGGCTAACCTAATATGCTCGTCGGCAACAGATTGATGCAGACTCCAGATAAGTTTCAAGTGTCTTATGTTAACGTCTGCTTCTTTTGGACACTTTCTTTTACTGTCAACTGCAAATAAATAAATAAACATTGAAATATCAGTGGCACATTTTATCAAACACAAAAGAAGCATGATTTCAAAATAAGTAAAATGAAATAAAAATAACCTATCCCATTGCCATAGGGAGGGCATCTGGGACCTTGATAAACTTCATCTCCAGATAAAGGAGCATGTTGCCAATTTTTTATGACAACCCCATGTTCAAAATAATCCCTATTGGCATCCGGGAGATTAACCACTAAGGCCCTATTCAAAAATCTAGTTTTTAAATAAAAGGTGTTATCACCAACTGCCCATCTATAACAAAACATTATTCTGGAATTCCCAAGCGATTTCCATGGATTTGATTTAACCTATGAACCCCATTAATTATTCTCCATGTGTTGGGGGCTATTCTTGCAGGAACAACGTCAAAATATTGACAAAATTCCAGACACAAGGGATTGGGTGGAAAAGAGAATTCACACTCAGCAATAAAGAGACTGGGGAACCAATGTCCCTCAGCCAAATGGAAATAATCAGAAGGCTCAGAAATCTCTTCCAGAACAACCCATGAGGAAATAGAAAAATCAGAGCGAAACTTATCAAGAGATTCAACAGGATAAACCATGATGAATAAAAGAAATGAAGAAGAAGGAAGAAAATATTACAGAAAAAGAGTGGATCTGATGACAACGAACGATGGAAGAGATGAATACACAGGAGAGAAAGAGACGATGAAAAACTCGAAGATACAAATTTGAAAATGTAGAAGACGATAGGAGTGTCTGTGAAGTTTAAATACCTTTCCTTGGGAAATAGTAAAGTAATGATTACAAAAGGAAACAATTACGCTACCGGCGGCTAGAGGAACAAAAAGGGCACGGAAATCGAAGCGAGAAGAAACGATTATGCTACCGGCGGCTAAAAGGACAAAAAGTACACAGGAATCGAAGTGGGCATAGAAATTCGAAAAAACTGATTCTACGAATTGGGAAGGAGAAATAAATACGAAGGAAACACTCCTAAAAATCAGGAGGATCATTTAAAACTGTCGTATTCCGAGAAAAAAATGTTCCACACTCCTCAAATTTTGAACTATGAAACATTGGGGGCTTCTGTTGATACCAAATTTAGTCTACTGACATGGCTCAATAAAGTGAAGACACGTGGCAATCTATGTGGCAACAACAAACACTTCCGAGGAACTCACACGCTCCGAGGAACTCATACGCTCCGAGGAATAAGAACTCTCCAAGGAACTCTTAAGTACCGAGAAGCTTAGGCGGTCCGAGCTGCACCTCGAACAAAGCATTAATAGCAGGAAAACCAACAGTCTGACTGCTCATTAAATGCTTATCATTCAGACGCACATGCTTAAGGGGCATTGAATGTATTACCCTTTCATATGTACATCATTTAATGTATTACCCTTTCACATTACAGCCTCAGGGATATAAATACATTGTACAATCCTCATTGGAAAAGGACCGAAATTTCTTGATAGAACTTGTAATCGAGAATTCCCAAACACTCAGCAATAACATAACAGTGGACGTAAGCCATTCTTATAAGGCTGAACCACTTTAAAAATTCTTTGTCTCATTTATTTATCTGTGATTGATTAATTAGATATAATCTAATTTTTTACATCAACAATCAGTATCATTTTACAAACTACGGAGATATTTTACTAACAATGCAGAGTCATATTAACTATTTTGGGACTTTAAACAAAAGGTAAAATGACATAGGACCAAAAACCTATAAATTCAAAAAAAAACAAGACTACCAACTAAATATCTATATAAATAATCTCAAACCCCAAAAAAGTAAATACTAACCAAGTTGAAAAGTGCTAAATAAATAGATACTACCTCAATCTTCTTGAGTGTGTACCAAATAACCAATTGTATCTACAATTAAAAAATATAGATGAAGTTGAAATTCACTCTATAAGTCTTTAAATTCACAGCAGATAACAATCATAAATTGCACACTTTCAAAAAATCAAGAGTATTACAAATCACATGTCCTTAAAGTTTAGCCATTGTGAGATTAACCATTGTGAAAAAACATAGAGCATAATGCACAACCACCCCAGGTGTCCACCAATGACATGGGTACACGCATCTAGTGTGTCCCAAATCGTGTCCATGAACGTCTCCCCAACAGTTGCATTCAAATTTAAACAGTTGCATACAAATCTATATTGTAACAAAAATAATCTTGGACAACAATATATCACACAACCATTATCACAAAAGTTCTCAAAAACCTTGTGAAACATCTAAACCCAAGCCCCATACAAAATATAGAGTTTTATAACCTCAAAACACTCAAAATTATGAAAAGAAATTTCTGATAGAGAACAAAAGACACAATACATAACATATCATTGGATTCACATCTATAACATGTATCGAATTTGTTCATAATTTGAGACAACATTCTTTCACACAAAGCTTTTCCAAAATTGTCAAAACCCTTATTAGCACCCCTATTCAACGTACATAAACTGTAATGTACACATACAGTACAAATCAAAGTCTAAATAGTTTTCAACTTAAGAATTTAATTACTTGCAACATTATTCATTAGTATAAGTAAGAATTTCTAACATATACATGCAACCTAACTAAGAAAAATAATGACATATACCTGAGAGTTTGAGAAAAACAGTATAAATTATAACCTGTAACACCATAAAATTAAATTATTAAATGCCTCAACTATTGGTAACAATAAATAGTACAAATGATAGCCAAAAGTATAATAAATAGTACAATAAGTAGAATTCATCTTATAAAAACAAAAGAAGGCCTTGGTGTTAGTAGTAGGAACAGTTGAGATGAGACTGAGAGAGAACCACCTGAGATTCACCAGACCTTCACATCCAAGATCTGATCGGCTTTGGCCCCGGTGATAGAAATCCATGGGGATTGGTTCGGTTGATGAGTTTTTCTCGAGAAAAATGAGGCCGCATCTCCTTCACTTATTAAAAACCTAGATCTGTACAAACATGATAACCCAAGAAGTGAGAAAATGCACACATACAAAGATTCGGATTAAAAAAATACTCACACAAAGATGGAATGCAATAGAAATTGCAAAGAAGCTACAAATTTCAATTAATTTTAAAATTTTAAAAACCCTGAATCTCATCTCAAAATTTCAAGTAAACCGTAATGGTTGTGGTGGCTTATGTTAACAGTGGATGACGGTGGTTATCACATGAAATCCAATAAATAACGCTATATTTTGAGCCCTAATTTGTTAAATATAAAGAAAAGAAAATATCAATGAGGGAAGCAGAGTTAATCAGCACTAAATTGGTCCGCTATTAAAAAAAATCTAAAAAGGGGAGATAGATACCTGGTTTTGATCGGGTTTGAGATTGTTCCGACTTGAGAGATGGATGGGTTTGATCGGCTCTGGTGACCTCTGAGTATGAAGACGTGCTTTTCGTCCACGGTTTTAAATGGGTACTGGAAAAAAATGCAAGTGTGCTAGTGAACATAAGCAAAAACTATGTATGTATCTAGAAATGAAATGAAATGAAAGGACAATATTATTTTACCTCTTCATCACTCTACATATTCATCTTCATCAAAGTTCTCTATTTTTCCACAAAAAAGTCAATTTTCTCATGAAAATATGATAACTCCATTTTTGAAACACTTAATTAAAGATAAAATCATACCATCAGATTTTGAGTGAAGCAGCAGGCTACAGCAGGAAGTTTGAAAAGAAGGAAGTGGGCTACAACGGGTTATAGAGCCGGGAGGTGGGAGGGTTTCGGGGGATTGGTCTATAACAGCGGCGGGGGAAGTTTAAGAAGAAGGAAGTGGGCAGTAGCGGGTTACAAATTCGGGAGGCGGGAGGGTTTCGAGTGATTTTTGTGTGGGGGGTAAGAAATGATAGAGAGAGAAAATGAAGGCAGATTAGGGTTTGAGAGATAGGAGGCAGTGTGAGAGGGAAGTGAATGAGGGAGTCGGGGAAGGATTTGGGGTTCAAGGATTTTTCTCCTCATTTTCCACGTCACAATGCACAAATGGTGACATGGCACAATCTGAGACCCTTAGATCAGCTCAAAAAATTTGATTTCAGTCGTTGATATTTTAAAACAATAAAACACCCTCCTCTCATATATATATATATATATATATATATATATATATATATATATATATATATATATATATATATATATATATATGTGTGTGTGTGTGTGTGTGTGTGTGTGTGTGTGTGTGTGTGTGTGTGTGTGTGTGTGTGTTTATTCTACTATGTTGCTTAGTAGAACATGATGATAATGATGTCAAATATTTATTAAGTGTGAAAAATCAAAGGATTAATAAGATACTAGAATTTGATTAATTAATATTGGAAATGCAAGAATGTATTATTTCGGGTAATACGGGTGAGCATAATGTCTTAGTCATCATAGTAAGAGACTTGATTCAAACTAGTTAAGTGGGATAGTGTAAGTAGGATGGGTTAAGAGAATGCATTAGGCGTGCACAATAGTTGAGAGGTGAGAATCTCAAGTGAGAGCATGTAACCAACATGTATATAATATTGATTATTTAATGCAATTTAAACACTTATTGTTTTAAAACTATTTTCAACTCAAACTCTGACCCGTTTCTTGCAAATCTCTTCCTTTTGTCTATATATATATATTACACCAGGTGATCAGCCACAGGGACACCAAGCTTAGAGTTCCCATCAGTTGGCGTGCTATAGTTGTTGTGGAAGTTATAGGACCTTGGTATTAGACTCCTCCACTTATCCTTGACTCATTCAAAGAACTTTATATCAGTCAGGGCATGTTTCCCATTCTTGTTTAAGAGATTGTTACTTCAGGCAATGGATTTTATTTCAAGTTTTTATGCTTTATTTCATATCAGACTTTTGTAGTGGGATTTTCTTCTGTAAGTGTTTACTCCAGACTCAGTTAATTCATTATGTCAATTCATTTCCTATGAGATTGTATTGGATGTTGAATGTTTATTTAATCATTTATTTGGTTCGTTGTTAATTCAAGATAAAATTTGACATCTGAATTTTAAATGCTAGGTGGTTAGTAATTAATAAAAAGTTTTCGACAGTGATGCTAAGACTGATCCAATTAGATATTCTGTTTTAAATTTAATAAAGGACTGATCACCCGGTATTTAATTAGGCAATGTGTCACAGGTGGTATCAAAGCATTAGGTTCTAGTGTCTTTAGGATCTGTGCGGCTTTTCATGATTCAGCGTAGCATTATTTGATATAGAGCCTTATTTTAGGATTGTTGTATTCCTATACGTATGTGACTTACGTTCTCCTGCTATTAAGAATAGTTGAGGTGATTCATATACGAGTTCAGTTGGGCATGGACATTGAACAATACAGAACGACCAATGAAGGACATTAGAAGGATTATAGGAGGAAGATCTTAGTAGAAACCATGTAGTATTTTGGAAATGGTAACCACATTAGAAGTTACCATAAATATTATTGGAACAGATGACGATTATAATAATAAATCGGGGACAATAGTTTCCCCAAACATAATCATAGAGAATGATGGTATAATTCCAAACTCACCCAGCGTTGTAGGCAGGGGAAAATCAGGAGGACTCTTTCGAAGAGTCGCCTATAAGGAGTTGGGAAGGAGAGGTAGTTTGATTGATAGACGGATGGAGCTATTCTAAAGATAATTGTATAGGGTGTAGTGCAGCGACACCCAGGACTAAAATTTAAGGTACGACCCTTGCTCATAGGAAGAGTATTGAGGTGATATGAGTTGGTCATCCCATATAAGAAAGTAGATATAGAATGAATTGAATGATTCTGGATAAGTGACCGAAAAGTCTTCCCTCTTCTGTTCTGACAGAAATGCGATTAGAGTTTCGAAACTTATCACAAGTAAGCTAGATGGTGATCGATCGTGAGAGAGACAATGATTTGTTTAGCAAACTTCGTACCCGACAAAGGGGATATGGAGAATGATAAAGGGTTCATAGATTGATAATGGACCCGTACGAAGGATTCACAAGAGCAAAAGGGAAATCTAGTTGGGATAACTGATGTCAATATCGTCTAGATCACATGTGTATAATTTCACATCAAACTTCTAAGAGGAAGGAGTTAATAGGGTTAGAAAATCTAACCTAAGAACAAGACTGGATTTAACGGTGCTAGTGAAGTGTCATGGAAGCATATACCGAATAAGGGACCCATTTAAATGATTCAGACTAGTCAAATTTCCACCAAATGACAGTGGAATCAGTCAGGACCATTAAGACCAACGACGAGTTCGAGAAGGCGAGATGAACCAAAGAGACAATGTAGAGTAGCAATCAGGGTCAAAACTACTCGGTCTAACTAAAGGACGCACCAATATGGCCAGTAGGGACAGAAATGTGATAATGGCTCAGAAAAGTGTCCTACTTGTAGGGACTAGGACCACAAATGTAAACTTATCTACAGCCAGAAGGTGAGAACAAACTGGCTGGGATGTAGACAGGAATAATGTGAGCAGAGTATAAAAATAGGAGAAAAACGTTTGGTATAATAACATGACTAAGAGATTTAGATTCGAAAGTGACTAGGCGGAGAGTGGCGAGATCAGGTAGGGCCAACAGTGAATCCAGAAAATCTCTCTCGAAGTCAACTTGATTTCCACATCCAAATCCCTTTCCAACCTTCATTTTCCATCATCCTTTTCATCAAACTTGGTGAATTAACTACCCTTCATCATCATCCAAGTGCAAGGGTTTCTCTCCAGCATTCAAGATCGAGCTCAAGATCTTCAAGAAGGTCCAATTTTCTCAATTCTCCCCTTAAATTCTCATAAATTCGCATTAACTTGTTTCATTACTTAGCACTTTTATTCTCTCATCTCACATATCCTAATATACTTTTTATTTAGTATTATTGCACATCTCTAATTTTCATATAAATAAAAACTCATAAAAACAAGAAAAATAGGGTTTGTTCATAAATTCCAAATGGGAATTATCACACTTTTCTTACACTTTTCTCACAACTAAAACACTTTTTTTACACACGCACATAAGAGAAGCCCCGATTGGATTTATAGGATAAACTGTGACAACCCTCTTATCAAAATAAGAGGTGGTCAGCTCGATACTTTAATAATAACCGGAATCATAGATGGACCATTCTCAGCATCACAATAATACAATAAGTATACGGGATAACCACCCAATATTTCAAAAAACGGGTTGCCAAAATTTTACCTTATAAGTTAAAGAAAGAATTTAAACAACCCAATTTAAAAAAAGGTGGATGAAATCTACAAGAATAAAACTGAACAATACTTATATAATACAATAATCGAACAGTCTGTCGGTTAACATTCTCTTACAACGTATTACAACAATTAAATTTAGTTACATAATACATTATAGTAAGAAAATGCAAGAGCTTGGGCCACTCGCCCGAGTAAATGAACCGATCGTAACTAGAGTACAAAAATGAAGGCGTCTACAACAAAACATCCCGCAACATCCTCAAGGTGTTGCAGCTCCATGACACAGAAAAGGAAAAGTCAGTACGGGCATCCTTGCGGAAGAGCACCTAAGAGAATATAAGATTCATGCACAACAAGAAATATGAACAGGTCAGGGCCCGGTTTTATATGATCACTAGATGAATAAAGAGTATGACAGTTATGAACAATTAATCATGATTGATAGTGATAATAGTCTACCTACTCAATCTCAAAGCATAAACTAAGGGAATAAAATGATCATAAGTTTAATTTAGTTATGCAAGAGGATAAGAGTAAATGTTATTAACTGAGAATTTCCATCCTTTACACCGTTTCATTTCATCGTTCCATATCTCATTAAGAAACATAATCAAAGTTATTTGCTCTTTAAGGCATTCATCATAAATCAAGTCCCACTTGAATAATAATAGTTATATTCAACTATATATAACGATTCTAAGACCGTCCTTCCGAGTTTCCCCACTGGACGCGCCCCTAAATGGCTATCATCTTCCAGGGCCTATCAAACAAGACAACATGGGCATCTTACAACGCAACGTAACGTCGGGAAGTGGCCATATACCTGCGAGTGAGTCATAACCACACCCGAAATTACCCCACATCGCACAATAAATACAACATACATAATAACCGGTCCTATGGCCGAGGACTATATTCACCCTGCATTCACTAGCCAGGGGACTTCACCTCATGCGCGTACTTCCCTTATGATAGCATTTAGAGAGGTGTGTTTAAGTAAATTATTATTTACCAATTTTATTTCCATTTTAATGTATACATCACATTTTATCCGAAGCCATACGTAATTTACACCGTCATTATCACCTCAATGAATGATAAACCCTTAATTTATTCTCCAAACAATTTATGGTGTTATCATAAACCACCAAGTCTAGCATCTCCCAATAACGTGTCGAAAGTTCCTCAATTGTTTAATTCTACATCTCGAACGATTACATTAACTAGTTAAGGGAAAGGAATACTTAATCTTCTATTTATTAATCCCTGAAAAAGTCCTAGTTATGCCCTTCTAACATAAGATAGTTTCCTAACCAATATAAGACTCTAGGACACTAAGTTTACTTCATACAAGAAGGTTCCTAAGTCCTAATTCTAAAAGAAAAGGATAAAAATTGAGTTAGAAAAATAACTCAAAACAACAGGATTTCGAATCGATTCGCCCAAATGCAAATCAATTCGGATGGAGAAACCAACTTTCTGCCTCAAGCCGAATCTATTCGGCCTTAACCCAAATCGATTCGGGTTTGCAGACCTGTAGCCTTACCCTTTAGCGAATCGATTCGCAAGAAGGGCGATTCGATTCGCCCCTACGAATTTGCCAAGAATGGGGCTATGGGTTATGAACCCTAGTTTTTCCCCAAAACTCATATCTCATCCATTTCTACACACATCAACCACCATTATTCTAACCAAAACTATCCTACATGATTATCAACTACTATACTCCCCCTAATCATCAAATTAAACTATGATTAGGGCTCAAACACCATAAAATCCATAATTGTTTAATTGATTCACATACACAACAATCACACAATTTATGCACCCTAAATCACATATTAGCAAGTAAGAAACTTGTCTTGAGGTTGAGATTTCAGATTTCCTGGAAGATGAATGCAAGATCAAATCCCAAATCTCCAATTCTTCTCCTTTCTCTTTTTTTTCTCCAAAATTCTTCTTTTCTCTCTCTCTTTCTCTCTCTCTCTCTAGGTTTAGGAAATGCACTTAAGATAATAAAATGAGGTGTAAGACTTAAACGTGCCTTTACCCTTAATTCCCATCGTTAAGTGTCAATACCACATTAAAATGACTCGCAACTACATATTTAAGCCATAACCAGTCAAAAGTGTCCGAAACACAAAAATACAATATGGAACTTATTTTGACTGTCTTGACTATTTCGGGACTAACTACGCCCTCTAAATCAGCATCCGAAAATATTTAAGTCATTTCAGGTTCCGATTTCATTTATATCATAAATGTCGTTTAAAGCATACGACGCTATAAATTGTAACATGAGGATATTTACATACACGTAACAGTAAATATGCAACAATCTAGTAAATGTTATCTTTCAACTCATTTAATTAATATTTACTCCATTAACCATTATTTTTTGTATTTACTTCATACAGTAAATTACTATAAAATAAATTTCTCAAAAGTGAGGGTTGTTACATACTCCCCCCCCCCCCCCCTTTATGAGGGAATTTTGCCCTCAAAATTCAGGCGTACCTTGCAAGAAGAGATGTGAATATTTTTCCCGCATATCGTCCTCACGCTCCCACGTTGATTCCTTGGCATTGTGATGACCCCATTGAACTCGCACCAAGGGCACCACTCTCGATCTCAATCTACGCTCCCCGTGCTCTAATATTGCAACTGGTTATTCTTCATACGAAATATCGGGTTACAAATCGATATCCTCCAAAGGAATATGCCAAAAGTCTCCTTCACACCTCTTCTACTTTTTCAAAGAGGAAACATGAAACACATCATGGATTTGTTGTAAGGGTTCCGGTAAGGCAAGTTGATACGGCACTGGGCCCACCTTGGCAACAATGGGAAAAGGCCCAACATAGCATGGCGCAAGCTTTCCTTTCTTCCCAAAGCGCTTTATACCTTTCATTGGCGATACTCGCACCAAGACTTGATTTCCAACTTCCAACTCTATATGCCTTCTATTCGCATTGGCATAACTCTTTTTGCGATCTTGAGCTCTTCGGATGCGATTTCGGATGAGTTCAATTTTGGAAGAAGTATCCTGGATCATTTCAGGTCCAAGAAATTTATTATCCCCCACCACCAACCAAAAAGTGGGTGGTCTACACGGCCTACCATAAAGTGCCTCGTAGGGCGCCATTCCAATAGTAAATTGGTACGAATTATTATAAGCAAATTCGACCAAAGGGAGATATTGTTCCCAACCACATTTGAAATCAAGCATACATATTCGAAGCATGTCCTCCAACATTTGGTTGACTCTTTCTGTCTGCCCATCTGTTTGAGGGTGATAAGAGGTGCTCAACCTCAATTCGGTTTCCATAGCCTCTTGAAAACTTCGCCAAAAGTGGGAAATAAAAATCTTATCTCTGTCGGAAACTATATTTATGGGCAGCCCGTGGAGTCTAACAACCTACGCGATAAATAGCCGGGCATAACGAGCAGTATCATAATCTATGCGCATGGGTAGGAAATGTGCCGACTTAGTTAAACAATCAACAATAACCCAAATGGAATCATGACCGCTCTACGACGTTGGTAATCCTGTGATAAAGTCCATCGATATACTTTCCCACTTCCACACCGGTATTTCCAATGGTTGTAATAAACCCGTTGGTCTTTGATGATCTACTTTCACCAATTGACAAGTGGTACATTGGGAAACAAATTCATAAATGTCCCGTTTCATGCCTGGCCACCAATACTGACGGCGCATGTCTTGGTACATCTTGTCCCAACCAGGATTCACTGTAAACTTAGACCCATGAGATTCTGCCATCACGGCCCGTCTCAATTCCCCTTCGTCCGGGACAATGAGTCTCCCGTGGAAACATACCCCACCCTCAGAACTGATAGAGTAGGATTCTGCTCCCTCGGTCAATAATTGGCGTGTACGATCCTGACAGCCTTTATCCCTTCCTTGAGCTTCCACCACCTTTGCCACAATAGTAGGCATAACGGTCAACACCGACACAAACGCCCTAGCAACCGCATCCTCCTGGCTAAGATCCTTCCATTTAGCTTTTCATATCTCCGCTAACTCCCCCCCGGGCTTCCGACTTAACGTATCGACCACCACATTCGCCTTGCCCGGGTGATAGTGGATGTCAAATTAGTAGTCTTTCATAAACTCTAACCACTAGCGTTGTCACATATTTAAATCTCTCTGTGAAAAACAAATATTGCAACGATTTGTGGTCCGTGAAAAGACTAAATTTCTCCCCTAGGAGATAATGCCTCTAAACCTTCAAGGCAAAAACTACTGCGACAAGTTCCAAATCATGCACCGGATAATTCTTTTCATGGGGATTTAGCTTACGAGAAGCATAAGCAATAGCCCACTGCTGTTGTTGTAGTACACCTCCCAATCCTTGTAGAGATGCGTCGGTAAAGACTAAATATTCCAATCCTAGCCTTGGTAACGCAAGAACTGGAGCAGAAGTCAACCTATCCTTGAGCTCGTCAAAAGTTGACTGACAAGAATCATCCCAAACAAACCTCACCCCTTTTCGGGTTAAATTTATCAAAGGGCTAGCAATTTTAGAAAAACCCTTGATAAATCGATGGTAATAGCCTGCCAAACCAGAAAACTACGAATCTTGGTAGGTGTCATGGGCTGACCCCACTCCCTCATCGCAACAACTTTACTTGGGTCTACCGAAATACCCTGGGCTGTCACAATATGATCCAGAAACTGTACTTCCTGCAACCAAAAACCTCACTTTTTGAACTTGGCATACAGTTGGTGATCCCTCAACATCTACAGGACCAATCGCAAATGAGTAGCATGATCAGCTTCTATTTGCGAGTACACTAGAATGTCATCGATTAACATTGTGTTCGACCGGGATAAGATCTTTGTGTCCTATTTATGGCAGAGTTTCAAAGAGACGGTGGGGACTGAGTTGCAATTGAGTACAGCTTACCATCCGCAGATTTATGGGCAGATTGAGAGGGTTAATCAGATGCTAAAAATATTCTCATGATGTGTATACTGGATTTTAGGGGAGGTTGGGAGCAGTACCTTCCTCAGGTAGAGTTCACTTGTAATAACTCTTACCAGTTCACTATCAACATGGATCAATTTGATGCATTGTATGGACGACCTTATCGTTCTCTCACTTGTTGAATAGAGGTGGTGAAAAATAAGATTTTTGGATCTGAGATGATCCAGGACACTTCTGTCAAGATCGAGTTAATTTGGGGTCGTGTACGGATAGTTCAGGACATGAAAAAAATTTATGCAGATGGTGATAGGAGGCACGTAAAGCTGGAGGTGGGTGACCATGTATTGTTGTGGGTGTCTCCTATGAAAAGAGTTATGTGATTTGGTAAGAAATAGAAGCTAGCACTGATATATGTGGGGTCTTTGTCGATCATTAAGAGGATAGGTCCAGTTGCATATAGTCTCGCCCTGCTAGAGCATCTGCAGCGGAATCATGACGTATTTCATGTGTCATCGTTGAAGAAGTACCAGAGGAGTGAGATGGCATATTGGCACATTCCATTGGAGGAGATTGATTTGAAGCCGGACATCTCATATAAGGAGAGACCGGTTGCTATTTTGGATTGTAGTGAGCGTAGGTGCGGTCAAAGGTGGTGCCCTTTGTCTATGTTCAGTGGGGGCACCATAATGTCAACGAGGCGACATGAGAGCAGGAGGATGATATGCGAGAGAAATATCCTCATCTCTTTAAGCTAGGTACGTCCAAATTTTGGGGATGAAATTCCTTTATAAGGGGGGAAGTATATAACACCCCGTATTTTTTAATATCTTTTTAGCAGTTAAGTTACACGTGTGCACGTAATTTAAGCAAAATGAGAAATAATGATTATTAAACAAATATTAATTAGTGAGAAAAGGATTAATATTTAGGTGAAAATATATTTATTAGTGTGATAAGTAAATAAGAAATATGTCAAATGTTATTACGGCATTTCGAGTGCACAAATGATCCAGGATGGGTTGAGATAGACAAAATTAGGTACCCGGGGTGGTAATCGGGTTCCAAGGGCTTTTAGACTAATTAGGACTCGTATAGGGGCGTTCAATCATTTTACACTTAGCATATAGCCTAATTTCGGGATTAGGGATATAATTAGGGAAGGTGGATGGAGTGGGCAGCCATTCCACCATTCTAAAAGACCTAGACTTGAGAGAGAAGAGAAAGGGAAGGTAGAACTCTAAAGGAAGCTAAGAAAATCAATTCGGCAAGGAATTGGGCCAATTTCTGGGCAAGAATCAACACGTAAAGAGGATACTTAGAGGAAGATCCAAATTCTCTATGATTAAAGGTAAGTTTTTAAACTTTATATGATATTTTACGCTGTGTTAATAATTCATATTATAGTTGGTGTTGAAATATGGATTTTTGGGTGGGATTTGCATGAGAAAAATGGGATTTGGGGGAATGATATTATAGAAGTTGATTTAATTGCAATCTCATATAAAATCTTAGATTTATTTATATATAAAAGATGTGAACTTGAATAAAATTTGAGATTGACTCATACAGAAGAATGGTTCTTGGGAGAATTCAAAGAATCTTGAAATTTAATTAATACAATGAACAATTTCTTGTTGTTAATGTCGAATCCCACGGATTAATATGTTATCAGATTAATTGGGACACGAAAACGTGCATCTTTACGTGTAGAATTGATGGGATGATGTTATGTTAGGTTTTGATGAAGATTGGAGTCCATATAGTGTATAGAATATTAGGAAATTTCGTCAAACTTGTAACAGACCCACCCAAGCTAAAACTAGGAGTGAATCGGTTCGGATCACCTATTTAGCCCAGGTTTGTTATTTTAGTTCCGACTTGAATCGTTTGCGGTCCAAATTAATTTAGGGGGTCCGAAAATGATATTTAGGACTTCTGGAAAATGTATGAGACATTATGTTACCTTGGGTTAGTCGGGAATAAAATTTGGGGTATGGAAATATGGGTGTTTAGGGTGAATGACACTCGAAAATTAATTAATGATATCAGCTTGGGATTTTGAATAGAATTGGGATATGGGGTGGAGTACAATTGCTTAGTGTCCATAATAATAATAATAATAATAATAACAACAACAACAACAACAACAACAACAACAACAACAACAACAACAACAACAACAACAACAACAACAACAACAACAACAATTGTGAATTAATTGTGAATTGTGAATTAATTATAAGTAAGTGACTACTTAAGTATTCGGGAGTCGGGGTTAGACTCGTGAATTATGGGCTAGTGTTACGAGTGACATATGCACGGTTAGACGATTATATATATATATATATATATATATATATATATATATGTGTGTGTGTGTGTGTGTGTGTGTGTGTGTGTGTGTGTGTGTGTGTGATATGTGATATGTGATATGTGAAACATACCTACTCTATGGATGATATCTTTGAAGGTTGTGCGTAGTGGGCGGTCCACTCTGGTATTAACGAGCAGGTGTTGGATCGGTTCCCCAGTTATACGTCTGTCGCATGACCATTGTATGTGAGTTTGGAGTCTAGTGGGGTAATTTGGTATAGTTATGACCCACGGATATAAGACTATGATCACCTAAGATAATGTGTTTACGATTTGGGTTCAGTGGTGAGATTCTGACCCGTTAGCTCATGAGTGGTACGTGATGTACCTGGAGCTGATAGCATGCTAGAGAATGCATTCGCGAGGTCTCAGCTCTAGGGATCGGGTTATACATATATAATCATGATAAATATATACGTGTGAATAAAACGAATGTGTGAACATTGAATTAAGAACTAGTGTGAAGATATGTGAATGGTTAACGATGAGAATTATAATGATTTAGCGTATGTGTTAGTTAAATGAGAATTAAAGCAAAGTATAAATACATCTGACACCGTTTATCAAGAAGTGTAGCATATGGGACTAAGATAAGTGTTGGTACTAGTTAGGTAGGGTAGCATAACTAGGGTGTTTAAAATACAGACGTTAGGTGCGCACTATATATAAGGGGCAAGGATTATCTCATGGGAGTGCGATACCGGTTTAAATATGAATGATCACATTGCATATTTGTTATTGTATTTTAAACACGTGCAAAATATTTTTCAAATGGTTTTTGGGCTTTGACCCGTATCAAAATATTTTACAAAACCTTTTAGGTACCCATACACAGGGACGCCAGGCATGATCATTCCTTCCAGTCAGATGATGCTACAACAGTTGTGAATGCTTGCAGGGATCGCATAGATGCATCTATCTTTGATTCCTAGATAGGATTTCATTTGAGTTGTTCATTCGGTCTTATCGACCATTATTAGATAGTGTTTATTTTATTTAGACTTTATTTCATTTAAGTTCATATGGATTACTGTATTGGGATTTTTATCGAGTGTCATTCGGTTATTTTGATAATTACATCTAATTAGCATTCAGTTTATTATCGTGGATAATGGATATTTAATTTATTAGAATGGATTATGGTGTTAATGGAAGTTTTACTTTGGCAAGTTAATAAGTTTTAAAATTTAACACCGGGCTTAACAGGTTCTTTGTAATTAATTTGATTTTCGACAATGATGCTAAGAATGACCAGTCTGAGATTCCTATTTTATTTTGGAAAAGGGTTGGCAACCCATTATTTAAATAGGCGGGGTGTCACTACTTCATTCTCAAGAGGATAAACAATATAGTTCTGGATAGGCTGAGTTAGATAGACTAGAATGCTCCACCATTTAAGGAGAGGCTTGTTAGCAACATATATCATCAAGGAAGGGTCGGATGGATCAGACTCGATTTCGATCATGCAAAGGTCCATTTCTAGCGAAGTGAGACCAAATGATTCTACATTGTCCATACTTTTAGGGTTTTTTGTGATTTTTATGTCAGGGGATCTCGAGGCAACAGACTTCATGGTTAAATGTTTCACCTCGTGGTTCGGGCCTTTAGTCTAAGTAAACTTGTCTTCATAGAAAATGTTAAATCCTAGTTTCAGTTTCTTTTCGGCTTCAACGTACCATGGCTCAAGAAATTTGCAATGCGAGAAGTCTTGCCTTCTTTGATCAAGTGCCCATTTAGAGAGTCGTTGGAGATGATTTTTTCCTTTTCAACACTCTTTTTTATACGATTTTTAGAAAGTCACAAGTTCAGTCATGGACGGATGCTATCCCAGGAAACATGGAGGGTAACCTTCTTCAGAATAATCAGTTCGAGAATTCCTTGTTATCTATGTCCCAACCCTAATCCGAATACAAAGTCCATATTCTTGAATATTTGGATTACGTTAACATTCCCATGTGGGTTGTGTTCAAGACTCACTTTATGTTTGAACTTATCTCCAATAGGGAAAGGAAGAGGATCGATATTAAAACTTGGGAGGAACATGTCATTCGTATTATGTTGAATATCCAAAATTAGATTACTGGTATAGATACCATTGGAGTTTTCATCAGCTCCGATAAGTGTAATGACCTAGTTATCCTCAAATAACTTATGTTTCTACTGAAGAGAAGATGCTACTCCTTTCATGTTGTCAATCGACGAGCAACCAAGAAGTAAGTTAAAATATGCAAGAATGTTAATGACCTGAAATTCTTTCTAAGGAAAAATCGGTCCAGCCCCTATTATGAGTAGTATTGACCCCATGACTTCTTGTCAAGTATTATCGTAAGCATTTAAAGTAGTAGATTTTAGGGTGGTATGACCAACCTATAACTCTGGGCATAGAAGAGTTCAGAATAGACATACATTCAAGGCCTAACCATTATCAACAAGCACTAATGGAACTATTTTCTCTAAAACTTCTACAAAGATGTTAAGAGCATAATTGTAGTTTAACCCAAACTTGGGACTTTTTCATTAGGGAAGGAGATAAGTCTCATGGTAGTCAGAGTTTATACTATATGAATTACCACATATGGATAGGCAGAGGTATGAACTATTGCTTGAGTGATCAGCTTGATAAAGGAATTTCGGTGGAGTTGGGAAGGCATGAAGAGTCCTTATAAGATGATATTGGCTTGAGTTTTCTTGAGTTACCCGAGGATCTTGTTTTCCTAAATCAACATTTTAGGAATTCGGATCTCTTAAACAACCCTATTTCCTTTATTTGAGGGAGAACTTGTTGATGGAAGTCCTGGGTCTTTGTAATACTGCCCTGATCGGTTCATGGGGATCACACATGCTGGGAAGAACAGAAATTTGGTCTTTTTATTTACTTGTCGAGTAACATAAACTTCTTTAATCTCTAACAATAGTTCCTCAAAAAAGATCACCCGTGCAAGGAGGTGATTGTACTGGGGATTTCATATTTTGATTCACTAAATGAGCTATCTGAGGGGTCATAATCATATCCCCATCCTGATATGTTAATCTTATTGTTACAAGTGAAGTCAATACACTCCACAACTTCAATTTCTTCGTCATATAAATCTTCCTATATAAAGGAGAAGTGTTTTAGGGAAAGGACCGGGTATCATTTGAGCTTCAGTGTTGTGAATTAATTGGGAGCTTAAAGTATATTTTTACTATGGATACACTCTTCTATCATAATATGAACAATCTAATCAAACATTAATTCCTATGGTGGTACAAACCAATCACTGAACTCACGAGTCCCTTTCTAGCTTTCCATGTATATGTCACTGATCTTTTCACAATCCTTTCACTCGAGGGTCATTTCTGATGGGAACTCCATCCCAAAGATTTTTAGTTGTTCTAGAATAACGGGAAGTTCCGTACTTTATATATCTTAATTGGTTTGAACAATAATTCAAGACCTTGTCATAATAAATCGAGCCTGATCAGGATAATTCTCGAGATGTACTAAAAATAATGGGCAGAGTTCGAGAGCAATAGGCGATTTAGGTGAGCTGTTAGATGAGGTAAGCTTATTGATGGGATTAATTCTGACATAGGGGTCAAAATTGGGATATTCATTGGTGAGGATAATATTTACTCCTACTTGGTTCATGGATAGAGGGTTTTGAGTAATAATTAGTTTTGGGTTTGAAGGAGGTGTGATGATGCCTTTGTCAATGAGGCTTTGGATGATAATTCTTATGTGGTGATATTGATTAGTGATATGCCTGGAGGTATGATGAAAGTCACAATGGGCATTGTGTTTGAAGTATTTTGGTAGAGGATTGAGAAGTGAACTCGGGTTCAAAGGCTTGATAAGATTACAGGATAAGAGGGCATTATATACTTTAGACAGAAGAGCATGGAGTTCAGTATACTCTTTTTAATTTTCAGAGGGATGGAATTCTGGTGGCCATGATGTAGCACGCTAAAAGGAAATGTTTTTTATGTCTGATACGACAAGCTTCTCATACTTTCGAGGAGTAAACTTCCCAATAGGCTTTTTCAAATTGGATTTTTCTTTCAGATTGTCGGCATTTTCTTTCATTTTAACTCCATCCTCCTGAAGGGCTCTGAAGTGGGGGTAATATTGGAAATTCATGGAAGTCCATTTGTGTGGTAGAAAGTTCTTCCTCAATGGAAGTCCAAATGTGTGGTAGAAAGTTCTTTTTCACAGTGTTGACATGTTCTTCTTCTGACAAGCGGTTAGTTATGGTAACAACCTTTTCTCTCAATATTGTGATGAAATTATTGTCAGATTCCCCCGGGTCTTGTTTGAGAAATTCTAGATCTCGATGAGTCACCTCCAACTCCTCGTTGTATTTGTATTGAGCCATGAACTCACTTGTGACATCCTCCTAATTATGGATCCATAATTTTTCGAGTGATAGGAACCATCGAAGGCCACTCTTTTTAAGTGTTTGTTGGAATATCTTAGCCATTATTTTCTCTTTAGCCCCAAGTAAACTCATAGAGCGGTGGTAGTTATTTATATGCACAATGGGAGGTCCACTTCCTTCAAACTTATCAAGGTCGGGCATTTAAACTTCTCGTGCAATCTAGCTTTTGAGTAGAGGCATGTGGGTGCATTCTACGTAATTCACTGAGATCTTAACTTGGTCGAATTTCGTAGAAAGATAAATGAGATCCTCCTTCACTAGGGTTAATTCATCTTCTTTATGGTCAGTCAGAGAAGGAACGAGAAAGTTATCCCCATTTTGCGTAAGATTCGAAATTAAAAGATGAGTAGGAGGTGTCTCATTGATCGACGAAACACGTGGAGGATGTGGAGTTTGTTGACTCGAATTAGGCATTTGTGGTTCCATAGCACATGGAAAAGAAATATCTAGATCTGTTATCTCTGGGATCTTGCCCTTATTTCTCTGCTTCTTGTGAACATCTCCTTGCAGGATGTTAATCTTCACGGCAAGCTGAGTGAGTACTGCCATCAAATTTGATCGTGCATTAACATTCTGATCGGTCTACATGAGAAATATTCGATAATACCTTTATGTTTTTTATGATGTGGCTCATGATGGTGTAGATCTTACAGATAGTTTGATAACGGATCTCAGACAACACGAAGTCATGCTAAGCTTGGGGAATGCAGTCGCACTTGAGAGGGAAACTTTTTATTTATTTATTGAAAACGAATATCTTTAGTACATTTTAAAAAGGGAGAAAAATGGGCAAAATCCATGAGTGTAGTTATTATTATTATTATGTTCCACTTATATTAAGTTTTACCTAGTGTGCAAGTTAAATGTCGGACAAGGACGCCATCTGGGGAGATATAGTGTGTGTAATTCAAGAGATGATTTGACTTGTTTCCAGACTCACATACAGGGTCCTATTTTAAAAACGAGCAAACTAGGGCAAAATTAGGCGGTATGATGACTCGAAATTTTGATAGAGTTTTGTATTGGAATCGAAACTCTAGGTTAAGTGTCCTAGGTTAGACACCTATATGATATTTATGCATGGGAGGTTATTGTAAGGGCTCCATCCTTTGTCATGACTTCAACGATATAAATCTTCCCTATAAGGGCAATCATTCATCGGTACATATGGAAAAGCCATTTTTTATATCGGAATGTACGTGAATTGCTTCACGATATACCTCGTGGTGATAGTATGTGTGAGAGAGAGTTATATATACTCAACGTATGTTAATGAGTTCCCATTATATACCTCTTGTCATGAGTTTAGTTGAGCGTTATAATGCGAGGAACTATTTGATACACGTCAAAGCTACTTGGCCAATGAAAGGTTGGAATCATATCGCTTAAGTTAACCATGTCCCGCAGAACCAAAAACCCATCACAAAATGACTCCCTAGTGGGGGTTAAATATAGGGTCAATATGTAATGCTCACGTGATGTAGTTGAAAAATACATGAGTCTTAATTTGTATTTTAATGCAAATTTGTATGTATGTTAAGAGGGATATGTATAATTACTAAGCATGAAGTAAAGCATGGAAGTATACATGAGTGGCAATGGAAAAAGAGTTAAGTAAAATGAGTAAATATGTAGAAGTTGCATGAATTATGGACTATGTACAAGTGAACAAAGCATGGGAATATATACAAGGTGTGAAACATGTAGATATACACAAGTGAGATGGATATATATATAAAGTGGGAGTAACATGGGTATATGTGTAAGTGAAAATAATGAGAAGTTGTGTGCAAGTGATATGAAATATATACATGAAGCATATGATATATATACAAGTGATGTGAAGCAAGTGGTAGGTAAAGCATGTGAATATATATAAGTGGGAATAAGAGGGGATATCTGTAAGTGTCATGAGGAGTATGAGGAAATATGGGCAAGTAAAACATGGAAAATATGTACAAGTGAATGTGGAACATGGAAAATATACACAAGTGAATGGAGAATATCATAGAAAAGATGGTATATACATGTCATAGGAAGATGATCACATTGAAGAAAGAATATACATGGATATCGTATTATAACCATGGCATATATGTCATGTGAGCATAAGAGAAAAGGAAGAATATACAAAGGAAACATATACACGCATGTATAAAAAAATGGATAAATGGAGAAAAAGGAAAACAAACCCCCTGTAGAGTCTAGTCCTCTAAAAATCACTTCCCCAATGGAGTTGCCACTGTGGCCATTTTAAGGGTCGCACGAAAGTGGGTCGAGGGGTAAGTCCCCTCTCTAGGGCTTCCAAGGACATGAAGCGTTCATCGTTAAGGGTGTATGTTAAAGTGTAGATATTAAAGTCTCCAACCTATTTCACTCAAAACAGGAACAAGATAAAGCCTTCTCCAAAGAGACGGCACCAAGGACTACTGATGCATACGATACAAAGTAAATCACAGTACGTGTAGACACGTGTACAAAGTATGAAGTGCATGGGATAAAAATATGTATATATGTGAACAATATGTGAGGAGTGAAATCATCGTTTCCTCACCATGGAAAATAGGGAACGAATCATTCTAAGGATTAAAATTAAAAGAAAGAAAAAATTATAAAAAGATGTAAAGATAGCCAGAATATGAGAGATGCGCTAGATCATGAATCACTATGAGCAAATTAATACACATGTCAATGGGAATGCTAAAAAAGTTACCTTCAACCACAACAAAATTTGAGTCATAAATCAAAGGTTCAAATTTAAAAGCTCTTTGATCACTCTCAATGATTTCTTCTTCGAAGAGAGGTGGAGGTGAAATGAAAGGTTCATCCTTAATCGAGATTTTTGAAGAATAAATCATTTCATTGAGCTCGATATTTATTTCAATAGTTCAAGCTTTATGAGTCTCGATTTGGTCATTCAATTCTTTATCCTCTAACTCCTAATCAAACCAACAATAAGACATAAAATCTTCTTCGGGGATTTTCTAATAGTTAGACACTTCCCTATCTAGCAAAGTTTTCAAAGAACTATTGATAAGCACCCAAAAGTGTCTATTTTATACCCCGAATAGATGCATTTTAGTCGCTCGTTTTTAATAAAAATGACCTTATGTTCGTATTTATTTATTTTTCAGGTCAATACGCAGTTGCGGTACAAATAATGTTAAATCATTGCAATTGCGACACAGAAGCGGTCAAAAGCGTACATCGAAGAAATCTAAAGAGACCGCGAAGTCTGGAGTCCAATCTGAGCTTGCCCCGATGTGTTTCGATACTCCGAACCAGTCCCGTAACCTTAACCTAGCGCAGACCGAACCCAGTCGATACCCCGAGCCGGTGTGTGTTGAGTTTGTACCTTTATTATTTTTTTTTTTAGATTTTTATTTTTAGGATTTATTTAGAATTTTCTAGGATTTATTTTCTATTTTTCTATTTTTTGATTTTGATTTTTAGTTTTTAATTTTAATCATTATTTTATTAGGATTAATTTTTAGAAATTTAATTTTTAGTTTTATTAGATTTCATTTTATATATATATATATATATATATATATATATATATATATATATATATATATATATATATATATATATTAGTTTTATTTTATTAGAATTATATTTTTTAGATTTAATAGAGTTTTATTTTATTTTAGTTGAGATGTTAGTTTTTATTTTATTTTATTAGATTTTTTTTAGGTCTTTAGTTTTTATTTTAATTTTTTTAATTTTTATTTTATTTTATATTTTATAGATTAGAAGTTTTATTTTATTTTAATTTTAATTTTTATAGATTTAATATTTTTAGGATTTTAGTTATATTAATTTTCATTTTTTTTAGGGGTCCAAATTAAATACATACATCCCATACACACCCACACCCTACTGTCCTACACCCATTTACACACCTAAAATAACACTCACACTCACACTCACACTCACACTCACACTCACACTCACCGTCACTATACACCCTCACCCTCACACACATAACATACACCCTCACCCACCAAATCCCCCCCCCCACTTCATCTTCAACCTTAAACCTCCCACCTCTTTCTCTCTCATACCCCCCATTAACATCCATCAACAAACCTCTCTCTCTCACTCCTCAACTCAGCAAGGTCTGGCTAGCTCACCATCACTCGTTACCCACTTCCCTCCAGCCTCCGGAATCCCACCGGTCCTATCCCCTGCTCACCCCTACCCACAACGCCCTGCCGGAGCCAAACTTATCCCACCGTCGGCGCTACACCCCCTCTCCCCATAAACCGCAAACCCGCCTCAAGCGGGTCAGCCACAACCAGTGAACCACTCCGATCCAAACGGGATCAGAACTCCATTACCGCCGGTCGGAACTCCGACCCGAAACGGACTACCCCGATCATGCCCCTGCCCGGTCCGAAACCCGAACAGCCCATCCCTCAAACCTCACCTGCCATACCCGTATCTAGCAAAAACCCAACTCAAATCCCAGCAAAATCGGATACCATTCCAAGCCAAAATCAAATCACACAAAAATCTCCACGGCTTTACAAAAACAAGAGGGCATATCATATAAGAGGAATCACTCTCAGCAAAAAAAGGATATACACAGATAGAGAGACACGGTGACAAAAAAAAGAAAAAAAGAGGGTAGAAAAAATAGTCAGAAAAATACAAAAAAAAATAGTGTTAGGTTTAGAAAAATTCGTAGGTTTTTTCCCTTCTTTTGGTTTTGTAATCCAGTCCAGTTTTTGTGACGAGTTTGGCACGCGTGTTCATGCCACAATTGACTCAAGGAATTATTCGTATCGTATTTCTTTCTCTTCTATTTAATTTCTTGCTGATTAATTGTGATTGTGCTGAAAATTTAATCATGTCTGACTAAACACCCCATTCAAGGGGTGAGATGAAACACGTATGTTAATTTAATTAATTGAATAATTGTTCTATTGATGTGTTCTAGGCAAATTAAATTGGAAAAATATCACACATTAATTTATTTAACGAGAGTGAATAAATTAATGTTAAAAATTGATATTTGATTTTTGGATTTAACTTAGAGATAGGTTTCATTCTTGAATTCAAATATTAATCTTGTGTGTTCAATTCAAAGATCCTTACAATTTTTTTTATGAATTGATCCTAGCGGGTAATTTGTAAAAAAGGAAATGAATCTAATTTTTTATCTGTTGTGACTCTTTCTGATTTAATTGCTAAAAAAAATAATTTTGAATTTAGGATTGTAACGAGAGTTAAATTTTAAATTTCAATATTATTTCGAACGTATCAAATGAATAATTGGGAAATTGAATTAAATTAATTACGTTGAGTAATCCCATCTCTTGTTTCTTATCATAAATTCCAAACTAGGTTACTTTTCAAAATTTCGTAGTTACTTTAGTTGCATAAATTTTCATTTTCTCCATTAAAATTTGTTTAAAAAAAAGAAAAATAATAAAAAAAAAAAAAAAACACAAAAAGATTTTTAATAAACTTTGAAATTGCAAGTTTTCATGATTACAGTTTCAACGCTAGAAATTGGATTGATACCCGAATTTGCCACGATACTGAATTTTTGACAAGTTTTGTAGGTAATTTCAGGAATTTTGATACTCGAAGTTTGACCGCAGCGACATTTCAAATCATTTTTGAAGGAACACAAATTAAGAGTTATCAAATGGCGCCGTTGCCGATTTTTTAAAGATTGAAGCCCGTGAAGATTTGTACTTTTCATTTTTTTTTTAGTTATTCCTTCCTCTCCCTCCTTAGATTGGTTGTTTAGGATTATTGAGGCCTTGTAATTAATTTGGGTGCATTTTGACACCGATTTATTATTGTAATATTTATTCATAAAAAAAAAAGCGAAAAGGGAAACCTGACAAGGTAGAGAGAGAGCGTCCAAGGCGAGGATTTAGAAGCCTCTCTACTTTGGGTCGGTAGGACTCCCGGGGATGACTGAAGTAGGCGTACTTCCCCCCGATCGACTCAACTCGGTCTTCACCCCACGTGTGTAAAAACCGTGGGAGGTAAACTCTTTATCACTCGCGAAGCTCCTGCAAGTGAGTCAATTTTTGTGTGCTACTTGCCCTTATATGCATTTTATTTCAGTCTCGCACTTAAATTGGATGGTTTGATTAATAATTTTACCTAAGACCTATACCCGGTCATTGCAACGAGTTGGGATTTCATCACCCACTCCATCACATCTCCATTTGCTTGTTACCCGTGCTCTCACTTAAATTAAAATCAATCAACTAGCAAGCCAAATAGGAACGGTGTTCATTAGCACCCTTTCGGAACGAGACCCTCGTAGGATACTCTAGTGAGTCCTTTCCACACCTGCAAATCTTCATTCAACTATCTTAAGACTTTTGTCTAGGGAAACTGGGTTTTAAGTGAGGCCGCCCAGTAAAACGGCTTGTGCTTTCCCTAGCGTGGTACTGGATAGTTGTTTGTTGTAGTATCTCGTGTGGTGAGCCTTAACCAGTAAGCCTCTTGTCTCTCGGGAAGAAAGTAGGAGCACACTTTTATCGGCGAGGCCTAAGATTCCGTGATTTTCTCGCCCGCGGACTAATTAAAATTGACTACCCACTCACTTAACTTGAAGATAATAATTTGGCTATGTGCTCGTTCGAACTTGTTCCATTTGTGTACATGTCTAAGTTTTCCTTTAGGTAGTCCAATTTTTGCTCCAACTGTCAATTTTTCCACCGTTAGTCCATCGCCTCTTTTCCCCCTTTTTTCCCAAAAATATTTTTTAAATAAACCCAAAACTCCAAAAATATTTTCCTTTTTTCTGCCTCATTTTTTTTCTCACAAAAAAATTCAAAAAAAAAATATTTTCCATTTTTTTCTTCCTTCTTTTTCCAATACCCAAAAATCCCAAAAATATTTTTTCCTTGCTTTTAAGCCACATTGGCAATGAATTGATCATCGATTAACACGTTCCCCTAGTGCTCTATCTCTTAATTCCCTCTTAGGTGATCGTGTTCCTATCGTTCCTCCTCATTTTTCTGATCCGTGTTATTCTTCTTCGGAGACGCCTAGTTCTCCCACTTCCCCTGGTTCTGTTACCCCACCCATCATGGCCGACGAACGTGCTTTAAGGGACTACTTTGCCCCGATTACGGCCACTCCGCCTTCATGTATCGTTCTTCCGCCAACTCCGGACGTGCAATTTCAAATTCGCCTCGCGACTATTTCTATGTTGCCCAGTTTTCATGGCCTTGAACGCGAGTCTCCTTATACTCACTTGTAGAAATTTCTCACTGTGTGCGCTACTTTCAAAAATCAAAACTTAGACGAAGAGAACGTTCGTCTTCGGTTGTTCCCCTTTTCTCTTCACGATAATGCATCCATATGGCTCCATTCCTTGCCCCCGAATTCTATCCTCACTTGGGAACAACTTGTTAAGAAGTTCATGTCTAAATTCTATCCCATGAGCAAAACCAATGAAATGCGCCAAGCAATTCAGGATTTTAGAGAAAAGCCTACTGAATAATTTTGTGAAGCATGGGGCCGTTTTCAAGACTATATCAATAGTTGCCCACATCACGGTGTAGAGAAAAGTCGCTTAGTCCATAGTTTTTACAATGGTCTTATCCCTTCTTCTCGCACCATGATTGAATCCATGCATAAGGGGAAATTCATGCATTTGACTCCCACTTCGCCTATAATTTTCTCCTTGAATTAGGTGATGACTCCCAAGATTGGGAGGGCACCAATGCATTTTCGAGATCCGATCCTCCACGTGTAGGGAACACTTCTGAGGTAAAAAATGATCCTGATTTTAAAACTTTGCTCCACAGCTTACACTCATTGACTAAAAACCGTTGACGCTCTCAGTTGCACTATGCAACAAAATGTTACACTTTCTAAACAAGCAATGACTGTCAATGATTCTAGTCCTTCCTCTTGTGGTGTATTCTTAAGTCAAGATCATTTAGCTCATTTGTATCCCCTATTGCAAGATGATCCCGAACCCACCATGGCCCAAGCATGTGCCTTTGATACAGTTAGGAAACCCGTTCCCCCGTCGTTTACTTACAATCCTAACAATAGGAATCATCCCTATTTCTCTTATAAGTACGACAACAACTCTGGTCCTTCCCAACCACAACAACATGTTGGTGGTCCCCCTCTGTTTTCACACAACCCACAAAGGTAACCTCGCCCTCCTGTCCCACATCAGTCTGCTCCTTACCATCAATCGCACTTTCCATCTTCCTTTGTCCCCCACAGCGGACATTCAAACAACAATAATCAACTTATTCCTGTTACCCCGCCTTCCTTTGAGTATTCACAACCGCCTAATTCTCAGCGCGAGTTGGTTACCCAACCATCTTATGCTCCTTTGCCTAATTCCTCCACCTCTTCTCTCGAGAATATCCTCACTCAGTTTATGACCACTCAGACTCAAGCTCTCCAACGGCTTGAACAGCGTTTCAACCAATTTGAGTCTGAGCGAGATAAAGGTCATTTTCCCAGTCAACCCATTGCTAACCCTAAGGGGAATGGCAAAGACTCGGCATACGAGGTTGGTTCCACTTCCAATCCACCCAATTACCAAGCGGATATGAAAGCGGTGTCTACTCTTCGCTCGGGAAAACAAGTTGATAATGGTGTTCATGTTCCCACTGATGTACCCCACCCGACCATCCCACTGTTAGCGCCTATCCCTAAGGTTTCCCCACCATCTAAATCCCCAGCTCCCACTGAGTCTAAACCTCCTGAGCCCACCTCTGCTTATGTGCCCAAGGCACCCTTACCTCATCGGTTGGCTCCCACTAAGAAAGCTCAGCAATTCGATGAAATCAAGAAAGTCTTTCAGAATGTTCACATTAACATTCCCTTCCTCACCGCGATTCAACAAGTCCCCTCTTATGCCAAAATTTTGAAGGACTTGTGCACTGTTAAGCGTAGGACAAATGTTCCACGGGATGCTTTCCTCACTGAGCAAGCTACGTCCCTACTCCATAATAACGGTGTTGTGAAGTATAAAGATCTTGGTCGTCCAACTGTATCTTGCATGTTAGGCGACAAGTTCACTATTAGTGCTTTACTAGATCTTGGGGCTAGTGTTAATTTGTTACCTTACTCCCTCTACCTTGAGTTAGGTTTACAAAACATAAAACCTACACGAGTAACTCTTCAACTTGCTGATCGTTCCGTGAAAGTACCTAAAGAAATTGTTGAAGATGTTTTGGTGAAAGTCTACGACTTTTACTATCCTGTGGATTTCATCATCTTAGACACTCCTGCGCCCGACCCAACCAATACTCCTATCATATTGGGTCGCCCCTTTCTGGCCACTGCCAATGCCATCATCAAATGTCGAGACGGGTCCATGAATCTCTCTTTTGGCAACATGACTGTAGAAGTCAATATCTTCCACCTTATGCAACAACCAGCCAATGTCGATTCTATTGATGAGGTGTGTGTGATTGACTCCTTAGTTACTGAAATGTTGGATCGAACTTACCCTGTCGATCCTCTCCAACACTGTTTAGCTCATTTTGGATTCGACTTTGACATTGATTCATCCATCTCTGAACTCAATGCCCTGCTAGATTCCACTCCACTGATGGACACTTCTTCTAGGGATCCTCCCTTCGAGCCTCTTTATGATACTATTCACTCTCTGGATCATCCTGTTCCACCGTCTGCACTCCCTGTCACATCAGATTCCTCCACTTTATGCACCGAGAAACCTCCGGACTTTGTTTCTGCGTCTGAGTCCGATTTCACTCCTTCACCACCTACTAGTTTGGAGCTTAAGCCCTTACCTTCGGAGTTGAAATATACTTTCTTAGGCCCCAACAACCATCACCCTGTTATCATTGCTTCCGATTTGACCGTTGATCAAGAAGAGTAATTAGTTCACACTCTTACTCAGCATAGCACTGCTATTGGTTGGACCATTTCCCAATGTTTGTAGTCATCGCATTCATTTGGAGGAACACACCAAGACTTCTCGTGAACCCCAACGTCGACTTAACCCTGCTATGAAAGAAGTCGTGCGCGCTGAGATTTTAAAATTGCTCGATGCTGGTATTATCTACCCTATCTTAGATAGTCAGTGGGTCAGTCCCATTCATGTGGTACCGAAAAAGTCTGGTGTCACCGTCATCAAAAACAGTGATAATGAGCTTGTTCCCACCCGTATGCAAACGGGTTAGCGTATTTGCATTGACTATCGAAAGCTAAATGCTGTCACTCGCAAGGACCATTTTCCTCTTCCCTATATCGACCAAATGCTCGAACGTTTAGCCGGTCATGCATATTACTGCTTCCTTGACGGCTATTCAGGATACAACCAAATTCCAATTGCCCCTGAAGACCAAGAGAAAACTATCTTCACCTGTCCCTTTGGCACTTTTGCCTATTCTCGCATGCCTTTTGGCCTTTTCAATGCACCTGCGACTTTTCAACGGTGTATGATTAGCATTTTTAGCGACTTGGTTGAACGTTTTCTTGAAATCTTTATGGATGATTTCTCTGTGTTTGGTTCTTCCTTCGAGCAATGCCTTTCTCACCTCACTATGGTCCTCAAACGTTGTCAGGAAAAGAAATTGGTCCTGAATTGGGAAAAATGTCATTTCATGGTAAAAAAGGGGATTGTTTTAGGTCACGTCGTCTCTCGGGATGGTATTGAAGTCGATAAAGCTAAAGTTGACATTATTTCATCGCTTCCCATTCCTAAGTCTGTTAAGGACATTCGATCCTTCTTAGGACATGCGGGCTTCTACCGTCGTTTCATCAAGGACTTTTCTAAAATTGCTCGACCTTTAACAACCCTTTTATCCAAAGATGTTCCCTTTGTTGTTGATGATGCATGTGTTGCTTCTTTTGAGCGCCTTAAAGCCGAGCTCACTTCTGATCCGATCATTCCGCCTCCTAATTGGTCTTTACCATTTGAGCTCATGTGTGACGCATCTGATTTTTCTCTCGGTGCCTTACTTGGTCAGCGGGTTGATAAGTGCCAGCTTGTCATTTATTATGCTAGCAGAACTCTCCATGACGCTCAACTTCATTATACGACCATCGAAAAGGAGCTGCTAGCCGTTGTCTTCGCCCTCGATAAGTTTCGATCATATTTCATCGATTCAACTATCATCGTTTACACTGATCACGCTGCCCTGAGGCACCTTCTTCAGAAGAAGGATTCTAAGCCACGCTTGATACGGTGGATTCTCTTGCTTCAAGAGTTTGACCTCGAAATTCGCGATAAGAAAGGGTGCAAAATTTTGGCTGCAGATCATCTCTCCTGCCTCACTGTTACGTCTACATCTGATCCTGTCCCTATTTCTGAAACATTTCCTGATGAGCAACTTTTTGTTATCTCCACCGCTCCTTGGTATGCTGATATTGTTAATTTCCTTGTTACCGACCAACTGCCAATCATTGGTCCAAACAAGAGCGTTTTATGTTCATGGCCCAGGTGAAATTTTACTCTTGGGATGACCCATTCCTTTTTAAGTATTGCTCTGATCAAGTCATTCGCCGATGTGTTCCTGACCATGAACAGTCAAGTATACTCTCCTTTTGTCACGATGGTGCCTGTGGTGGCCATTTTAGCTCCAAGAAAACTGCCACAAAAATTTTGCAAAGTGGTTTCTACTGGACCACTCTTTTTCGAGATGCCCACCATTACTGCCAGGCTTGTGCTAAATGCCAACAATCTGGGCGTATCTCTAGTCGTCACATGATGCCCCTCACACCCATTCTCATCGTCGAAATCTTCGTTGTATGGGTCATTGATTTCATGGGTCCTTTTCCCTCTTCTCATGGTTTCCAATATATCCTCGTGGCAGTTGATTATGTTTCCAAATGGATTGAAGCCATAGCTTGCCGCACCAATGACCATCGAATTGTGGTCCAGTTTCTTAAGGAGTACGTCTTCACACGCTTTAGAACCCCCAGAGTTATCATTAGTCATGAGGGTAAACATTTCTGTAATCGAGTCTTTGAATATCTCGTCAAAAAGTATGGCGTTACCCACAAAGTTGGTCTCTCTTATCACCCTCAGACTAGTGGTCAAGTTGAGGTTTCCAACCGCGAAATCAAGCAAATCTTAGAAAAAACAGTTGATCCTACTCGGAAAGACTGGTCCTTACGCTTGAATGATGCTTTGTGGGCATACCGTAATGCTTTTAAGACTCCGATTGGCATGTCTCCTTATCGCTTGGTTTTTGGAAAACCATGCCACCTCCCTGTCGAGCTTGAACATCATGCTTATTGGGATGTTAAAGCCCTTAATTTTGATATCGATGAGGCTGGCATTCATCGAAAGCTCCAACTTAATGAATAAGAGGAGATACGAAACGATGCCTATGATTTGTCCAAGAAGTACAAGGACAAAATGAAGTGGATCCATGACCAAAGCATCTTACGCAAAGAATTCCACCCTGGTCAGAAAGTTTTATTATACAATTCCCGTCTCCATCTCTTTCCCGGGAAGTTAAAAACCCGTTGGTCTGGACCCTTTGTTGTTGAATCTGTTACTCCCTATGGTGCCATCACAGTTCAAAATCCTAAGGATGGTAGCCTACTTCAAGTCAACAGTCAACGGTTGAAGCCTTTATTAGAGCTAGGCCCCACTCACATCGAAGAGATTGACCTTGTTGATCCCATTTATGAAGACTGACTGTTCTGTCTTGTTTGGGGGTGATTTTCATCACCTAATTTTTTAGTATGAGTCTTATCCTGTTTGGGGGTGGTGTTTCACACCACCCAATGATTTTCACATGCTTTATAGACTTGTACGTTTTTGTATCGCATTTGTTCTTCGGGTTCTATCTTTGCTCCAGAGTGCGGTACATTTTCACTCGTGGTTCATTATGGTAATATCTTTCCTCCCTTGTGCTTTTTATTTTTATATATGGTTTTAAACATCGAGGACGATGTTCTCTTTTATTTGGGGGTGGGAAATTTATCAAAATCGTACCTCTTTTGAAAATTTTCAGAAACAAGTGATTTTAAACTTTTTGTGTTGTTAAATAATTTTTATGACATGAATTGTCTATCATCCCTCTTTTAGAAATCTCGGAATACCTGTGTTTAACCCAAAAATTGCGCTTTTAACATTAAATTAATTAATACCTATTTTAAGCGTACTTGCACTATGAATTCTTAAACTCGGCAATTTGCACTATCACTTTTACAATCAAAAGTTGAAGAGTAAATATATTCTCAAGAGAGCCTTAAAAGATCACTAGTGGCGACTTAACCCGTGAGATTTGAGCTTTTCACCTTTTTGAGGATTTTTACGTATCTCCGAGTCACAAGTTGACTCAACTTTCTTTGGGTACTACATTTAGTCGTTGCATGATCTCATCATTTTTTTTTTCAAATTTAGCTTAATCACTGAGAATGACATTACTTTCGAGTTGTAAGAAATATGTGTCTTGTAGTTTGTCCCGAGCACTAAACCGATTTTTCTATACACGTACCATTTTCCCTATCACATTATCATTCACCCATTATCATTTTCCATACCAAATACCATCCATCATTGCCATCATTTTTTAGAAAAATAGTGTTTGAAATTATCAATGTAAATTGTCTTCATTTTCGTTATGAAAAGAAAAATGTATCACAATTTAAAAAAATAAAAAAAAAACGAAAAAAAAGCAAAGAAAGAAAATAAAAATAGAAAAGAGGAAAAAGAAATATGCGATCATAAATTCAAAAGATGAAGGCAATAGTCAGTGTGTCACTCTTCTCAAAACACCCCATTATTCATCTTCTTCATTTCATTATCCCTACATACCTTTCATAAACCCCATTTTTTTACCCTTGGTAAAGTGTTCAGGCAAACGATAAGATTATATGGTGAATAACTCAACATTCTCGACATAGTGGTTAGCATTCGTTCATGAGATCAAATTTCTTTCATATATCCGTTCTTTTTTATAAAGTGTGTGAGATGTTTGACATTGCTTACATTTACTCACATCCTCACACACTATAGAGATACACTTACCCAGTTATCAGATAGTTCTATTCAGAGAGATATATCCAGTGAGAATTGAAGTCAAAGCGTTGATCCTATTTAGGTGATCTAAGAATTACTCTAATGAAACTTAAGATTATTTCACACTACACATGCTGAGTTTTAGGAAGGATTACGCTTTTGGTATTAAGTAATTTATATCTTATTTTGATAATTGAGTACGGTGTTCCTTGATGTTCTTTTAAAGTTGGGTTGTATAGCGTTTCATCATCTACTCAGATACTGCATTCAAATAAATTTTAGAATTTTGTGGGTATATTCACTGCAAACCCTCACGAGACAACACTCGTCCTGTAGCGCAACCTATAGGTTTAACGGCTTGTTGCACATGCTAAGTGCAATCGTCAGTGCCTGCGAAAGTGGCACACTTTTGGTCACTTATCTCTATTTCTCTCTAATTTTTGCTCGAGGACTAGCAATGTTCTGTTTGGGGGTGGTGTGATAAGCACCCAAAAATGTCTATTTTATACCCCGAATAGATGCATTTTAGTCGCTCGTTTTTAATAAAAATGACCTTATGTTCGTATTTATTTATTTTTCAGGTCAATACGTAGTTGCGGTACAAATAATGCTAAATCATTGCAATTGCGACACAGAAGCGGTCAAAAGCGTACATCGAAGAAATCTAAAGAGACCGCGAAGTCTGGAGTCCAATCTGAGCTTGCCCCGATGTATTCCGATGCTCCGAACCAGTCTCGTAGCCTTAACCTAGCTCAGATCGAACCCAGTCGATACCCCGAGCCGGTGTGTGTTGAGTTTGTACCTTTATTATTTTTTTTTTAGATTTTTATTTTTAGTCATGTTATTTTTAGGATTTATTTAGAATTTTCTAGGATTTATTTTCTATATTTCTATTTTTTGATTTTGATTTTAATCTTTATTTTATTAGGATTTATTTTTAGAAATTTAATTTTTAGTTTTATTAAATTTCATTATATATATATATATATATATATATATATATATATATATATATATATATATATATTAGTTTTATTTTATTAGAATTATATTTTTTAGGTTTAATAGAGTTTTATTTTATTTTAGTTGAGATGTTAGTTTTTATTTTATTTTATTAAATTTTTTTTAGGTCTTTAATTTTTATTTTAATTTTTTTAATTTTTATTTTATTTTATATTTTATAGATTAGAAGTTTTATTTTATTTTAATTTTAATTTTTATAGATTTTATATTTTTCGGATTTGAATTATATTAATTTTCATTTTTTTTAGCGGTCCAAATTAAATACACACATCCCATACACACCCACATCCTACTATCCTACACCCATTTACACACCTAAAATAACACTCACCCTCACCATACACCCTCACTCACCAAATCCCCCCCCCCCACTTCATCTTCAACCTCAAACCTCCCACCTCTTTCTCTCTCATCTCTCTCGTACCCCCATTAACATCCATCAACAAACCTCTCTCTCTCTCACTCCTCAACTCAAAAAGGTCTGGCCAGCTCACCATCACCGGCGACAGCCCCTTGCTCACTCGTTACCCACTTCCCTCCAGCCGCCGGAATCCCACTGGTCCTATACCCTGCTCACCCCTACCCACAACGCCCTGCCGGAGCCAGCCTTATCCCACCGTCGGCGCTACACCCCCTCTCCCCATAAACCGCAAACCCGCCTCAAGCGGGTCAGCCACAACCAGCGAACCACTCCGATCCAAACCGGATCAGAACTCCATTACCGCCGGTCGGAACTCCGACCCGAAACGGACTACCCAGATCGCGCCCCTGCCCGGTCCGAAACCCGAACAGCCCATCCCTCAAACCTCACCTGCCATACCCGTATCTAGCAAAAACCCAACTCAAATCCCAGCAAAATCGGATACCATTCCAAGCCAAAATCAAATCACACAAAAATCTCCACCAAACAAAAGAATCGTGGCTTTACAAAAACAAGAGGGCATATCATATAAGAGGAATCACTCTCAGCAAAAAAAGGATATACACAGATAGAGAGACACGGTGACAAAAAAAAGAAAAAAAGAGGGTAGAAAAAATAGTCAGAAAAATACAAAAAAAAATAGTGTTAGGTTTAGAAAAATTCGTAGGTTTTTTTCCTTCTTTTGGTTTTGTAATCCAGTCCAGTTTTTGTGACGAGTTTGGAACGCGTGTTCATGCCACAATTGACTCAAGGAATTATTCGTATCGTATTTCTTTCTCTTCTATTTAATTTCTTGCTGATTAATTGTGATTGTGCTGAAAATTTAATCATGTCTGACTAAACACCCCATTCAAGGGGTGAGATGAAACACGTATGTTAATTTAATTAATTGAATAATTGTTCTATTGATGTGTTCTAGGCAAATTAAATTGGAAAAATATCACACATTAATTTATTTAACGAGAGTGAATAAATTAATGTTAAAAATTGATATTTGATTTTTGGATTTAACTTAGAGATAGGTTTCATTCTTGAATTCAAATATTAATCTTGTGTGTTCAATTCAAAGATCCTTACAATTTTTTTTATGAATTGATCCTAGCGGGTAATTTGTAAAAAAGGAAATGAATCTAATTTTTTATCTGTTGTGACTCTTTCTGATTTAATTGCTAAAAAAAATAATTTTGAATTTAGGATTGTAACGAGAGTTAAATTTTAAATTTCAATATTATTTCGAACGTATCAAATGAATAATTGGGAAATTGAATTAAATTAATTACGTTGAGTAATCCCATCTCTTGTTTCTTATCATAAATTCCAAACTAGGTTACTTTTCAAAATTTCGTAGTTACTTTAGTTGCATAAATTTTCATTTTCTCCATTAAAATTTGTTTAAAAAAAAGAAAAATAATAAAAAACAAAAAAAAAAAAACAAAAAGATTTTTAATAAACTTTGAAATTGCAAGTTTTCATGATTACAGTTTCAACGCTAGAAATTGGATTGATACCCGAATTTGCCACGATACTGAATTTTTGACAAGTTTTGTAGGTAATTTCAGGAATTTTGATACTCGAAGTTTGACCGCAGCGACATTTCAAATCATTTTTGAAGGAACACAAATTAAGAGTTATCAAATGGCGCCGTTGCCGATTTTTTAAAGATTGAAGCCCGTGAAGATTTGTACTTTTCATTTTTTTTTTTAGTTATTCCTTCCTCTCCCTCCTTAGATTGGTTGTTTAGGATTATTGAGGCCTTGTAATTAATTTGGGTGCATTTTGACACCGATTTATTATTGTAATATTTATTCATAAAAAAAAAAGCGAAAAGGGAAACCTGACAAGGTAGAGAGAGAGCGTCCAAGGCGAGGATTTAGAAGCCTCTCTACTTTGGGTCGGTAGGACTCCCGGGGATGACTGAAGTAGGCGTACTTCCCCCCGATCGACTCAACTCGGTCTTCACCCCACGTGTGTAAAAACCGTGGGAGGTAAACTCTTTATCACTCGCGAAGCTCCTGCAAGTGAGTCAATTTTTGTGTGCTACTTGCCCTTATATGCATTTTATTTCAGTCTCGCACTTAAATTGGATGGTTTGATTAATAATTTTACCAAAGACCTATACCCGGTCATTGCAACGAGTTGGGATTTCATCACCCACTCCATCACATCTCCATTTGCTTGTTACCCGTGCTCTCACTTAAATTAAAATCAATCAACTAGCAAGCCAAATAGGAACGGTGTTCATTAGCACCCTTTCGGAACGAGACCCTCGTAGGATACTCTAGTGAGTCCTTTCCACACCTGCAAATCTTCATTCAACTATCTTAAGACTTTTGTCTAGGGAAACTGGGTTTTAAGTGAGGCCGCCCAGTAAAACGGCTTGTGCTTTCCCCAGCGTGGTACTGGATAGTTGTTTGTTGTAGTATCTCGTGTGGTGAGCCTTAACCAGTAAGCCTCTTGTCTCTCGGGAAGAAAGTAGGAGCACACTTTTATCGGCGAGGCCTAAGATTCCGTGATTTTCTCGCCCGCGGACTAATTAAAATTGACTACCCACTCACTTAACTTGAAGATAATAATTTGGCTATGTGCTCGTTCGAACTTGTTCCATTTGTGTACATGTCTAAGTTTTCCTTTAGGTAGTCCAATTTTTGCTCCAACTGTCAGTTTTTCCACCGTTAGTCCATCGCCTCTTTTCCCCCTTTTTTCCCAAAAATATTTTTTAAATAAACCCAAAACTCCAAAAATATTTTCCTTTTTTCTGCCTCATTTTTTTTCTCACAAAAAAATTCAAAAAACAAATATTTTCCATTTTTTTCTTCCTTTTTTTTAAAAAAAAACAAAAATCCAAAAAGATTTTCTTCTTTTTCCAATACCCAAAAATCCCAAAAATATTTTTTCCTTGCTTTTAAGCCACATTGGCAATGAATTGATCATCGATTAACACGTTCCCCTAGTGCTCTATCTCTTAATTCCCTCTTAGGTGATCGTGTTCCTATCGTTCCTCCTCATTTTTCTGATCCGTGTTATTCTTCTTCGGAGACGCCTAGTTCTCCCACTTCCCCTGGTTCTGTTACCCCACCCATCATGGCCGACGAACGTGCTTTAAGGGACTACTTTGCCCCGATTACGGCCACTCCGCCTTCATGTATCGTTCTTCCGCCAACTCCGGACGTGCAATTTGAAATTCGTAGGTTCTTTTCCTTCTTTTGGTTTTGTAATCCAGTCCAGTTTTTGTGATGAGTTTGGGACGCGTGTTCATGCCACAATTGACTCAAGGAATTATTCGTATCGTATTTATTTCTCTTCTATTTAATTTCTTGCTGATTAATTGTGATTGTGCTGAAAATTTAATTATGTCTGGCTAAACACCCCATTCAAGGGGTGGGATGAAATACGTATGTTAATTTAATTAATTGAACAGTTATTCTATTGATGTGTTCTAGGCAAATTAAATTGGAAAAAGACCACACATTAATTTATTTAACGAGAGTTAATAAATTAATGTTAAAAATTGATATTTGATTTTTGGATTTAACTTAGAGATAGGTTTCATTCTTGAATTCAAATATTAATCTTGTGTGTTCAATTCAAAGATCCTTACAATTTTTTTTATGAATTGATCCTTGCGGGTAATTTGTAAAAAAGGGTATGAATCTAATTTTTTTATCTATTGTGACTCTTTCTGATTTAATTGCTAAAAAAAATAATTTTGAATTTAGGATTGTAACGAGAGTTAAATTTTAAATTTCAATATTATTTCGAACGTATCAAATGAATAATTGGGAAATTGAATTAAATTAATTACGTTGAGTAATCCCATCTCTTGTTTCTTATCATAAATTCCAAACTAGGTTACTTTTCAAAATTTCGTAGTTACTTTAGTTGCGTAAATTTTCATTTTCTCCATTAAAATTTATTTAAAAAAAAAAGAAAAATAATAAAATAAAAAAAAATACACAAAAAGATTTTTAATAAAATTGAAATTGCAAGTTTTCACGATTACAGTTTCAACGCTAGAAATTGGATTGATACCCGAATTTGCCACGATACTGAATTTTTAACAAGTTTTGTAGGTAATTCCAGGAATTTTGATACTCGAAGTTTGACTGCAGCGACATTCCAAATCATTTCTGAAGGAACACAAATTAAGAGTTATCAACTATTATCAATTCTTTCATTTTTAAGATTTTAATTTTCAATCATTTTTGCATTTTCAAGAATTTTTAGGCATTCACGCATTGTCTTGGGAGAGTAACTTTGAGAACCATTATCGTAAAAATTAAAACTATAAAAGGAGTTAGAGTGAGACATTTTTATCAAAAAAGCTCACTCGGGCAATTCAAACACGCGACGAGCACCCAAATTTCAAGTTTCTCGAAGCTAAAATGGTGCAAGTCACAAAGCAAGTTAAAACAAAAAAAATATACAAAATATACAAAGTACTAAATCACTAAAATACCAAAATACAATGTTCCCCAGCAACAACGCTATTTTTGATGAGGTGTAAACTTTGTAAAATGAATTTGTCATTGGGTATTTACCGCCAATACAAAAACCACATCTTGGTACACTTGGGAGTGTAGCGGCAAGTAGGGTTCAAATCCACAATGAATGATTTTTAGGATGAAAATGATTTTTTACTCAAAAGGGGAAAATAAAAGATAACAAGGTGGTTTTAAAACGGGAAAGAAATTAACTACTCAAATTAAAACTAATTAATAAAGATTAAAGAAAATAATATTAGGATCACACCCACACCATGGATTAAAGAAAAGAATTTAAGAAATTTGGTTTGAATCGCAATTAACCTAGCATATTCAATTAATTACATCAAACATAAAGAGAACAAACCCAAAGATGAAAGATAAAACTTTTAATTGAGTATGGTAACAAATGGATTAACATTGCAATATCGATTTAAACACTATTGTTTCATGACAAAGGAAGTTAAAAGCATAATATTTCAATATCAATACACATGGTTTTGATAAAAAGTCCTTCAAGTCTAACACTAGATTTCAATCTCAAGAACCCATTAATGGTGGAAAATTGATCCTAAACCTTTAACTAATTACAAAGCATATTAAAATTATTAAAACAACTAATTAAAGAAGTAAAACAAGAAATGAAACAACGCAATCTATATATGTTAAATCAAATCTAAGTTACAAATCTAGGAAATCAAGTAAAAAGATTTAAATAAATGAAAAAGGCAGTAAATAGTAACTTATAAACTAAACCCTTGGACAGAGAATGGAGAAAAGCAACCGACATCAAAAAATCTAAACTCAAAATAAGAATATAATAGATAATGAACAAATAAAATCCCACTTACGGATAAAATCAAAAGAAAAGAAATCAAAAGCTCAAAATATCTGCAATTTGGGATGGTCGATCGATCGAACCAAGGGGTGATCGATGGATGGTTCTAAAATTAGCTCACTGCCTACAGGTCTGTCCGAAAATCAATGAGGCCGATCGATTGACTAGAGGTCGATCGATCGATCGATAACACATTCTCTTATTCAATAACAAAGGGAATTCGAGAAAATGGGCATAACTCGGTTAAACAGTGATAAAATGACGTGCCATCTGCAGCCATGCGATGCTAACTCAATGAACTATGCTCCTATGGAGATCCTCTAACCAGGACATGAAGTTTGAAATTACTTAATTTTCCCTAAATATGCATCTTGTAACGATACTTTCTCCAAATGCAACCAATTGCTCCGCTAAGCATTCCAAACCCCTACAAAAGATCAAATAAACCTTGCAAAATGTATATATATAAAAAGCAAATGTTAACCAATATAAGAGCTTAAATATAGGAATTAACAAACACAATTGTGCTAGAATGCATAAATATAAAGGCCAGTAATATATAATATTCGTGACTAATCACTTTATTTTAACCTTATGGGGATATTAAAATGAGGTGTTCAAAAACACAATTGATCTTACTAAAAAAAGAACTTAAAAAAATAAAATGTTAAAATTCCAATTTCCCATTTGTAAAATCATTTTAAATAACATCTAAATTGATGGAGAATGATGATCTTTACAAAGAACACCTTTGAAAATCATAATCAACTATTGTATTAGAATGTTTTTTTAAAAAGTACAAAATAGACATAGAATTTCTAAAGTACCTCACTCATGAGATATTGGATGGGTATTATAGTTTAAACATTAGAGATAACATTTAATGGTTTGTAACTCAATGTAAAAGAAACGAAGAAGTAACACATGAAAATATAAACCTTTATATGGCCTTGGCAAATTTGAAATGAGTCATGGGTATGTATTTAACCAAGTCATGTGATTTAATTGATAATTGAGTTTGAAATTTATTTTACGGAGGATATAGAAAGAAGATTCAAGATCACATACCTTTGCATTTCTTTTAGACTTCGATCGAGACATACTCCAAGCTATTAAATTTGACTATATTGTTGTCCTTAAACAAAAAATATTATCAATGACCTTAAATACTTTAAATCATCATGGGCTCCTTATGCTATAAAGTATTTTTTCCATCGATAAATGTCCCTATAAGTTTTTAACACGATCTGACTTTGTTTAATCATTTTTTGTCACATCGTTCTATGTGGACATATGAAAATTGATGGTTTTTTATTCATTATCACCTTTAGATATTCTACGGTAAGATCCTTCAAGCATCAACCAGTAGTTTTTTATGTGTGGGCAAACATTCTTGAACTTGGACAAGTTTTAAAAAGTGTAGGAGTAATAATAAAATTAAAAATGAATTTTTATTTATCTATCAACACCCCCTCACTCTCCTTCCTCTTTAGGGTTAAGGTGTTATGCTGAGGATTCATAAGAGTTTGAGACTTAAGGGGATTATATAAGACTAAACTGGGGATCTAAAGGAATATGATTAAAATTGGATTTTAATTAGAACTGGGATATTGCACATTATCGCCCATAATTTATTCCCATAATTGTAATTGATTACAAGTAAGTCCACAAAATAATTTGAGCAGAACACCCTTTAAGCTCTCAAGGTGTAGGTTACAAGTACATATAAGGGTTTTCTTTTTTGGATTATTCGTCCGACTTATGAGTTTTTGTCGAATGTTGAGATTTGGCTCCAACGGTTTTATCGTTTCTTTGTCTATCTTTGTGATATGAGACAGGACTTGTCAAATTCCGAGAATGGAATTCAATTATTAGAGGCAAAAAATGTAATACCCCTTAATTTAAGAAATTAGATAAATGATTATTCAAATAATAATTAATATTTACCCGGATGAATTAACCGGTAATTATTTCGTTTAATTAGTTTGGATACCTCTTAAAGGTAAGGTGTTTCGAAAGTGGAATAAGGCAATCTATTTAAGTGAGGGCATAACGAGTACACTATACCCTTACAATCTCCCTTTTTGTCTATTTCGTGACAAAACACAAAAGACAAAAAATGCGTAAATAAATATAACACCTATAATAAGCCCAACTTAACGCACATAAAGTAGATCTCATTGACACGAATCTGGAAAGAACAAGGCCCTCTTCAATAATCAATGGAGCGATTACACACTGTTTTCCTATACACAATAGCAAAATCTCATTAACACACCAATGTGTAAAGATAAAAAATATATTAGGAATTAGTGCAAATAACAAAATATATAGCAATAATTCAGGGGCATGTCTCTTATCCTAACTAGCATATCCTCACAAACTACTCCCCCAAATAAAGCAACTCCCACATGATAATTTGTCAATTTCTCCCATTTTAGATCTCCTTATTTTTGTCATACAATAGACAAAGGAAGTAAATCAATAAAATAAGAAAATAAATCATATAGTGAGTCATACACAATATCTAAAATGATCGATCGATTATGAGAAAATTAAAGCATAGACTGGAATCAAAGTGAGATAATAAAAGTCTTATGTAAACTATTCTCTAGTAAAAAGGTTTATGTAATACCCCATAATTCTGAGGATATAGAATTTAATTAATTCGGTGATATAGGAATTAATTTATCGGGGGAATTAAATTAAATTAGTGAATTGAGATTTAATTAATTCGGGTTATTATTTTTTTAAATTACAAGTGTCGTAATTTGAGGACGAAGTTGGATATTTTAGTAAAGTAACTCGGATGACGATTCTAAGTGCACGGTTATTTCCGAAATAGGTCGATATAGTCGAAAAAGAGTACCCGGAGTAGTAATTCGGTCTTAGAGCATTTTTAGGCATAACCGAGCTCACACGGGGGTGTTTGGGACATTTGGGCTTGGCCCATAGGCTTAATTTAGGGATTAATGATATAAAACCTACATTAGAGAGTTTTTGGTAGACACAACTCAATAATAAAACCCTAGTTTTGCAGAGGAGAAAATATGGAGAAATTGGGAGAGCTTTTGGGAGCCAAACCGAGAAGAATTGGATGTTCTTCGTCAAACCCTCGTCGACATCAAAGGAAATCAGACCTTGCGAATTTATTCAGAAAAGTATTTAAACTTGCTTTCAATTTAATTACGGTATTACAATTCATATCATAGTGGGTGTGATAAAGAAATACGTTTTGGGGAGTGGGTTATCATATGAAAACGGGTTTTGGGTGAATCGGGCGTGTTGTGTAGATTTGAGATCTAATTAATAGTGTAACTTGATTCAGTGTTGTGGAAATCAACTAATAGTATGATCCCAGTAGTTATTGTTTATTAATCCAAATTATACTATTTAATTTATATGTGAGATCGTATGAAGATGAGGAAAATCCGAATCTGAAATTGAGGACTTTAATGGAAATCGTAAATATTGTGAAACCATTTCGAAGATTAAAACTGGTTTGGATCATTAATATATGATGAGCATGATTAAATAAGGTTGGTATTTGAAGGTTTAAGACCTTTAAGGTTCGTTAATGGCAGACATCCAAAGTCATGAGGAAGAAGAAGTTGGTTGTACGCTAATTCGAACGACATTGCAAGTCGTTGAATGACAGTGTGGAATTCATGACGGTTTCGTTCTTTCTACCTTTTTCCTTTGAGGACTTTTAAAAGGATTTAATTGGAGAAATATTAAATTGAGGTTAATTCCTAGGATATTGGGAGATGGATATTAAGGAACATTTAAAAATAATAAGGATGTCAAACTTATTAATGGGACTTTGTGCGATAAATCCTAAAAGTGTTAAAATACGAACCAAGTGGGGACTCTAGGAATTATGGATGAGTGGCTCCACTTGCATAAAATTAATGGAGGTGAAATTTATTTAATTAAGGGTAGGAGGTTTGACTCGGATATTTTTCGGGCTAGTCTTACGGGAGTTAGGCATGGGGTAGTCGAGTTAATTTATTATAAAGATACATAATAAATTATCTAATATTAAATTTAACGAGTGGTATTAAACTTAATAGTGGGAATTCGTGTCATAAATTCTAAAGGGTGAAGATACAGACCGAATGAGTGAGTCTGGGTATTGTAGTTGGGTGACACTACTTTAATAAAAATAATTAAGGTGTGATTTAATTAAATTACAAGTCAGGATATAGGCTTGGGCATTTGGGCTAGTGCTACGGGTGTTAGGCACAGATTAGCCAGACTTTTATTAAATATATATATATGGTAGTGTGATAGTATATGTGTGTATATATATATGTGTGTGTGTGTGTGTGTGTGTGTGTGTGTGTGTGTGTGTGTGTGTGTGTGTTTGTGCGCATTATAGAAATCGGTGTGAATGATATTTATAGGAATGCATACCCCTCTAGTGATATCATAGGAGGCTGCGCGATGTGGGTGAATCCCCTAGCTTGAGGAGAAGGGAGAGTATAATCCCCAGGTCATAGTATCCAGTATTTATATGTTGTGATTCTTTTGGGGGTGAGACATCTTGGGTATGATTCAATCTCACACTCGGGGAACTATGATCGCCTCCGCTACGCTTATTTTTATCTTTTTTGATTTGGTGAGTTAACCGTCTTGGGGTATTCGGGTGGATTGAGTATACCTGGGGTGATTGCATTTTAGATAAAACATCCGGTGAGTCCTTACTTGGGAGGATGGATATATAGACGACATGTGTGTGAATGTTGTAGTATACTAGTACGTATATAATATGAGTAGATAATTATATACGAGATTTATACATAAGTGTGAATGTATTTCTTATATAACTAGTGCGAAAGTAGTATGATTTAAAAGGGGGTTTCTTATATAACTAGTGTAAACATTATATGATTTAATATAGTTGAACCGATTAATAAGTTAATAGGTAGATAACTTAATGATCAAATTAAGAGTACCTGGGTTAAGTAGTGTGGTAGAAACAGGTGTGATGCGGCTAGTTAGGTGGGGTAGATTAACTAGGAAGATTAGCAGGCAAGTGTTAGGAGTACACATTAGATGAAGGATGAGTTATGACTCAAGAGAGTGTGACACTAGCTTAAATATAAAGAGTGTGCAAGCATATTTAACTATTGAAATTTAACTGCTTGCTAAATATTTTCAAAATGCTTTACTTGGGCTCTGATCCATATCAAAATCTTTTCCAAAACCTTTTAGGTGTCCAGCCACAGGGACGCCTAGCTTGAGGATTCTATCCAGGGATGCGCAACTGCAACTCATGTGAAAGTTTCAAGACTTTCATATAGACGCTTTATTCATTCATTCCTAGTGTAGGGACTTTACTTTAATAGTCATTTGAGTATTTCGCTCTCCGATTTAGTATTTAGTTAGTTATTTGACCTTGTTTTTCAGGATATTATTTCAGTTTACTGTTGTATTTTATTGTTGAATCGATAGTTGATTCAGCCCTCTTTATTTATACTATTTATCTGTGTTGGATTCATCTATGACTTTGTGTTTATGGTTTAATTACTATTTACTTCCACATATTGCTAATTAATGAAATATAAAATTTGGCACCAGTCTAATTAAATTACTTGATGGTTAGCAACTTTAAAAAGATTTTCGACAGTGATGCTAAGAATGAGTCATGTGAGGCCAACGTTTTATTTTGATCATGGACGGCCACCCGGTATTTTAGTAGGCAGGGTCTCACGGTTTACAAGGAGATATCCATAAAGATAAAAATTATAGACACACTCCTAAATCATTCTGGATAAGGAAAGATATAAGCATATTTTATCCTACTAAAAAAAAGTTTGAGATAGATGAAAATGTTCATAATCAAGGAAGGATTATCTTAAAGGCTCATAACATAATGATTTAATATCAACCAGGAATTTGATATCATATCTCGTTTGTGAAAAACAAAAACAAATGAACATAGTTAAGAGAAAGATATAAGATCAAGTTCAATTAAGAATAACGAACCATAAAACAAAGCACATAAAGATTCGACTCTTATGACATCTCCAATATCCTTTTAAGAACATTTTCAACTACCACTTTCCTCCTCAATATTTACCAAATTTTGGTTAAAACCTTTAATATCTCATATTCTTGGTGTTACCCAATTTTGGATAGACTAAAATTTTGAGACATTGATTTGTTCAAGTTTTCTTTTGTGTGCGACGAATTCACTCAAGCACAAAGATGGGATACTTTTTTTAATTTTCAAAGGTAGAATCATATAAAAAAATTTATATCCCTAACCACTTCTTCACTCACGATTTTGGTATAGCATAAGCTTTTTCAACGTTATGCAAATCACGAAATGAAAAATCTCACACGCACATATTAGGAACTTATTCACGCTTTCATGAGTCTAATGATGCTTTCAACACTTTGTACAAGAACATAAATCTTTGTCATACCTTATAAAGTGGCATCAACTCTATGTGTAGTGTGGTGTAAAGTGAAACAAGACATAAGCATGAGTTTCTCCGTACAATTTTCAATGTTTGAAAGGCTTAAAGAATAAATAATCCATGTCGTTAGTCACATATCAAATTTTCCACCGAAAGGAAAAGTGATAAAAAAAAATAGCCAAAGCATATACAAGATATGAAAAATAAGTATATCACCTACATAGCATATAAATGATTGTATTAAAAATATTTTTTATGGAAAGATAATACAATAAACTCATTCGAAACATGTCACGGGATATATACCAAATAGGTATTTAAAATCTCAAAATCCTAGACATGTTACTAAGCCATCAATCAATAATTCAAATACCTAGTGATGATCTGAAATATTCAAATTTAGTCCAATTAATATGTTTATAGTTAGGATATCGGATAACTGATGCTCGGTAGAAATATAACTCAATGACACCCCCTTGTCTTCCACAAGATCTCGAATAAAATGATGGTGAATGTCAATATGTTTCGTACGTGAATGATTAATTGGATTCTGAGATAAATATATGGAACTAATATTATTATGCAATCTGAATCAAAACTATAATCCTCCAACATTTGTTTCATCTAAAGTAATTGAGTACAACTACTACCCACCGCAATATATTCTGTTTCGGTGATGCATAAAGACATATAATTTTTCTTATTAGCGTGCCAAGAAACCAAACAACTTCCTAAACAGAAGCAACCATCAGGGGTAATCTTCTAACCATGCACATCTCTCCCACCCAATAGGCATCAGAATACGTCGATAAATAGGTATTAGTAGTACATGGGTACCAAATACCAAAGCGCATTGTACCACCCATATATTTGATGACACGTTTAACCGCTTTCAAATAGGACTCCTTGCGACACAATTGGTAGTGAGAAAAAATGCCTACACTAAAGGATATGTCGGGACTACTATTCATGAGGCACAATAAACTACCTATCATGCTAAGATATAATTATTTGTCCATAATTTTTCCATCGACATCATTTCCAAGCTTTTCAGATACACTCATGGGAGTGCGTCTATGCTCAGAAGATTCAAATTCAAATTTATTCACAATGTCCTTTGCATATTTGGATTTTGAAATGAATATTCCACTTTCCATTTGTCCCACTTGTAGACCAAAGGAAAAAATTGAGTTCGTCAACCATTCTCATTTCAAATTCTTTTTGCATTATCAACACAAAGTTGTGAGTAAGGTTTTCACACTTAGAGCCAAAAACAATATCGTCCACACTACCTCTTTCGAGACCTTTTCCCATAATATGTGAAGTAAGTCACTCATACCAAGATCTCAGAGGTTCTCTAAGTCCATATAATATCTTTTTAAGATGAAAATGTGTGTTTGGAGCTTGAGGTCCTCAAAGACTTTTAGTTGTGACACGTAAACTTCATCTTAGAGAGTACCATGTTAAAATGCACTATTTGCATCCATTTGATGTAACTTGAAGTCTAAGGAACATGTTATAACTAAGAGTAGGCGCACCAACTCTAATCAAGCAATGAGGGAAAAAAACTCACCAAAGTCAACACCTTCCACTTGGGTGTATCCTTGAGACACTGGTATTGACTTGTTATGCAACACAATACCTTCTTCATCACATTTGTTCTTAAAGATCCATTTGGTACTGATAACATGAACATCTTTAGGCAAAGGAACTAGGTTCCCAATTTCCTATTAGGTGAATTGGTCTAATTCATCTTGCATTGAATTGGCCCAATATTCATCTCACAACGCATCTTTTACATTCTTGGGCTCAAAAGTACAAGTGTAAAAAAAATTAACTTTTTTTGGAGTTATTATCGGGTATTAACTCCAACATTAGGGCAACATATGATTTCAGAGGCATTATGGTCCATTCTAACCCAATGAGGTGGGTCAACCAATTCAACACCCACTTATAGTGGTAGTGGCACTGGAACATTACAGTGGTAGTGGCACTGGCACCTCAACACAACCATTTGTTTCTGCTTTGTTTCCTTTTTTAATTATAGGAAATACGAAAATTGTGTTCTCATAATCATCTTTATTAAATGAAAAGGAGTTATTTACATCAATGACAACGTTTACTGACTTTATTGCCTTTTGAGCTTCACATGACCCATCCTCTTATGCCAAAGAATCATTACATATTCTATCGCACTATTACAAAGAGCCTTGGTAGATGTATTAACAAGATAACAATTCTATATAGTTCTAGTACCCTTCAAAGTGCATTTACCTTTAGTGTCAAGAACTTGAAATTCATTCGAGGTAAATAACACATTGTGACGATTGTCATACAATTGGCTAAATCTAATTAAATTAGCCACCAAACCATCCACTAAAAGGACATTGTCTAACCTTAGAAACTAAATTGTTTCAATGGCTCCCTATCCTAGAACATTAGAGATACTCCCGTGACTAAAATTAATCGTGCCATTTTTATCTTCGACAAGTTTTAAAAATAAAAATTTATCTCGATCATATGCCTAAAACACCCATTATCAAATTAACATTGCGATGAGTTATGTGTGACTAAAGTCGTGTGAATAAAAATTCATTTTTTCTATTTCTTTTGAGCCAATATTTTTTTAAAACGGGCTTAGTCTCATTACTCTTACCCAAATCTTCACATTTTTTTCAACATTTCTTAATTAAGAAATATTTTCAATGTTGGAAAAAATGATCTTAGACCTTTCAATAAAGGTCTTGAATTCATGCTTTAGAGAAAAAAGTTCACCACCCTTTAAAACATGGAGCCCTTTAGTCACTTTGGTCTAATGAAGCTTATAGAAAAGTCCTTCAAGTGTTCCTTCTTTCTACAAAATGTTCACTCATATACACCACATGGGACATTGTCATTAGGATGCTTCAAAAACTTTTTCTTATCAAGTTATGGAGGATATTTTTAGAATTAGGAGTCTCTTGAAAAGATTTGACAAATATGGATTTGGAGTTCACATTGGATTTTGCTTTAGATTTTTTAAAAACAATACCACTTTTTTGTTATTTGAAGATCGATCGTGTGATAAAATCATTTTACCACATTTTTGGGATCGATCTTTTAAATTTACTATCACACTCGTAGTGAAGAGAACATCATTTTTAGAGAGATTATCTTTTCATTTAAATGTCCTTTATAATTCTTACATTCTAATAACTCGGTTTGCAAAACGTTCAATCTTTTTTGCAAATCATTTCTCTATTTCTCCGTAGATAGGAGAGTTTTGCTTAGAGTGGAATGTTGGTCCTCCACATAGCTCAAAATGAAACTTTACACTTTTAAAGAAATTTGTTCCTTTGCAAATAATTTTAATTTCAAGGAAATTTTTAATGAACTTTTTTATGCCTCGCATTTCAACTCTTAATTAATCAAAAGAAAGTTGTAAGTCACAATCTTCCTCCTCGTCGGATTCGTCATTAAAATAATCGTAGGAAGAAAAAGTCTCAATCTTAGAAACACTCTCATCACTTGAGAGCGAAGATTGACACACCTCTTTTTCATTTGGTTTTACACCATAAAAAGATCCAAACATGTTAGGGCGAGAGAAAACATCTTCAAAAGTATCCATCATGGATACCATAACATTATCTTTTATACTGGACCAAAAATCAATCTTGCCTCCAGGAGATTAAACCTAATAAAATAGGACTAGCTCTCATACCAATTGAGAGTGATCTATGGGGAAAATACTACTCAAAACGGAAGAATACACCAAATGAAATTTTTTGTTGCAATTTTAATTGATTTTAAAAAACAACGAGTACAACCTAAAGATATAGGTAACAAAATTTATGAAATATTTAATCTATACAAAAAATATTAATCGTCATTAAGCATTTGCAATATAAATAATGCAAAAAAGTAAATCATGCCACAACACCAAATTTATAAGGGAAAAATCGACTAAAGGAAAAAACCTCGAGCCAAAGCAACAATTCAGCTAAAACTTGGTAAAGACTTATAGATGGGATAAACATCTTATGATAACACAGTGAGCTAACTCACACATTACCCTTTTTTCAATAAATCCTAACAATCTAGAGACCTCTGTAACGTTGATGAGAATATCAACACACCGATTTCATGATTAAATGATCAACAAGTTTTCCTTGAACCAACTTCAAAGTTTTCTTGTGAAGAACCACACGATCACTAGAATTCCCGAGGATAATAAATCGTAAGTTTAAAAAGATTTTGATGAAAAAAAGTGTTTTGTAGGTTCATAAAGTTTCTTATTCTTCTTTGATATTAATCACTCCTAAGATAAGGATGATCAAGTGCAAAGAAAATAAATAAGGAGAAGAAAGAACAAGTCTTATTTCCTAAAAAACATTTAGATTCATGAAATGAAGAACACAAAGTCAATACTTGTTTCTTCAGAAAATTTTCCCTTTGAAAATATTTAATCCTTATGAAAGAGAAAGAATAATGAGGTATATAACCTAAGAGACATGCTCCCACTTAACTTTGTATAGAAGGAAAGGGAAGCCAAAAGATCCCATCATCCCAAAAAGTGATTTTTGGAAATATCGAGGAAATATATTTTAAGTTGTAGAAAAAGAGAGATTTGTTGACGGACTTAGTTAGTCGTTCGCTACAGCGAAGGATTTCTTCGCGGGAGTGAACCATCATTGAAGGAGGTCGCGAGACTTTCCAAATGTTTTTTTATAAGATAAAAGAGACTTAGCCACAACCAACAAACTATTGCTTTAGAAAAAATTGCTTTGCTATAGTGAACCATCCGCGAAGAACGTCTTGGGTATAACTAATAATCTTTTTAATATCCATAATAACTCGCGACTAGCGAAGTTTCACCTTCGTTGTAGAGAGCTTCTCAAGGAATACAAAAATACCATTTAAAATGTAGATTTTCATAAATAAAAAGATCCTATGACATTTTGGTGACGAAAAAAGCACGCAATAAGGTTTTGAAAAATATATGAACAATTTGAATTTAGAAAACATGATAGCTAAGTCTACTAGTCACACTCATCTTCATCCTAAAATGATCAATGTTATATCTGGATGAAATAGGTCGGCTTTAATCCCTTGAACATTGATGAAACTTTTCGAGACCTTGTGGACACAAATTTTTTTGGTAACTGGAATAAGACAATCTATCTAAGTGAGGGCATAACTAGTATACTATACTCTTACAAGCTATATAATGAAAACTCATGGAAGTTAGTAGGGGATGTAATTCAAGTTATCTCTAAGAATACAAAATATATAATCTAGTATCTTGCATATTTGTAAAGGTAAATGACCACATCCATCCTTCGGATAGCATTCAAGGCATTATTAAGTCCTTTGTACATTTTTTAGTCTCGTGAATCCTAAATGAGTTAGAATCAGCTTGAGGAGTCCACCAGTTACTCCCCCAAGTTCCTTTCTCATTACAAAGGTCTCATACTACCTCAAATAACGTTATCCAAAGCCCAAGACTCGTCATGTTTGTATTATTCACCATTATACATAATATACAAGAGAGAAACACTTTCACGATGGATGTAGGTACCTTAACAAGGATACTAAATAATCATTATTATTAGCCTAAAAGTTTTAGGAAAAATAACATGGGATTGATATTTAAATGTTGAAAAAAAAATTCGTAAAGATATTGGATTAATCGTGCATTGAAAATTAAAAAAGAACTAGGTCTAAAGATTAAACATAGGGTTTAAAGAACCCATACCATAGAAAATATTTTTATGATTCATTTGGGGAGAGATTGTTTGATAAAGAACATTATGTTTATGCCCATCCAAGGTCTCTAAAAATATTTTTTAACCTTCTGTAAAGCTTGGACCCTTTAGTGTATGATCCTCCCCAAAGCTAGGTAGGTGTGTGGGCACCTTTTGAGATGAAAACACTTCCTTATGAGTGAGATGTGATCATATCCCTCCAAGCCTCTTCACAAAAACCTGAATAATATTTTCTCTCACCCCTTTAAAACCCTAAGGAACCATAATAATAATATTTTTTGATAACCATGAACCTCCACATAAATGAGCCATTTGGACTCCCCCATGTGAGTTAAACAGGGGGATGTTGTTTCAAGACCCACCCTTCCACATGCCCGCTTCAAACCAGGTGTACAAGGGGAATCGAGCCCTTTACCGTGCGCCTAACCAAGCGATACATAGTTCACCCTTATCACTGGGAAAACCAAGGCGGACAACCATAATAATAATAAAAACCCATTCCCACACCTTTATATACAAGTACAAAAGGTGGGCTTGGGCCAAACTAGGTTTCTTGAGAGTCTGGTCCTAACTACTTGGGTAAATGGAATATTATAAGCACCCAAAAGTGTACATTTTATACCCCGAATAAACGCATTTTAGTTGCAAATTCTCGGCAATTTCGGACTTGTGATAGTATTTGTTTGTTTTGTAGCTCAATAATCGTTTGCTTAGTTCAAAGGCTTAATTTAAAGCAAATGCGCATCAAATGGAGCTAAATCACCATTCCCATAACTCTAGCTTACATCAAACCTAGCCCAAACCATTACCCCGAGCCTGTGTGCATTTAGTTTGTGCCTTATTAATTTTTTTAGATTTTTAGTTTGAGTCATTTTTATCTTTAAGGTTTTGTTAGATTTATTTAGAATTTATAGATTTTATTTTCTATTTTATTTTTATTAATATTATTTTAATTTATTTTGATTTTGATTAGTTTTTAGTTTTTTATTAGGATTAGATTTTTTAGGATTTATTTATTTTTAGTTTTATTAGATTTTACATTTTTTTAGAATTTTAGTTCTTAGTTTAGTTGATTTTTATTTTTATTTTTATTTCTTTTTACTTTCATTTTTAATTGAGTCTTTATTTTATTTTTAGAGTAGGAATTTAATTTTTAGATTTTTAGTTTTAATAGTTTTATCTTTATTAGTTAGTCTTTATTTTTTTTCAAGGGTTCAAATTAAACACACACATACATCCTACACACAGCCAACTCATCCTAACCTACACACACCCCATAACCCATACACCCTCACACACTCTATCTACCCCCACTTCATCTTCCCCACTCAACTAACACCCACCATCTCTCTCTCCTCTCTCCAAACTCCATTAACACAAACCAACATTTCCACCAACAAACAACAAACCCATTTCCCAAAACACCAACCCAACATCTCCATTCCCAAACCTTCGAAACCCATGACCGGAATCCCACCACCCAAAACCAAAACCGATACGAACCCGGATGCGCCAAAACTGTCGGTACCAAACCCCATGAAAACTCGAGTTCCATCTCAAATTCGGACCTTACCAAACTCGAACCCGGAGACTCCAATACCGCCGCCACCCTTCGAACCTGACCCGACCTAAACCCCAAGCCGCGACCAAAATCGGAACCACTATTTACCCGTTGGCATCCCACCTCCAACCCGGACAGCCTTGTCCTCCCAAACAACCAACTAGCTCCACAAACCCGATTCTGTCCCACATTCCACACAAAGCCAATGCCACAATTTATCTCCTACTTTTGTCCAAGACTAAACAAAGACCAAGTCAAAACATAACTCACATATTTAATAAATTCCTTTTGTCCCCATTACCCATAACACCCATTTTTTAATCCTTTTCCAAAATTTACCCTCTAACCTCACAACCCACATGCTCCCATGTGCACCCAAATGCACATTTAACCCAAATAAGATTTTACCTCCTACACCATAACCATATGCTCACCCCTAACCTATTTCCACATTTACCCCTAACCTCCATGTGCACCATATAAATTGAAGACTTGGGGCCATTTTCAAAAGATCTCCAAATTAGTTTTTAAGCTTTGTGTTATAAATTTCTCTACACTCCTCTTTAGAGAGTATTTGCATTTTTAGCAAATATCTCAATATAGAGGTGTGTAGTGAAATTTATCTCTAGGATAAATTCAACCCCACCCCTTTATAATGAATTTTTGTATTTTTAGTAATCATTTCAAAAGAGATTGATGTAGTTGAATTCATCCCTTATGGGAGGTAAATTCTAATTCATTCCTTTATGTTGAGATTTTGCATTTTTAGCAATTATCTCAACATAAAGTTATGATTTAGAATTTATTTCTTTGGATGAGTTCTAATGTACAATTTTATAATGTTAGGATTTGCATTTTTAGCAAATCTCTTTTATTATTTAATTGTCCATTATGAATTCATCCGTTATATTTTTTTTTTATTTTTAGATTCAATAAATATATTAGTGAGTGATTGTAATTGAGAGATTGTTGATATAATTGAAGATTCCATTCCAATTCAAGGCTTAAATGGGTTTGATATCCTCCTCTTGATTACTTTTAGTTTAATCCTCACATGCTCTTTTTTGTATACGTTTATTTTTATTTTTTTGGATGATGATTATTGAGGGCTAATCTCCCATTTATGGAATGAAATTTTGAATCCCTCATGAGTCTAATTTTGTTAGTTTACTTATTAGGACAATTTTGTTTATCTCACTTTTCTTAAATTAAGTTTTACTTCTTAATTAGTAGTTATAAAAATTAGTATAGTTAGTTAGTTAAAAAAATCCCTTGAAAAATCCATAAAAAAAATATAAATAACAAAAATAGAAAAATAATAATAAAATGCAAATGAATTTACACATATGGCTTCGCTCATTTTGTGTTTCACCCTTAGATTTGGATTTATACCTCACTTACCGCTATATTCTAGTTTTGTTCTACTTTTATAGGTTTGTGAAGATTTTTTATGGAAAGAGGAATTGCACAACGACAAATACAATAGAGACATAATTTTTCTATTTATCATAATACACTAGGGACCCGAGATAAATAATTAAATTAGCTCCAACTAAATGCTCTGAAATACCAATTACATTATCATAATTATTTCTTTTCTTTATTTAATCGTGAATTAACTACACTAAATAATCATGACTGCACTCCAATTTGATTATCTCATAAATCACTCGGATATAATGAGGTCTTATTGGAAAAGTTGATTATGGTACATAATATGATTCCCCACATTAAGAGTCTGATACCCGCTTGGTCAAATCAATTTATTGTTAATCGATATTAACCAACATCAATCAATTCCTTGATTCTCGGACTTAACTTATTTGTTACTCCATCGGGATTATAAAATAGTTCACAAGCCTGGTTTTACTAGGTGGAAACAAAATATACAAGTCTATTAAGGGGGTATCACAATCCACGGTATCCCCTGGATGTGAATTCCTATTAATTATGATCTCAGACCTACTTACACAACTGACACCTAATATGCGGAGATCATTTTATCCGATATAAATCAAATCGCACCCACAACAATCAAAGTGGAAATTGCTCAAGCATTCCAATCCTCTTAATTCTCGGAATTAAGAATCTAAGCACCCTTTGAAAATGGTGTGAGATTTCTCGAGTCTAATTAAGCTAGCCCTAATACTCAAATATCATGGGTGGTCGTATTCAATACATTCCTGGGATGTACCTATCACAGTCTTCTGTCGAACTATTGAGCAAGTTCTCGAACCATCAAATAGGTTCTCATAGTTTGAGATGAACTACTAGGATTGCATCTCAACCATTTCGATAGGGTGTCAACTCCTTTTCTAGGTTGTGAACATTTTAATAGTGCTAGAACCAAAATTCTAATCTTCTTGTGATCATTCGGAAGTCACATCTCTATAATTCCTACCAAGCTTTATTGATCGACATGTCTATAATATATCTAAACCAAATATAAGTTATTCTCATAACCATGATTATTATTAAAAATGAATTGACACACATTTACATAAAAGTAACTGTTATATATGGTTTTAAGAATAAAACTCCAACAATATCCCACTTATTCATAAAGTCGTGTATCCAACTCCCAACCCATCTACACAGCAGTTTGCTACCTATTTATAGAAGGACTAATCAAGTGTTATCTGATATAACCTTGTGATAAACTTTTCACCCATTCCATTCATTCTCTCGAACTTGATGAAACCTACACTCAATGAACTTAACCCCTTTATGGGTTATGGGTTATGGGTTCTCTCGAACTTGCAATTGTACCATTATGTTCACTGAAAAGTATAATAGCTAATTGCAATTGAAGGAATCTTCCTAAAGTTACTTAGGAATTAATCAAGCCATATTTCCTCTTTAGTTGCCTTCGAAGTGGCAACAACGTAGGCCTCTCTAGTGGTAAACACATATTTTGAGGTGGAATAAATTGGAGTCCTTATCTGACTGAAGACCTAGTCTTTGTACCTCAAAGGTATATGAATATTAGACTGAAATGTGTTGACTATTCTAAAGGCATGTCAAATTTTGGTCTAGTACACAACATAGTATATATGAGGTTACCCACCGCCGAAGCTTTAGGTATATCCCTTATTACTTCCATCTAATAAAGTGTCTTTAGACATTGATTACCAGATAGGATGATCCTAAACTTGAAAATAAACTATTTTATGGAATCCTGATGCTAATCTTGTGCATACAAGATTGATATAATCGACTTGGGATTAGCTCAACAACCTTTGAAATTGATCTAGCAAGTTTGATCATAAATATATGACTAGATTATCCTAAGTACTTCAAATCAAATATCCGGACAACCACACTCCTATGTGAAATAATACTCTCACCTCGATGCCGATTAGGTATGTATTATCCACAAATTGTATTAAGAAAAACCACCATATTTCTACCATGCTTCTTATACAAACAAGTACTTGTCAGACTTTGATCAAAATCAAAACTTGATTACCTCATCAAACCAAATAAAGCAAGACCTTGATGTTAGCTTAAATCCATAAATGGATTTCACAATCTTACATCACTTCTATTCTCCCGACTTCTTATTATGTTCTTGTAAAGACAATTATTTAAAAATGCAGTCTTAATGTTAAAGGAATTTTGACATATTTTAGCATGCGTATTGCAAGAAGGCTTTCTCATAGCCAATCCCTTTCTTTTTTTAGTACACCAATTCGTAAGCCTTGCCTTAAAGTTTTGTGATATGCTCAATATTAGCCGCTGCCTAGGATCAGATAGGCTGTGGCCCTATCCCCTCTTAACTCAAAAGAGATTCGCCTGGATAAAATAGGCCATGGTCAAAATCAGCCACTGCCTGGGGCTAAACAAGCCGCGGCATCCATCCTAGCATTGGTCCTTGCGTGGCTTCAAACAGACCGTGTCACCTACTCTCACATCATTCACTTGATAGTTGTCCTGCTTCTAGAAGTATTCCTTGCTCATCCAACTTATCCACATATCACGTCCTCCAGGCACGTGACGCCACCTTTGTGACTTCTAAAATAGAAGTGCTCATCTCACTATGGAGGGGGAGGAAACACTTAGCGAAGCCCTTCCAAACTCTTAACTCTCTCTCTCTCTCTCTCTCTCTCTCTCTCTCTCTCTAGAGCACTACATCTGGGGGCTCACCCCCCCGTCGCAACCGTACTAGGTAAACCTTTGCAGGCCACATCCCGAGTTTCCCAACTTAGCTACATTCATGTATTCTCCTATCTTCTCTCTCTTGTATGCTTTTAATGGAATCATAGTCTTGTACTATATGATGTATATAATGAGAGTAGTGCACCAAAGTGGACGTAGGCTCATTTTTATAGCCGAACCACTCTATATTTTATGTCTATCTTCTTTTACTTGCTTTATTTCTACTTTACACTTGATATGATGATCGAGAAGGATGTATGTCCAATTTCTTGTATCATCATTTTGGCACCGTCTGTGGGAAATGAGGTATTAAATCTAGTTTCCTTTTTATATTTTTAGGGTCCCTTACACCTTATTTCATCCATGGGGGACCCCGGGCCACCATCCCATGAGTGAAATCTGGGTTGTGGAACTCATACTTTTATATATACACCCCTGTGAGGGGATTGTTTATTTCTAGATCTATTTATTGGTCTTCTTTTTCATGACCTCAAATCTATTTTTTATTCCCCAGTGATGTTACCCTACCTAGATAGTGTTGAAAAGCACAAAAGTCTAAAGACTCATGAAGGTGGGTAACTAGGGATGAGTTCTATTTACTCATTTCTTCTCTTTACACCCATGATCTAGGGTTTGCAACTAAATTTGTGCTACTTTTTGCACCTAAGGACTGTTTTGTCCTTGTTATACTCCTAGTAGTCCTATTCTGCAAATTTTATGGGTTGGACTCAAGTTCTAGGTCCAATTTTAAGATCACAACCTCCACTGCCTCAGATAGGATACGGTATGACAACTTATGTGCCTTTAGGTCGTAGCCCTTCTATTACAGTTGGGGCATAGCTTCACTTCTTCAGTTCACCACCTGGGAAAAAGGTCTTATGATAAATTTTCCTCAGACTCAACTATGGTGGATTTTCCATTGCTAACGCCACGGTAGTTACTACATGTGTACTGTAATTTGCGGCCTCAGCAGGTCTAATTTTGCAGATTATCAAAGACCGTATCCATGTTATTATACTTAGTTTTTTCTTTGCATTCCTTAATTTTTCACCACTATTTAGTTCATCTCAGAATATATGTGTGTATATATATATATATAAAGATTGACATAATAGAAGTCAAGGAAAGAAGCTCTAGGTCAGGTTCACAACAGAATGAAGAGATAGGTCAACTTTTGAACTACATCAACCACCTGCATGATAGCAAGGCCTCTCTCCAAAGACAAGTCAACCTCCTGAAACAGAGGGTCTTGATGTTGTAGTCCGCAGCCTTCACCTCCATGCAGAAGGCCACAACACTAAATGCCACAGAGGATAAGGCCGTAGCCAAAGCCAATAAGAAGAGGAAGTAGAAAGAGCCTAAGCCAGAGAGGGATTATGAAAACTGCACCCCACTGACCGCAAGTGTTGAGAACATCCTTGAAAGCATCAAGGAGGAAAAATTACTGAAGTGGCCCTAGAGGCTGAAATTTGTTCCCTATAAGAGAGACCTGGTCAAGTGCTGTAAATTTCATCAAGACCATGGCCACAGCACCAGTAGCTACTTCACTTTAAAATATGAAATTGACAGGCATGTCAAGCAGGGGATGCTTTAGCGATTCACAAAGGGAAAAGACTATAACTGAAAGTGCATGCCTAGTTTTAACTTCAAAACATTTCTATTTCTATTTTTGTGAAGCTCTTTGTAGTTCTTGCTTATGGACTTTGTATTTTTCTAGCAAAGTCAAAAATAGATATATGAATACATGAATGACAGATTTAGTCATATTTTATTTCTTGTTATCCTCATCTAAAAATCTCATGAAAGACCTTCGTCTTAAATAGATTTAAATGGAAAAATTACAAATTATCTGGGAAGATCATTTATTTTGGGAGGAGTCCATGGAGGAAAAGGGGTGACGTCCTTAATTGTCTAATAACGCTCCTCACGATGCACAAACATATGGAAGTATTGGATGCTGATATTCGTAAAGCTGATCATATTTCGAGATGTTTCCATTAATCATAGGGGCTCAAGATACCCCCTCTCAGCTTTCGAGATGCGTAGATCAGCCTTGAGGGCTCATAATACTCGTTATTAGCCATGGGTGGATTTATTGACAATCTAACCCGTGGAGGCTTGAAAATACCTAGCTTGGGGAAGTTAGATAATACCTAGCCTAAGGAGGTCTGAAAATACCCATCCAATTGTGGGTGGATTATTGACAACCCAGTCTGGGGAGGCTTGAAAGTGCCCAAAAACAAAGGAAGAAAGGAAGTTGCAGTCAATTGAAGAAAATTTGGTAAAGAAAATTATTGTCCGGGGAAACAAAAATGTAATACCCCGCATTTCCTTATAAATAAATAATGAAATATTATTTTTGGAATAAATAATTATTTTAGAAAATTGGACCTAAATAAATATTTTATTCCAAAATATCAAGTGGAAATTTGTTATTTAGTATACTTGTGTGTGACTCATTTTTTATGTGCATGATTATGATATTTGAATATAATTAAAAAAAATACATAATGTAGGTGCGACACAAATTAAAAGTGATAATTCTTGGCATAAATAATTCGAAACATATTTCGGGACTCATAAGGACTCGTTTAGATGGTTTAAGCCTTTAGAAATCGTTTGGGGTCAATAATAAATAGGTTGGGGAAGTTTTGGACCAATTAGATAATGGATTTTGGCTCATTTGGGGGTCCAAAAGTTGGACTTAGGGTCCAACTCGGGATTTAATAACTGATTAGAGTTTAAGTGGGGGTAAACCACTCCTCCATTACCATTCCTCGAACCCTAAAATCAAAGTTACGGGAAGAAAAATGAAAACCCCAAAGAAGGGAGAAAAGGGCTAGAATAAATGAGGAACCAAGGAAGAAAATCCAAAGTGATCCCCTCTACCATTTTAAGGCAAGAATTTCTTGCATTACTTATGATCTCAATTTACTTCTTAATGCATATAATTATTTCTTTAAATTTCAGGGATTTGCTTGAGTATGTTTAGTTTGGTAATGATTAACACATCCAGAGGATTAATTTTTGTGTAGAGATCATCCCAAAAATTAGGTATTGAATATATGAAATCTCAAATAGATCTCGTAAGAACCAAGCTGTTGAAATTGAGATATGTAGTGAATTAAGATAAGTAAAATTACTATTATTTTCTTTGATGGATCTGCACTTTTATGAACCCCTGAACAATGGTTACATTTTAATGAAAATCTGGAGTATGCCCAAGGTTATAAACACGAGTTTTGGGACTTATAATAAATGAAATTTTGAATCGATTCTGAGTTAAGGTTTATTGGTTCTAGACGAATGTACATATGTCATGGGTTTGGAAACTTATTCTGGGTTGGAAAGGTATGAAACTGGGAAGAACTGTAGGTGAAGAACGAAAGGGGGAAAATGACATGGGGTCGTTCAAACGAGGTGAGACTTCATTCGAACAACATGCTACGTCGCGCGAACGAAGTCCACACTCGTTTGAGCAACGTGTCTTATTCTCTGACTTCTTCCTCCTTTGGCCTTACGCTAATAGTTTCTTAACTATAAAACTCCGGATGCTAACCAATATAGTAATTTGAGAAATTCAATAAGGAAATAGTATGTAAATATAAGTAAGGGAATTTAGCATGGGTTAACAATTTATGGGAATAATGTTACACTAACACTTTAATTAATTATAAATTACGATAAACTGGATGGTTTAGTAATTATATTGCTTGGAATGGAATTTAATAATTATTAGATGCTAAATTATTAATGGTTGGGGAAATGGTATGGACTTTGGATTAGAACTATATGGTAATTAGGGAGTAATTACCTTCACATATTGTATGGGATAATAATGTGTACTATTATATATTTTAGTGTGTGAACATACCAATGGACCGTCCTATCAACTTGGGGGTTCGCGCGTTCGGGCTATAGACCACACATTGGCACAGGTGGACTTGACGATGTGTAGGTCATATAGGTACTACGTAGAGGCTCCACCCTCGAGGGATAGGTGTGGCACTAACCCTTCCTGTATCACCGATGGGTATGGGCAATATATAAGTGTCCTGCATAATGACCGCCCCCAACTTATGTGTGTTTTATGGTGTCCACTTAGGATGTAGGGATTCCTCCGGACTTACTGATAGAGCATGAATTAGACACCAACGGTAGATGCGTTTGTTTGTCAATTATATGGAAGGACATATATTATTAATTACCTGAATATTATGGAAATAAATGAAATTGTCTAAGGATATGGAAACTAAATGTCTTTTTTACCCTATAACGCATAATAGATGTTTATGTCTTACACTTGATACTGAAGAGACTGGAATTAATGTAAATTGGCAATTTTAAATGTAGGAATTGCATTTAATTTAATTAATTAGGGATGAATTCCTTCTATAATTGAGATGATGTCACAATTTATTACTTGGGACGTATTGGGGTGCGGATAATATTACATTTAGATGAGAGGTGAGGTGTTATACGCATGTGAGTGACGAAAAGGGGGCATTTATTGTGCATTTACTGTATTATTTCAATCATAAATTATTCAAGTTAATTATTGCACACCTCGGGCTCTGACCCAAATTTAAATGTTCCCCCCGTAGGTGCTCATAGACAGGGACAGTGGTATTGTGAATTGCAGTCTTGCAGCCTTACTTGCTCTTCGATTTCAGCTCATTTGGTTCTAGCATAGGTGCTTCGCAGCTCTAATCATATATTTAACTGGAACCTTGTAAGGGCATAAGCCCTGACCTTTATTTTATGTTGGTGGATATTATGTTACTTTAGTTGGATGTTTATCTTATTATTGGTGGTTTGAATTTATTTATTAATTTTAAATGTGTTTGTTACTTTTCAATCTTGGGCCTTTAATTATAAACTATTTAATTTCTCATTTGTGCTAAGCATGGTATTAATTGACAAACAAGCCCTATTTTCGGCGTATTGTGCATGGCCAGCCTTTACGTGAGAAAATAGGGGTTGTTAAAGGAAATTACTCCCAATAGTCCACCAATCCAACATTACTACAACAGTATTTCCAACCCTAGTTCTTCATACCGCAGAAGGGACTTTTTTTTTACCCAACCATCTTCTTAATGGCAGTGGCATGCACATAAACATTTGAAGAATGATCTGAAGCCTATGGCCACAGCCACTTGGGCCACCACCAATTTTTAATAAGATCCCTGCAGATTCATACTATCACTAAAGTTTGCAAGACTATATTTTATTGTCATAATTGTGCAAACATTCAAGCATTCAAGACAATCACACATAGTATAAAAACAGTACGCAAACAAAGGTTATCTTCGCCCATAATAATCGAAAAGTTCCATGCTCTGTATAAATTACATGATTAATATGGTCGCAACCCTGTGTGGTTACAAACAGAATATGGCCACAACCCAAAAAAGATTACAAAGAATCAGAAAAGATTGAAGTCCACTATGAAGCTACGTTCTCATCTTCTCCATCATCTGTTGCGGTCTTAGTCTCCTCATCAGCGTCAGTGGCATCCTCCATCTATTTTCTATATCTTTCCTCTACAGCATCCCCTAACTCTGCCACACACTCCATATGCTCAGCATCACTGAGCTTCCAGGCAAGGACTTTTTCCTTTGATTCATGGAAGTTTTTAACCACCCTTTTCCTAAGCTCCTGAAAGCCACGGAGGTAGGCCTTATTATTGGTCAGAAAAAAGTCCTTTGAAGTCTTATAAGCAGCCACAGCATCATCAACAACCTTCTTCAAGGTTGCAGCGTAATCATCATCCTTTTGTTTAAGGGTTGCGTCGTGCTCTTTATTAAATCTTTGGATTGCTACAGAGTGTCTTTGAACCAGTTCATCGTTGTTTTTTGTGCCAAGTTAAACTTGTGTCAAATGATGAAGCTTGTCGTGCAGCCTCCGCAGCTTTGGCCTCGGCAGCTGTGATGGATTTTGTGGCCTTAACAAAATTTTGCTTGGCTTCATATTTTGTCTTGGTAATAGCTTCCACATCCATTTTTACCGCTTGAAAGGTTGCGATAGAGGATTTTTTGCTGGCTGCAAAGAACGCAACCCTAGTACTTTCAAGTTCAGCCTTGTGGCTTGTCTTCACAGCTTGACGCTGTCTATACAGATTCTCATATCTGGCTCTTAAGTCTAAAGTAGACTCTGCAGCCTGAAAAGCAAAGTTATAAAGTCGGAACTATGAAAATAAAATATGCAGAAGGCCAAAAATGATTGAATAAATACCCTCAGCAAACTATGAAGGGTGAAATCCTCCAAATCCTTCGTGTCCTCCTGAGTTAAACGGGACACGTCAGAAGCCTCTTTGGCCCTTTTTATTCTTGAGATGGTTGTGTTCATTTTATCCCAAGGATATTTGGGATCATCCTGCCTTAATTGAGGCCACAGGCGACCCTCCATAGCCTTGCTCTATGGAGTTGGCAAATATGTATTGATAGCTATAACCCTCCACGACAAGATACCAGTGGTGGAAACATGAATGGGGGTATTTCCAGGAAAATCCGTGTTAGTGGCCATTAGACCGGTTGTGGCAAGTTGTTCCCCAATGTCATCATCCACTAGGGGTTCATTTTACTGACCCACTACCATGGCGTTTTCAACATTGGCTGCATCTTTTTCAGCAATAGAGTTGGCCTCAGTTTCAACAGTCGCAGGCCCACTAGCAGTTGTGGTTCCATCCTTGGGCACCCTATTTATCTTGTTTCCCTTGTGCCTAGGAGTCTGGTTGAGGCCAAGAGCGGCCTCATCCATTTCATTTAGTTGGACCATAAGAAGTTCGTGGTCAATCTCTTCAGCACCCCCTGAAGAACAAAATCAGTTAAGAACAAGTCCAGAATAAAGGTCGTAGCAAAGAAATGTAAAAAAAATTGGAGTTACCTTCCGTAGCAATGTTTCTTGGGTTGATGCTTGGATGAAAAATATCTTTGTTCAAAGATGGATGTAAAGGTAACAAGGTCAAAAAATTTATTCTTTTTATCATTCAAGTTAGTCGCGTCCACAACTCTATTTAATTGCCTTTTGTCGAGCTTCAGGCTGTCAAGAGTTGTACCAAAGTGTTAGTATGTTTCGAGAGAATAAAATAAAGGGTAAAATAAAAATATTAGCAAGAGTAAAGGTTGCGGAAGGTTAATACATTCTTTGGAAGGATGTCCCCACGTTCGCAATAACCTAAAGGATTTTTCCCTTCCCAGATATAAAGAAAAATTTGCCTTTCCAATTTTTAACACTAGTAGGCCTATCGGTATACAAGTATTTATCTCCACTCTGAAGCGTGAAGTAACAATTCCATGGAAAATCTTTGGAGTTCTCCTTTGGTAGAATAATTTCGCAGGAGTAATGTCTCTATTGAAGTACTTTTGCCAAAGCACTAGAGCAATAAGGATAGCCTCCAGTTATTGGGGTCCAGCTCGGTTGGGGCCAGGTTCATAGCACATAGAATCCTCCTCACTGGGATAAGAACTGGAAGCCGCAACCCTAAGATAAATGCATGAAGAGGAAATCGAACCCCCTCAATGGGGACCACTAAACATGACCTTTATTTTGCGATAGGACGAGTGCAGATTGTCTCTTCTGGGAACTCAAAGGCTGCAGCCACATCCACAATCCACTATTTTGCCGTGATTCACCGGTGGTTTAGTGTCGTGTGAGATTTCTCGATGGATTGGCTAGAGGATCTAGCTGGAGTATTCCTAGTCTTTGGTGGGATAGCCAAAGTCCCAGTAGTTTCCACAGTAGTCACTTTAGCAAGAGGGTCGTTGCTGGAGTGACTATCTTCCTCCATTATATTTGTAGCCTACCTAGGATCCTTAAAATTAGAAGATTCCGTGGAGTTAGAGTCTATTGTGATACAGTTGGGGCAGTCCTTAAGTAAGCAAGGTCCAATAGCCTTCAAAGGCTTTACAAAGGGTATTTTAGGAGGAGGAACGCCAAAGTGTTTTTTTAAGAAATCCATCAAATACTTCAAAGGATTCCAATTCATAGAGCCGCGAAAATACCTGAAAAACAAAAGGGCTCCGCAGTTAGGTTCCACAGCCACTATAATCATAAAATCCTGGTAGAGTTTGAGGAAGATACAACCAATATAATAAAATGACGTGGAAATATTTAAGTCAAAGCCTGCAGCCATCCGACCTAAAAACAAGCTACAAGGAAATTTTTGGCAAGAACTTAAGGAAAAGTAAAGGATGCAACCAATCAATCCTAGAACTAAGGACTACAGCCTGGGGAAATCTATGGTTTGCAAGGATTTGGTATAAGGTCGTGGCAATATGGCATCATTCTACTACCAAGCTGCGGCCAGAGGCAAAAATAGGTAAACAGTTTGAATTAACAACCTTCAAAGATCGAAAAACCAAAACCCTAGGGTTTTGGCTAAGAACACCAAGAATAGGTTATTGATGTTCTTGGCCAAAAATGAAATCCAAAATAGGGTCTAGGTATAGATTAAGCTCAGAAAAACCAAATCCTAACCTAAAAACTACCCAAACTCATTCAGAAATCTCGAATCCAGTCCAAACACTAGAAGATCCATCCAAAAAAATCCTAAATTTCACTAAGCCTAACCACCCAGAAATTCAACAACTAAAAAATCCTAATTTTTACAAAATTTCAGAAATTAAAGGCATAGATTGATTCACAAAGGGATTTACAGAGCATAGATTTGCACAAATTGAAATACAAGCAGAAAATGAAATAGCAATACAAAAAGAAGAGATTAAAGAGATGATTAATTGGAAAATGATGAAGAATATGGAAGATGGACGATTTCTCAACCCTAAACCACCATGAAACACATTAGAACTATCGCCTGAAGAACGCTGGAAAATGCAAAGGGTAAAAGGGCAAGGGTTAGCTCTCGATTTGCTCTCAAAGTTTTGGATAAGGTTATGAAGGTCGCGGACCAATCCCATTTATATAAGAGGACACTGGAAGATGAATCGTCAATTTACATTGGTCGCGGCAACTAGCCACGTCCCTTTCAGGAAACTTGCAATACATAAATAATGACACTGTAATAAGAGTATAGAACACAACTGCAACACCAACTCACCACTTATTCGCACTACGGATTATGGGATTATTAATATGCCCAATATTGGCCTCTACCTAGGATTAGACAAGCCGTGACCCTATCCCCTCTTACCTCAAAAGAGATTCTCACGGATTAAAAGGCCATGGTCAGAATCAGCCACTGCCTGGGGTCAAACAGGCCACGACAACCATCCTAGCATTGATCGTTGCTTAGGTTTAAAAAGTTAGTGAAAATTACTCTCGCATCATTCACTTGACAGTTGTCCTACTTCTAGAAGGATTCCTTGCTCATCCAACTTATCCATATGTCACATGCGCCGGGCACGTGACACCACCTTTGTGACATAAATAGAAGTGCTCACCTCATAAGTAGGGAGAGAAAACACTTGGCTAAGCCCTGCCAAACTCTCATCTCTCTCTCTCTAGAGCACCGCATCCAGGGGGCTCACCCCCTGCAACGGCCGCACTAGGTCAACCTTTATATGCAACATCTCGAGCTGCCCAGCTTAGCTATATTCATGTATTCTCCTCTCCTTTACCTCTTGTACGCCTTTAATGGCATCAAAATATTCTACTATACAATGTATATAATGAGAGTAATGCGCCAAAGTGGACGTAGGCTCATTTTTATAGCCGAACCACTCTATATTTTGTGTTTATCTCCTTTTACTTCCTTTATTTCTATTTTACACTTTATATGATGGTCGAGAAGGATGTATGTTCAATTTATTGTATCATCAATTTGCACATTCCCATAAATATTTCTTTTAACTTCTTATAGGTAATCTTTTGCCCGATGGATTTTACTCCATCAACAAGTCTACAAGCCCCAAAACTTGATTCAAACACATTGAATCCCTTTTAGTATCCATAGTCATAAGTTAACATAAAAGTCATTGTCTTGGAATGACTTATTGTTGTTACTGGGAGTCAATTTGTGTTTGCCTGGGATCATATAAAAATGATTACCCAAAACAATAACCATTCAGGACTACTCCGGATGCTCCCACTACGACGCGGCCTCACTTGCAATGTATAAGTTACACGTGTATCATAATCATCGATAATTCTCCCACAACAACAAGGTTGTGAATTATTGATATTAGGACATGTTTCATCCTGCACGGGTGGTCTAACAACATTGGTTATATGATGTTCCATTATACCTTATAAGTCCAACTTACACTAGGGCCCGTAGTTTATTACATAATCCTCTTACAAGAACCTGGAATTCATGCAATCAATGACCTTCTTGTACTTAGGATTATGATATAAACTACCTTTGTAACCGTTAGGATAACCAATGAAAATACATACCTCTTTCTTTAATTTCAACTTCCTTGGCGCGTTCCATAACATAAGTGTTGAGCACCCTAAATCCGAACAAGCCATAGAATGAGCTTGCACCAGTTTAATGGGAATTTGAGAGATTGATAAAGAAGAAACTAAACTAGAAGGTATATGCCCATCTCTTGCATAAAATTCCAATAAGATTTTTTTTCAACCCTGAATAACCTTCCATGGACCTTATCATGTCTTAAAGAGTCTAAAGTCGGCTTTCTTTCTCTTTAGTGATCTTGTCCATCAAAATTTTCGATTTAAATTTTAGCAGTACTACTGACACTAACTGATAGACAGGGTTTTGCCGCAGCGCGAGGGTCACCTACGCGCCGATCATTTGCTATATTCAGCTCGCCAACTCTATACAAAAACCTAAACTTATGACTACACTCAACAGGTGAGTATAACGGCCAACTCCGAGTATCAAAATCTACAAAGACGAGTTGCTAGAATTTATAAGGTTTAATATTCCTAAAATAAAAGTGTAAAAGGTATTTATAAACAAAAAGGAAAAGATGCAAAAAAGGATAGATTAATCAAGGCGAGTGTATTTAAACTAGATTAACATAGCGGATAAAACTATAGGTTACGTCGAATATCCCTCACCCGAGTTAATTAGTATAAAATGGTTACATGGGTCGACGAGTTATTAAGACTGCGTCCCGTTTCGACAGTTAATTAAATCAAGAGTTGTCATACCCCTAAATTCACATAAAAGTCTAATATGATTTTGGCGTCAACAAATACCACAGAAATTACGCACGCAAGGTTGTAAGCACGGAGCATACATGATAAACCCCGTCAAATCTCCTTGGCGTAATAACTAGGACAACGCACTCGAAATAGACCCGTAAAGCTCCATCACCAAAGCAAAGAAACATGTCAACCCAAAGTGAGTTCAATCCGACACAACCTAGACTAACTTAGCTAGAAAGCATATTAAAAATCATTTATTTAAGAAAGCAAGTAAAGCTAATTATGAAAGCAATAAATAAATGAAATACAAGTTAACTTGGCATGGGAATTGAAGGAAGCAAGTAAAGAAAGAATTATTCAAATGGAAGACAAATAAATTAATAAGCATACATACATAAAAGTGGGAAAAACACCCAAAGTGGTGGAGTAGGGAAAAGCTCCATACAAACCCTAAACTAATGTAAAATGTAAGATATTTCTCTCAAAATAGCAAACTTGTAAATAGAAAAGCTGAGAAAAATAGGGGATCGATCGATCAGGTCCCAGCCCATTGTGAAAACTCGAAAGCAAAAACTGAAGGGTTGATCGATCGCCCCTTTTGGTCAATCGATCGATCAAGCAGGGCTGCAACAAGCTCCCCCCTGTTTTGGTTCATTTGGAATTCTCTTCCGCTAAAATTGTCGTAACTTCTTCATTCGGACTCGGAATCACGCACCGTTTATGGCCACGCGAAGCTTGAGAGGAGGGATACAACTTTCGTGTAGATGTTGGGCCCGGTGCCTAAACTGTAAATTGACCGAATTGCCCTTGCGCGTGCGGATATGTACGGAACTTAGCCGGAATGCATCCAAACTCCATACTTAGTACCTAAATACCTGCAAAAGCCCAATTATACCTCATATAGCATGTTAACAATATGAATCTGAGGTTGTCTAGTTAACGGGCTTAAATACATATATTAAGGCACCCGAGGGGGCTAAAATGCGTAGGTTTAAGGGTATAAATATGCAATATTCGGTACGAATCACTAACCTTATAATGTATAAATTATTTCCCAATGTATTAGAACAAATAAAAGAAGTCCAATTTAAATAAAATAATTTTTGCAAAATGAATCGAATATCTGTTCAAAACCACTTTAGAAAACTAAAATCAAATTGTAAAATCGGGTACAATATATCATTCTTCTCCATTAACTTTATGTCATCACCATTATCTAAAAGATATCCAAACTGCTTATACTGTTGCCTTATTCTTAATGCCCATAACTAGGAAATTTTATATTTAAAGTGATTGACCAGTTACCTGGAATCTTTACAACGAGTTACAATCCTGATTCGTGGTCCTCGAATCTACATACCAAGTTACTGTAGATCAGACCAGAAATCATTCATTCATTTTTAAGAGGAAAACCATTACCATGTCTAATTGTATTTTCAGTCCTTAAAACTTATTCTAATTAACAATTAAAGACTTAACAGTGAGAAAAAAATGAATTCGTATTTGAAATCTTAGAAACATGAAATTGAAAAAATTAATTTCCAATTAAAAACGAGAAATAATTTGATTATATTTTAGGTGGCATCCCTCAACCGCCAATTTAAAATTAATTCATCGGACACCCTAGTTCCCTTATGAGGTGATATGTTTCATTAGGATCTTAAATCACCATACCTCGAACTAGACAGACATTCATCTTTCATTATACTATTCGTACAGTTCAGGATCCTTTGTCCAACATAATGAATAGTCGACGACATTTGTTCCCACTCTTAATGACAATGACTCTTTTGGGAGGATAAAAAAAGTCGTGTATAAGTATATACCACTAACTAATTTTAGATTAATCTATATCATATAGAATCCTCCTTTAGAGGGTCGTCCACATAAATAATAAATAAAAAATTACCCATTAGGAAACTTGTACCGACCAGCACAATAATTAGTATTCCTCTTTGGAGGACCTACATAATATTAAAAGTATACATCGTTGAAGGATATCGTGAGGTTTATGTTGAAACCCCTCTCCCACTTAGTATTTTAAAATTGAGGGTTTTGAAAATATTTAATGTTAAATGCCCGAAGTTATATTCTTAGTAATTTCCAGTTTACTTGTATAATTAAATCACCTGATCTCACTATTTTAATTTTCTTAAAATATAATATATCATTTAAATTTTCCAAAATAAAAATTCCGAAGATCTAAATTTAAATTAATACTTTTACATTTAATCACCCTGATTTAGTTCAATTTAGAAAAGAATAAAACACAACACAAATTTTTGAAGAAAAATGATGATCTAGGTCGGCCTCAAAATAAATAATCCATGTTATCCATAAAACGAGTGTTCGCGATTAGTCTAATTAATTGGCACACGAATTATGAAGCATAATAAAATAAAGAGACACACAAGAAAATAATTAAATAAATGTAGGAGAAATTAAAAGAAATAAAAGCCCTTTCCACCATGACCTAGACTTCTATATGAAGTAAACTCTTTATGCAAAAGAATCCTTGTTAAAGTATACTTTTTTTGGGCAAGAGTCCAACTTGAAGTAGACTTCATCAAAAGAAAATGCAGATAACCTTAACGATGTTCGATCGATCTGGTTTCCGATCCACGCCTTCATATTGACTTGAGCAAGAACATATCCGAGAATTAATGAATTCTGATAATTTGATCAATCGATATGAACGTCATGTCACAGAATTCCATAATCAAATAAGAAGACCTTAGAGACATCCAATCAAGATAATTTTCACTGGACACCTTCATTTTTCCTTCATCAAGAACATAACTGAAAATCAATGAATTCAAACTATCTGATCATCACCTATAGATGTTATGGCCCATGAGTTCACTGTAAACAAAGATGACCTTAATGACGTCCAATCGAGATAATTTTCATTAGACACCTTCATTTCTCTTTTTGAAAAAATATATAAAAAAATGAATGAACTCCAATGATCCGATCATCAGCAATGGTTGAAACAAGATTTCAGATGTCTGGGACATGACCTTCTTCCTCTTCCTTACATTGGCATGGAAAAAACCTTTATAACTCCTCCGATTCTTCATGAAACTTAGCACAACACCCAGTCATATGTAAAATACATGATTCTAAATATAAATAAGCATTACAACCCTATTCCAAACCTCCAAATACATCGATATTAAAATAATTACAAAACCTAATTATTATAACCATATTGAACCTGGGAGCAAAAATTAACTCGGATAAACCATCATAGGAACCAATAATACAAAATAAATATGCGTGATCATGATGAAAGGGTTATAAACTTTGAATCTCTGCAAAATCGTGTTAGTACGATACCATACACAAATATGTATAAGTAAACAACGTGCTAAAACTAAGGTTTGTTGTTGGACAACATAGATATTTTCAATACAAAATCAATCTCAACTAGGGCTCTGAGACCAATTGTTAGGAAAAAAAACTTGGGATTGATATTTAAGTTCAAAAAAAAAAATTGCCCTAAATATCTTTGCTTAATCAAGCATAAAAAAGAAAATAAGAACTATGTTTAGATATTAAACCCAGGGTTTCAAGAATTCATACCATAGAGAAGCTTATTGTGATTCGTATAAGGAGAAATTATTTGATGAAGAACATGATGTTGCTGTCCAACCAAGATCTCCAAAAATATTTCTTAAGCTTCTGTAAATCTTGGATCTTCTAGTGTATGATTCCCCCCAAAGCTAGGTTGGTGTATAGGCACCTTTGGAGATGAAAACCCTTCCTTATGAGTGAGATATGGTTCTCTCCATTTAGGCCTCTTCACAAAAGTATGAATAGTATTTTTTTTCTCACCCCTCTCAAACCTTAATAAACCATAATAATAAAAAAATAAAAAAACATTTTTCACACCTTTATATACAAGTACAAAAGGTAGGTTTGGGCCAAACCAGATTTCTTGAAAGTCTATGCCTAACTACTTAGGTATATGGACTACACTAGGGATCCAAGATAAATAATTAAGTTAGCTCCAAATAAATACTCAAAAATTCCAATTACATTACCACGATTATTTCATTTTTTTTTATTTAATCATGAATTAACTCCTTTAAATAATCACGATTGCACTCCAAATTAATTATCTCATAAATCACTTGGTTATAATGAGGTCTTATTTGCAAAGTTGATTATGATACACAATATGATTTCCCACACTAAGAGTCCAATACCGCTTAGTCAAATTAATTTACAGTTAATAGATTTTAACCAACATCTAATAAATTATTTGATTCTTAGACTTAACTTATTTTCTACTCCACCAGGATGATAAAATAATCCATCGGTCGTGTTTTACTTAGTGGAAAAAAATCATAGAAGTCTATCAAGGGGGTATCACAATCCATGGTATCCCCTAGATGTGGATTTGTCTGAATTATGATCTCAGACCTACTTACACAACTGTAACTCAATATGCGGAGATCATTTGACCCGATATAAATCAGATCGCACCCATAGAAATCAAAGTGACATTTGTGCAAGCATTCCAATCCTATAGTTCTCGAGATTAAGAATCTATGCACCTTTAAAAATGGCATGATATTATCCGAGTCCAATCAAGACATCCCTTAGACTATAATCTCATAGGTGGACCTGTTCAATACATTCCTGGGATATACCGATCACAATCCTCTGCCAAATTATTAAATAAGTTCACAAACCGTCAAACTCCCATAGTTTGAGATGAACTACTAGGATTGCATCGCAATCATTCCGATAGGGTGTCAAATCCCTATCTAGGTTGTGAACATTTCAAAAGTGCTAGAACTGAAATTCTAATCTCCTCGTGATCAACCCGAATTCTCATGACTAGAATTCTTACTAAACCCTATTAACCGACATGTCTATAATATATTTAAACCAAATATAAGTTATTCTCATAACCATGATTCTTATTTCAAAATGAATTGACACAACTTTACATAAAAGTAATCGCCACACATGATTTTAAGAATAAAACCCCAATAAAAACACCTCCATTACAACCTAAGAGGATGATTTGGTGAGGCACATGTCTTAACAATTTTAATCCCCATCAGTTTTGCGTTGTCTATGAGAATATTTTTATTTAAAGTCAATTCTACTCAATACGTCATTTTCTCCACCTGGAGCATCATGACAAGCAATGCCCATTTGGCCAAAAGCATTAAAGAAGTAGAGGCCTTCCAAAAGGAGTTCCAAGAGCAACTGGTTGTTGTGTTAATTACTTATTCTCAATCTATTGGAGGGAACAAGCAGGACCAGGGGTCCAAGGAAGAAGGTGAATAAAGTCGTGCAAAGGAGAACTATAAAGTCCCTCCACATCCCTAGAAATCATAGTTTTGCATTCTGGCAAAAGAAAGTCAATCCCTTCCTAATGGTCATCCGAATATATATATATATATATATATATATATATATATATATATATATATATATATATATATATATATATATATATATATATATACATACATACACACACACACACACACTAGGGTATGACCGTGGCTGAAGGCATGCTAATAATTTCCAAAGTACATAATCGCAAAACGACGAAAATTTCCAATAAAGGCAAGCATATTATTATGAAAAGTATAAAGTCAGTGCATAATATAAATAATAAATGTTTTATACATTATAAGTGTAGATTTTCAAAGTATTTAATCGTCTAAATTTAAGTCATAAAATTTCTTTTACTATTTAAATATGTAACAATTTTTTTAAAAAGTGGGCAAAATTCTCCCTGTTTATAGGACTATCCACTCAGTTAAATTAATAAAAATAATATTTACAACAATACTAAAGATATGTAGAAACAAATTATTACTCCAGTCCATAATAGTCCTCATAGAAATAATACATCGATTCAACTAAATTCTTGAAAACAAATGCATATGATCAACATTAACCCATATGTTGACATGATGTTAGTTCTTGGCCCAAGGCACATAACCCATATGTTGACATGATGTTAGTTCTTGGCCCAAGGCACATCACGTCCTCACGACAATATGCACCTGCACATATTTACACAGAAAGAGAGAGAGAGAGAGAGAGAGAGAGAGAGAGTAAATGAACAACCCTTTAAATTTCAAGGTCGTGCTTAAAATTGATAAGAAAATCAATTACAACACGTAAAGCTAAATTCTCAAACATAATTTATCAAAGAGAGTAGGTGACGTCATTTAGAATTTAGAATTTATAATTACATCATGTAAAGCTAAATTCTCATACATAATTCATCAATGATGTTGCCATTCGTTGCCTCCTATTCCGTACATTTAGAATTTTTTAAGTTCCAATTCTAGGAATCTAAATATAACCTTAAGAACAAATTATCTACAATGACGATTCAAAATGATTAAGACTGAATGAGAGAAATGAATGTATTCTGGGCAATGGAAAAGCATGAAAAGCAACTCAACGTGGTTACTTAAAAAATCAGTTAGAGGTAAACTACAAAAGAGGGTCGAAGCGTTTTAAATACCCACCGTATGCTTACTTCAAGTTATCAGAGTCAAGATACTCTAGTTTTTACTCTAGTCGGGCGAGAAGTATCACACCTAATGGCGAGAATAAAACTGGTCAGAAGCCCAGTAACTATGGCGAGGACCACCACACAACTCACCCTCATGTGCACATATCTATGAACGCATTCGCACCCCCACACGTGCAACGTCAATTTTAGAACATGAGGGTGGTCAAACAGAATTCCAGTAATGTGAGACCTCTGCAGGAGAAGTAAATCAAACCAATCGGATATGGAAAACATAAAAAGTAAAAAAAATATTTGTCTAAGTACTTACCAAAGTAAATTCGCTCCACACTTAATCCTACACATCTATTGTCTGAGTGAACAGCTTAATCTCCTATTATTCAACGTATTTTAAGTCTCTTGAAAAGCGTGCACCTTGGCTCTGATCTCACCCACTTCCAGTTGCCACCTCTCTTCAACATTCCCAAGTCACAACTTGTTATGGGGAATCAGTGGACAGGTTCACAACAGTTATTGCGTGGAGTATATCTACCTTGCGTCCTCTTATGTTTGGGGCGGCGCCCTTCAATCCCATTCTTGGAGAGACTCACCATGTCTCGAGGGGAACCCTCAATGTGCTACTGAAACAGGTTTCACATCACCCACCGGTGTATGCCCTTCATGCAACCAATAAGACAAATTATATATAGTCAGTTTAAATTAGTTAGTAACATAGACATAAGCTGTATAAAAAATAAGCCACCCATCCAAAGACAAATAAAGGAGATTTACAAAATGCATTTCATTTCATTCATTTCAAAATGCATTTCATGTACATATAGACATTAGTTGTACAAAAAAAAGGAGATTTACAAAATACAATTCATTTCAAAATGCATTTCATGTACATATAGACATAATCTGTACAAAACGCATTTCATGTACATATAGACATATAGACATAGTCGATAATATGTAACACATCAAAGAGGTAACGTAATAATATGTAATGCGGCAAAGAGGTAATGTATTATACTTCAAATACAATCCAAATAGGTCACGTACAATGAGAATGTAAAACAGTCAGAAATACATAAATGTCTAAAAGTAATTAAAAAAATATAACATATACGATGAAATCTAAAATAGCATACGGGGTAAAAAATAAGGTAATATCTTACAACCCCTGAACTATGCATTTTTGCCCATATAAGGATTCACTAATTAAACTAACAATTCAAGTGAAGTTAAATATAACAATATCCTTAATTTCTTTTACATGTAAACTACATAAACTAACGAAGAATATTTTCCATGTCCATTTAAACCCTAAACTTAAACCCTCTTCTCCTTCAAAAGTAACTTTACAAAATGTAGCATTTACATGTAAACCTCGTGAAATTAGTATATCAAAACCCCAAATTATACTATTTAAAACATGTAGAATTTGTTTTCCTTCTCCAAGTAGGTACGGTATTTTCTATAGTAGTAGAATCAAGTCTTAATAATAAAACTTTCAAAGAATCAAACCAAATGAGTATCTTTAGTCTATATCTACAGAGCATTTTGAAGAAGCAGGGAATCTCTCTTTAAAGATACTGTTATCCTCGAAACCTGCCAGCTGAGTCGTTCATCTTTCATCATCAATGTGTTAATGCAAAATGAAGCTGAATCCAAATATTATGAAGTTGAAATTCCAATTGGTCTGCATAAATTCCAGTAGTAGACCAAATATTATGAAGCTGTAAACTTTTCATTCAAGAAGCTATACCAACCATAGAACCTGTAGCAGCAACAATATTACGATCCACACAAATCAATCACGTGTTCTTTAAAATTGAGGCATAAGCATCCACCAAGTAATAGTTCATCCTGTCCTTATTTATATAGCTGCTGGAAAAGGCATAAGCCTTCACCAAGTAACAGACATAAGCATCCACCAAGCTATCTGATGACTCCACTGCAGCTTTCGCAATGTTACAGCTCAAGAAGATGTTTCCACGTGCCACTGAGCTTGTTCAGTATCTTGTATCTCGTTGGGGAACAGATCAAGACTCCCTGGGATGCTATTCATATGACTTGGTGGGAAAGTCAGCAAATGTGTATGATAGGCTCTGAACATCATGTTATGAACACATGAAGAACACTGCTTCTACGCACTGCTTCAAACAAAACGAATAGGAAAAGTAGATCAGGTGAGATACTTAATGATGAGGTGGTTAAGTGAAAACATCACATGTTTTATGAAAACTATAAAAATCAATAATCTACAAAATGCTTCATGTAAAGAATATCAATATGTGAAGAACATATGAAGAACAGTGCTTATACGCACTGCTTCAAAATAAAATGAATAGGAAAAGCAACTTATACAATCAGTGGTAATAAAAAAAAATAGGCTATGAACATCATAAATGAAAACACGACCATTAAAAATGACTCATAATAAAATGTACAGTTAAAAATAAGGATAGAAAAATAGTAATCCATGGTGTAGATAAATAATTAATTAAGGTAGGGGTGGTGAATAAAATTGGTTAAGTGAAAATATACCTATATAATATTAAGAGCAATGGTGATTAAAATCACACATCTTTGGGTTGTAGAAGCAGCTATGGTGATTAAAATTACACCGATTTAAAAGCTTCTGGTTGTGTAGAACTAACTGAGATCTGTGGACTCAAAGGGCTAAAATCCTTAGAATTGTTAAATATTGCTGGATGCGTGTTGATTGAAATTTGATCGATTTGTCAAAATATATAGATTTAAAAGAAATACGTGCTTCTGAATGTGATAAACTAACTGAGATCAGAGGAATCGAGGAATTGAATTTTTGAGAATTATTGGAATTCATGAATGCAAGTCAGTTGAAAAATTGCCATATTTGCAACTCGACCAATTTAGAAAGATTGACTTGCATTCATGAAGGATATTTAAAGCACTATAACTACAGCGATCTCTGACTTGTAAAACAAACACTATTCCTACACCCTTATTGATGACTATACATTATAATAGTCAAATTCGCACATTTAAAAACACTAACTAAGCGCCGCTTTGTCATTTGAAGATGCATTGACAACATTTGAAGATGCAGACTCAAATTCTTTTATTTTCTTTTCAATGCGATTTTCTTGTGCTAATAGCAGTGACTCAAACTCCTCAACAGAGTATGAGCCAGTCCTCGAGTTAACATATACAATAAAAGTGCTATACTCATCAGAAAGTCCATGAAAATTTGCCTCAATGTGATATGTAGTTGAGAGAAGAAAATCTATAACTTGTTTGATCTTGAGAAAATATTCATCTAGACTTAATGATCCTTTCTTTGTGTTTTGTAGTTACATTTTGAATTGAGACACTTTTGCTTTTGTTTGAGAAGCAAAATAAAGTTCAAGTGTTTCTTAATGTAGGTAAAGAAAATATAAAAAATTAAAAAAAATCTACTTTACCACCATAAGGTTCAGCACAAATCTAAAAATGAGTGGTGATGTTCTTTTCGAAAGTACGCAGAAACGCGCCTACTTCCACCTAAACCCTTCAAGTTCACCCAAAACAATCGTTGAATTATACTTCTCGGGTCCTACTTGAGTCTGCAAAACATCAATAAATGTGGACACATCAGTGCTTAGCAAGAATTAATTGAATGCGGGCTGTAAATGACTCAAAATGGGTTTAAAATTTCACTCGGGTATTTTATCGAACAGTTTGTGCGCCCACTATGAAGATGGTCGTGGTATTTTCGTTTGTTTGTTGTTCTTGCCCAAATTAGATTCGCAAATCAACACACATTGATGGAAATGTGTGTGTACAACTACAATAATGTAGAACTCAAACCAACACAAACACCAAAACCTATGTCAAGTTACTATTAATGTGCAAAAATCATTTCCGCTGACCATTCTTAAAAGAAAGAAAACCCAACCATGAACCCGAAAACAAAGTGAAAATGTTGGTTACTACAAAGAAACTCTTTAGAACTTATGTTCATGCAAATAATAATACATGTCAAGAAGAAATAAATAATCATTTGAACTAATAATACTAACATGATTATACCATATGCCCCATTGTCTTGTCACTTTTCAACATCTAAAATCTAAATAAAAACAGTCAATAAAAAAGAAGAGAAAAAGAAGGATAAACCTACACCACTGCCATATTAAACCATAACATCATATAACATCAAAACCTCATACCACCACACTGAGCAGACCTACTGAACAAACCACCACATTGTATGTTTAATGTTCACATAACCAATAAAAAGGATCAATGGTGAACAAACCCAAATCCTAGACTGCAAAACTGAACAAATAGATCAAGATGAACTATAAAATTATAGAATCATAGAGGGCCCATTGTTTTGCAAACATGAAAAACAAATACATTCTCAATATAGTGAGGAAACAAATTATCAATATAGGTGGCACACCATAATATAACACATGAATAAACACATTAAACATCTAAAATTTAAAACATGATTATACCATATGTCTTATCACTTTGCAACATCTAAAATCCAAGTAAAAAGAGTCAATAAAAAAGAACGACAAACCTACACCACTGCCATATTAACCCACAACTTCATATAACATCAAAACCTCATACCACCACACTGAACAGAACTACTAAACAAACCACCACAGGGTATATTTCATGTTCACAGAACCAATTTCACAAACTATACTCGATATGTAGATATGAACAAAATATGCAAATATGAACATACTAATTTCACCACAGAACTGGAAATAAAAGTACATGAGGTGAACAACATGAGAAGTGAAATTACCTAAATTCACCATAACATAGACGCATTTTCACCAATAATAACCTATTTCATAATATTAACCAATGAAATACCACTAAATACATTTTATCACCAACAAATACACTCTTAACTTTAATTAGTATGTTCAAACGACCCAATTGACCTCCTCCTTAGTGGCTACTCTGTTTGAAAAATGTAATAGCTTCGGTTAGAACAAAGCCTTATAGCTACTCTATTCAAACGACCTACGGAAATTAAATTTGCAAATACAGTTAAAAACACCATAAACACACATTATTCACTTACAATATGGAGATGCTTTGAACCATAACTGGAGAGACAACAACCAATATCCAATCAAAATGAAAGCTAAACGGAGAAAGAAACGAAGATATACCTTAGATCTGAAGTGCAAAATACGAAAAATATTGTTAGTTATACAAAATTGAACCAAACATATACAAAGGCAGGCCAAAACACATCCATATAAAATCTTAGAACAAATTGAAGGTATGGAAAAGATTACTTGTAGGAGCATGTGTGAGAGAGAGAGGTGGATAAGGGAGAGGGGCGCATGAGGGAGAGCGGCACAGGAGGGAGAGAATAAATCTAGGGTTTTGGTGAATCGGGAGAGAGGAGATGTGGTATGGAGGGTTTGAATGTATTTTGTGTAGTTGGAGAATGTGAGAGAGAGTTTGATATGGGTAAGTTTACTACTTTACCCCTAATTTTGAATTTTGAAGAGAGGGGCAAATAAATTAGAGTGTATGAAAAAAGGGGGAATCCAAATTTGTAATGGGCAAAATAGGTAGTGCAGAAAAACTCATAAAGGTGACATCATAGTTTCATCTTATGACATAAATAAGTTTCCTACTTTATTATATAGATGTATGTATGTGTGTGTGTGTGTGTGTGTGTGTGTGTATGTGTGTACAAGAGATAAAAAAAATGTATATTTCCCAACTTGAAATAGAAAAAAAAATTAAGAATACAAATTTCTAGGTTCGAAAAGGAGAAAGAAAGAGAAAACCCAAGAAAGAAGACCTACTTCTAGAAATGAATGATGAATCATTTTGTTGAATCTCCATACCATGCAATCCATTCAAAATAAAAATAAAACCAATATATTTAGTTGAAGATCCAACCATAAGCACCCTCAACTCACCATCATAATCAAACTCATCTGAAATTTTGAACCCCTATCCATTGTAAATATTTTTTTAATGTGCGTTTGTGCAATATTTTAATAAAAGTGGAGACTGTAGGCGGAAAAATCCTATTGTTATGAATTAAACGCATGTTATCCGTGTAAGAATAAAGATCACAATCACACAATAACGTTGTATGTTCGTAGTTCAACAATGTTTCTAAGTCGGGATGTTTCTTTTCTCTTTATTGATCGACTGCAAATAATAAAGATTACATTCCCATTTTCCTAGGGATAAGGGATATATTTATAGAGAGAAAAAAAGAGACTGGTTCGTGTGGGACTCTTTGACCTTGTATTGCATAATCTGATCAGGTGAATCTAATTTTAATATTTCAACTGATCGACCTCTATTCGTTTCTATCTATAAGTTATGATCATTTATCAAGTCTATTGGTTACGTGACAATCGTTCCTATTTGGTCAAATAATTCCCCCACAATTTCCCTCAAAGCTTTGCAGCCTGATCAGGGTGCAGAGGTTTACTCGCCTGTTGGATGTAGCATTGATCATGGTCGGTAGTGCGACTTGATCATCATAGAAGCTATGGTCGGAAGATTCCAACATTTATTGTTTTCTAAGTTGAAAATTATCATTATTCTACCTGTTAATCCCAAAGGGTATTTTTGTAATTTCCCTCAGTGTTTCAGGAGTACACTGGTAATCTTGTGTCATTTAGCTAAGTGGAGGTAGCGTGTGTGTATGTCATAAATTGGGGACGTGCTTACTATTGATAGTTTTTACTTGGAAGTTAAACCAAGACTATTAGTGACTTCTCCATCGTCACTCGGGATCATATTCTCCTTCTTCAATCTTTCAAAAACACATCAAAGCCATTCACCCTCCTTATTCATTATAAGTTCCTTTTCTTTTTTCTTCCGTGTTTCTCTACAATTTTCTTCAAGTATCATCTCTTCTATTTATTTTGTCATTTTTATTTTTAACTTTGCGAAAATGATATACCCAGTTGGTGAGGGTTCTATAGAGGATTTTAGGAAGCGTTTCTGCATTCCTGAATGGGTCGTTATAAAGTTTAAGGAAAAAAAACAAATATTATTATAATATTGAGGGAGGACACTCGATGTTCTCCTAATTTATTATTGAAGACGCCATAACCTTTCCTCCAAACCAACTTTTCTTAGAGTTGTCAGAGTTTTTAAGTGTACTCCCAGCCCAATGCTCTCCAAACACATGGATAATATTGAACGGGGTGAATGGGATTAATAAGTTGTATGAAACTTGGTTATGGATCCCAGAGATCCGTTACTGTTATATGTGGGTGAGGATAAATGGTGATACCTTCAATATGAAAGTGAGGAAGGTAAATACGCTGCTTTTAGTGAACCTGCCAAATTCCAATAAGGATTATTGGTTTTATAGATTTATTGTAAAGCAATGGAAGCACCTATTGTACCTAAGGCTGGTGAACCTTACAAGGTCCCCTATAAGGGAGATGAAATAAGTCCAATTGTGACAACCCGAATATAATTACGATTAATTATGCTTAAATCATGCTTAGCTTATGTGATATGATTAGTGTGTTATTAATATATATGATGTTAATTTACTATGTTTAGTCTAATCCTACCTTCAAAAATCATGAAATGTCGGATTAGTTACAAATACAAATTTTTGAGGGTTTCGGTAGGAATGTTCATGTTTAAGGCTAGTTTTGACCTTTATGACATAAAAATGAACTTGAGGTGTAAACTAGATATTTGTATATATATGAGTTAGGTTTATAACAAAAGAAACGGTTCATCAAACGGACATCCGAGTGGGAAGATATTGTCCTTTTACGAACAGGGGGTAAAGTAGTCATTTAGCCTTAAATGAAATTTTGTTTTATGTAATGCCACATGTTATATTTTGATTGGACCAAGAGGGGGTGGCCTTATGCCGACTTAAAACCCTTTAATTAAGCTCTTCCTTCAGCATATTTCAGTCATGGAAGAGTTTAACCTAAGGAAAGAGAGTTTTGAAGTTTAGGAAGAAAGTGTGAGGAGAAATTGAAGAAAAATTCATAGAAAAATTACGTAAAAGCCCCTAAGGTATTTCCATCCATAAATCTTGTTTATTTTTTTGTATTAATTATTTAAATGATTGAAATAATCATTTGTTTACTGAAATTCCATGTCTTGATATGTACTTATGGATAGATGCAAGTTTAAGTAAACTTGAATGTGTAAACCCTTGAGATTGTTTTGTTTAAGAACCTTGTTTATTAAAACTTCCATATATTTCTCTATACTTACTGGAATTGATTGATTCAAATTATAGATTAACCTGGACTTACATATGTATGACATATCCTAAAATCATGGTAAAATACCAAGAAATGAGTCCTTGGTGAGAGTTTGAAGTTCGGGTATGAAATCTGCCCTAAGGGTGAAAGTATGCCTACCATGTGTTCGATGTTTTGCTTGACATAGAAAATAAACTCTGAAAATTATGAAATTTTAATCTTGTATTGTTCAATATGTTTACTGACGTTTGGTTGAATATCATATAAATTTATGATGTAGAAAAATTATGGAAATTTCTGGAAGTTGAATGAACGATAAAAGAGCCTATAGGGCAGATTTGCTATGTAATGAAGAAATAGGCTTATTTTACTCTAGGAAACTCGGAATGATGTGCCGTCTTTTGTTTTGGAAACATGATATAATAAGGATTGGATTACCAAGAATAATTAAAAAGGGTTTGGGCTGTAATTTGAATATGTTAGATAACAGAACCTGAGTCTAGATGGGACTTCATTTTAAGGAATGATTTGAATTGAATAATATGATGCTTATGAATTGAGTTATGATTGAAGTTATTCTTTGGACTATTAATATTCTTATGATGATACTAATATTGTAAGAATGATAGGAAGGTAAGAAGAGCGGATTGAACAAGTACCGGATAAAGGCAAGGGAAAAGCCAGTTAAACTGTCAAGGTGAGTGTACTTATGATTTGTTTCATATATAAATATGAATATAGCTCTAAGAGCGGATTTGTTTGAATACTTCGGTATTCAGGATTTGTTTGGATATTAAAATATCCAGGATTGGTTGGGTCTTATGATCTAGGATTTGTTATTGCCAATGGGCAGAATTAATTGGAACTTATGTTCCAATATTTGTTATTGCCAATGGGCAGAATTATTTGGATCTTATGATCCAGGATTTGTTATTGCCAATGGGCAGGATTGTTCGGATTTTATACCCACATATTCTATATAGAATTGTCATTACATTGTAGGGAAGGAGTACCTCACTAAGCTTAATGCTTACAGTTTATATTTTAACAATTTCAGGTTTGTATGCTGCCAACTAGAATACCATATGACCGGTAACTTCGAGAGTTGCACCGTTGGAAGGAGCCGGGGTTTAAATGTGGGGATTTTATCATTGTCACACTGAAGATTTTAATTTACTCACACATTGTATATTTTGCGTTAGTATGGATTGAGTTGATGATTGTGAAATTTTATCGTAGTTAATCATAGTATTGTATGTCCGCTTAATTATGACTCTGATATTGATTTCGTTATGGCACAAGAATAATATTATGTTGATTATGCACATTATGCAGTAAAATATGGATAGATGAATTATATTTCCAATGGGCTCAAGATAATGATTTAATTATTCTAATAATAAATGATTAGTATGGATATTGGGTTTGGGGTGTGACAATTAGTGGTATCAGAGCGTGGTTATAAATTCTGGACGTGTGTGACGGTTAGATGGCAGTATTTAGTTGATTTGATCCTTATGAATTGTTTATGTACTAACCAATAGTTTAGTATTATAAACTGTTTATATTGGTTGTTAGAACTTTGTTGTATTACAGATTATTCCAGATGGAACCTGGGAATGGACAACCTAGAGAAGAGGGAGTAGCTTCTCGTACAGATAATGCTGAAGTAGAGCAAAGTGTTGCTGGGAGGGCTAGAGAGCAAGAACAGCCTACAGAGATGCAAATAATGGCACAAGCAATGATGAGGATGGCAGAGCAATACGAAAGAAATATGGCACAAATGGCAGAACAGCAGGCTAGATATCTAGAATCAAAGATTGTGGCCTGGATTGAGAAAGAGGCAAGGAAGGAAATGAAGGATTCCATGCATGAGAAGTTTTTGAAGTTGAATCCTCCAGAATATTCAGGGTCGGTGGAACCTACAGAAGCTGAGATGTGGGTTAGAGATATAGAGACCATCTTTGCAGTTATGAAAGTTCCGGATGACCAGAAAGTGAATCTAGCTGTGTTTAAGCTGAAAGGAGAGGCCAAATATTGGTGGGAAGCCAGCAACCATTTGGTGCCCAGAATGGAAGGTACTGGTGTTATTACTTGAGATGAGTTTATTAAAGCTTTGTACGTTAAGTATTTCCCTAAAGTTTATAGGAGGGAGAAGCTGAGGGAATTTATAAATTTGACCTAAGGGAAAATGTCCGTGAGGGAGTATGATGCTAAATTTACAGCTTTGTCTAGATTTGCTACTAAGTATGTGCAGGATGAAGGAGATAAATGTAGTAAGTTTCAAGATGGACTGATTTGGCCTATTCAAAATAGAGTGGCCACTTATGAGTTAGAAGATTATGCTTCTCTGGTAAACAAAGCCACGATAGCAGAAAGGCAAATGAACCAAGGTGTTGCGAGCAACGAGAGTTTTAAGAAAAGTAGATTCGACGCATCTCAGTATAGGGGAGGTGAGAGTGGAAGTGTTAAGGTGGAACCTCATAAATTTCAGAGAGGTGGTGGATATAGTGGTAGAGGCCAAGGGAGATTTGGCAAAGATACTAGGGGTGGAGAATCTTCTAGTCTGGTTAGGAGGCCAGGGAGAGGTGAGGCATCGGCAAGAGTTGTTACATGTTTCTTTTGTAAAGAGGAGGGGCATTATAAATCCGAGTGTCCTAAGCTTAAAGGAGTGGAATGCTACCATTGTCATAAAGTGGGGCATGTTAGGAAGAATTGTCCGTAGTTGGCAGAGACTACAGCACCACCTAGCGAAGCAGCAAGCAGAGTGTTATCTCCAGGCAGTGCAGTGAAAAGTATGGGCAGAGGACAAGCCAGTGGTTCCAGGCCAGGTGGACGATCTTTACGATGAAAGAGGCTTAGATTACTCCAGATGTGGTGACAGGTACACTTTCTGTTACTGATAGAAGTGCTTATGTTTTGATTGATCCTGGTTCCACCCATTCTTTTGTTTCATTTGCATTTTCCATATATCTGAATAGACCATGTACTCATTTAGAGGTGGGGTTGGGTATTTCCATGCCTATGGGGGATATGATTGTAGTCGAATATGTTTTTTGTGATTGTGTTTTGACTGTGGGGTCTAGAGATACGGTCATAGATCTACTTCCATTGGATATTTCTGATTTTGATATAATTCTGGGAATGGATTGGCTATCCAAATATCATGCATCCATGGATTGTTTCCGTAAGGAAGTTATTTTTAATATGCCTGGTGAGCCTGAATTTAAATTTGTGGGGGAAAGGAAAATTGTTCCCAGTTGCATCATTTCTGCTATTCAGACGAGGAAATTATTGAGTAAGGGTTGTGAGGGTTTTATTGCATATGTTCTTGACACTAGGAAGGGGGCTTTACAATTAGTCGATGTTCCTATTGTATGGGATTTTCCTGAAGTGTTTCCTAGTGAGTTGCCAGGGTTACCTCCAGAAAGAGAAGTTGAATTTAGTATTGAATTAGCACCAGGGACAACCCCTATTTCTATGGCACCGCACAGAATGGCACCTGCTGAGTTGAAAGAACTTAAGATCCAGTTACAGGATTTACTTGATAGGGGCTTTATATTACCCAGTGTATCTCCATGGGGTGCACCAATTTTATTTGTGAAAAAGAAAGATGGTACTATGCGGTTGTGTATTGATTATAGGCAATTGAATAAAGCTACAATTAAGAATAAATATCCTTTACCTCGTATAGATGATTTGTTTGATCAGTTACAGGGTGCTAAAGTATTTTCAAAGATAGACTTGCGATCAGGGTATCATCAGTTGAGGGTGAAGGAGAGTGATATTTCTAAAACTGCTTTTCGCACTCGGTATGGTTATTTTGAGTTTTTGGTGATGCCTTTTGGGGTGACTAATGCTCCAGCTGTATTTATGGATCTTATGAACCGGGTACTTCATCCTTTTGTTGATTCATTTGTGATAGTTTTTATTGATGATATTCTGATTTATTCACATGATATGGTTGAACATGAAAAGCATCTCATAACTATTTTGAATCTGTTGAGAGATAAGAAGTTGTATGCTAAGTTTAGCAAGTGTGAATTTTGGCTATCACAAGTTGTATTTTTAGGCCATGTTATTTCTGGAGATGGTATATGTGTTGATCCTAAAAGGTAGAGGCTATTGTGAAATGGGAGAGGCCCAATAATGTGACTGTGGTGAGGAGTTTTCTGGGTTTAGCTGGGTATTATAGAAGGTTTATTAAGGGATTTTCTTCGATTGCCTTACCAATGACTAAACTAACCCGGAAAGATGTTAACTTTGAATGGAATTCTGATTGCGAAAATAGTTTTGATGAATTGAAAAAGAGGTTGGTAACTGCACCTGTTCTTACTATTACGCATGGTGGAGATGGTTTTGTTGTTTATACCGATGCTTCACATCAGGGGTTGGGTTATGTTTTTATGCAGCATGGTAAAGTTATTGCCTATGCTTCTAGGCAGTTCGTACACATGAACGTAATTATCCTACACATGATTTGGAACTTGCTGTTATTGTGTTTGCTTTGAAGTTGTGGCGTCATTATCTATGTGGTGAGGTATGTGAAATTTTTACTGACCATCAAAGCCTTAAGTATTTGTTTACTCAGAAGGAGTTGAATTTGAGGCAGAGGCCGTGGATGGAGTTAATTAAAGATTATGATTGTACAATTCACTACCACCCAGGAAAGGCAAATGTAGTTGCAGATGCTTTGAGTAGAAAGGCTTCAGGCAGGTTATCTTGTATTCGATGTGCTAGAGTTGCTCATATTATGGAGTTGAGATTGATGGGAGTGGAATTACATCTAGCAGATGGGGACAGATTCTTTGCTCATGTAAGCGTGAGGCCTTTGTTAGCTACCCGTATTCATGACTTGCAAAGTCAAGATCCTTTCCTTGAGAAGAAACGACAAGATGTCCAAGACGGTAAGTCTGAAGATTTTTGTATTATGAATGATGGCACTTTATTGTATAAATAGCGATTATGTGTGCCTAATGTGGGTGGATTGAAGGAGGAAATTTTAGATGAGGCTCATAATTCCATTTATACTATGCATCCTGGTAGTACTAAAATGTATAAGGATTTGAAGGAGCATTATTGGTGGAATAATATGAAGAAGGAAATAGCTGATTTTGTTGCTAGATGCCTTGTATGTCAGAAAGTGAAAGTGGAGCATCAGAAACCTACTGGTCTGTTCAGCCATTGCCAATACCGGAATGGAAATGGGATCATGTAACGATGGATTTTGTAGTTGGGCTTCCTCGATCTCAGAAGGGGTCAGATTCGATTTGGGTAGTGGTGGACAGATTGACCAAGTCCGCTCATTTTCTAGCAGTCAAGACTACGTATACAGTTGATAGGTATGCTAGATTGTATGTTAATGAAATTATTCGATTGCATGGGGCGCCTGTTTCTATTGTTTCAGATAGGGACCCTACTTTTACATCCAGATTTTGGGATAGTTTGCAGTATGCTATGGGTACCAACTTAAAGTTTAGTACGGCTTTTCATCCCCAGACAGATGGGCAGTCTGAAAGGACAATACAGATTTTGGAAGATATGCTTAGAGCCTGTGTGCTTGATTTCAAGGGTAATTGGGATGAATATTTGCCTTTGATAGAATTTGCATATAACAATAGTTTTCAGTCTACTATTGGTATGGATCCATATGAAGCATTGCACGGTAGACGATGTCGTACACCAATATGTTGGGGTGAAGTTGGTGAAAGGAAGATAGAGGGTCCAGAATTGATTGAAGTCACCACTGAAAAAGTGAAGATTATTCAAGATATAATGAGAACAGCTCAAAGCAGACAGAAAAGTTATGCGGATAAGAGACGAAAAGATTTAGAATTTCAGAAGGGGGATTACGTGTTTCTTAGGATATCACCATGGAAAGGAGTTATGAGGTTTGGAAAGAAAGGTAAATTAAGTCCACGCTACATTGGACCTTATGAAATTCTTGAGAAAGTCGGGATGGTTGCCTACAAGTTAGCGTTACCATAGGAGTTAGCTCGATTACATGATGTTTTCCATGTTTCTATGTTGAGAAAGTATGTAGCGGACCCTTCACATGTATTGGTGGAACAACCTATTGAGTTGAAGGAATATTTGAGCTGCGTGGAAGAACCGCTTGCTATCGTCGATAGGAAAGAACAAATATTGAGATCAAAGGTGATCCCACTTGTGAAAGTTGTGTGGAGAAGGCATTCCATGGAAGAAGCTACGTGGGAGAGTGAGGATAGCATGAAAATGCGTTATCCGTATTTGTTTGATTCGGACAACCAAGGTATGTCAATTTCGAGGACGAAATTTCCTAACAGTGGGAGAATTGTGACAACCCGAATATAATTACGATTAATTATGCTTAAATCATGCTTAGCTTATGTGATATGATTAGTGTGTTATTAATATATATGGTGTTAATTTACTATGTTTAGTCTAATCCTACCTTCAAAAATCATGAAATGTCGGATTAGTTACAAATACAAAATTTTGAGGGTTTCGGTAGGAATGTTCATGTTTAAGGCTAGTTTTGACCTTTATGACATAAAAATGAACTTGAGGTGTAAACTAGATATTTGTATATATATGAGTTAGGTTTATAACAAAAGAAACGGTTCATCGAATGGACATCCTAGTGGGAAGATATTGTCCTTTTACGAACAGGGGGTAAAGTAGTCATTTAGCCTTAAATGAAATTTTGTTTTATGTAATGCCACATGTTATATTTTGATTGGACCAAGAGGGGGTGGCCTTATGCCGACTTAAAACCCTTTAATTAAGCTCTTCCTTCAGCATATTTCAGCCATGGAAGAGTTTAACCTAAGGAAAGAGAGTTTTGAAGTTTAGGAAGAAAGTGTGAGGAGAAATTGAAGAAAAATTCATAGAAAAATTACGTAAAAGCCCCTAAGGTATTTCCATCCATAAATCTTGTTTATTTTTTTGTATTAATTATTTAAATGATTTAAATAATCATTTGTTTACTGAAATTACATGTCTTGATATGTACTTATGGATAGATGCAAGTTTAAGTAAACTTGAATGTGTAAACCCTTGAGATTGTTTTGTTTAAGAACCTTGTTTATTAAAACTTCCATATATTTCTCTATACTTACTGGAATTGATTGATTCAAATTGTAGATTAACCTGGACTTACATATGTATGACATATCCTAAAATCATGGTAAAATACCAAGAAATGAGTCCTTGGTGAGAGTTTGAAGTTCGGGTATGAAATCTGCCCTAAGGGTGAAAGTATGCCTACCATGTGTTCGATGTTTTGCTTGACATAGAAAATAAACTCTGAAAATTATGAAATTTTAATTTTGTATTGTTAAATATGTTTAATGATGTTGGGTTGAATATCATATAAATTTATGATGTAGAAAAATTATGGAAATTCCTGGAAGTTGAATGAACGATAAAAGAGCCTATAGGGCAGATTTGCTATGTAATGAAGAAATAGGCTTATTTTACTCTAGGAAACTCGGAACGATGTGCCGTCTTTTGTTTTGGAAACATGATATAATAAGGATTGGATTACCAAGAATAATTAAAAAGGGTTTGGGCTGTAATTTGAATATGTTAGATAACAGAACCTGAGTCTAGATGGGACTTCATTTTAAGGAATGATTTGAATTGAATAATATGATGCTTATGAATTGAGTTATGTTTGAAGTTATTCTTTGGACTATTAATATTCTTATGATGATACTAATATTGTAAGAATGATAGGAAGGGAAGAAGAGCTGATTGAACAAGTACCGAATAAAGGCAAGGGAAAAGCCAGTTAAACTGTCGAGGTGAGTGTACTTATGATTTGTTTCATATATAAATATGAATATAGCTCTAAGAGCGGATTTGTTTGAATACTTCGGTATTCAGGATTTGTTTGGATATTAAAATATCTAGGATTGGTTGGGTCTTATGATCCAGGATTTGTTATTGCCAATGGGCAGAATTAATTGGAACTTATGTTCCAGGATTTGTTATTGCCAATGGGCAGAATTATTTGGATCTTATGATCCAGGATTTGTTATTGCCAATGGGCAGGATTGTTCGGATTTTATACCCACATATTCTATATAGAATTGTCATTACATTGTAGGGAAGGAGTACCTCACTAAGCTTAATGCTTACAGTTTATATTTTAACAATTTCAGGTTTGTATGCTGCCAACTAGAATACCATATGACCGGTAACTTCGAGAGTTGCACCGTTGGAAGGAGCCAGGGTTTAAATGTGGGGATTTTATCATTGTCACACTAAAGATTTTAATTTACTCACACATTGTATATTTTGCGTTAGTATGGATTGAGTTGATGATTGTGAAATTTTATCGTAGTTAATCATAGTATTGTATGTCCGCTTAATTATGACTCTGATATTGATTTCGTTATGGCACAAGAATAATATTATGTTGATTATGCACATTATGCAGTAAAATATGGATAGATGAATTATATTTCCAATGGGCTCAAGATAATGATTTAATTATTCTAATAATAAATGATTAGTATGGATATTGGGTTTGGGGTGTGACACCAATACTGATTTTTGTTTTTCTTTATTTTGTTCGTTCAAGACTTGTGTGGTTTTTGTTGATGTTGTTATTCCTTGTCTTGTGTAGAGAAATCCAGGAACAAAGACGTGTAGGGACAAATTTTTGAATCGAGACTATTTGTATGTATTGGATAAATTCCGTTTAAATTAAATCGTTTGAATCATTGGTTAGGTCTTGATTGTTTATCCTTCAAATCCAGTGACATATGTTTGGTTAAAGACCGTATCGACCAAGTTAGAACGTCTACATCATCGTGCCGAGTTTCATGCCATGTTTTGTCTTCATCATTCAAGGATCTCATGAGGTATGAATGCATATTAGTTTTGATCCTTAGATATTATATTTGAATGTTTTTTATAACATTTGCGACATTTTTTATAAAAATAATTTAAAGATAAGATATTATTTTTTATAAAAATTCATTTCGAATAACCTATTTAAACGAGTTTGATGTGTTGATTCGAAGGAGGTCTTAAATTGGTTTGAACGAGTTGTAAGATCTCGTTCAAATGAGGTTCAAATGAACTTCAAACGAGATTTCCCTGTTTGACCTAAAAATGTCATTCGAAGGTCGTTCGGTCTCCAGTTCGAACAACATTAGTGACTTTGTTCAAATGACCTGCCTTAAAATTTGTACTGCCTCAAAAAACGTGTTTTTAATAAATAGGAGTGTTGGAATCAGTTTTCTTGGCTTAACACTTTTAGGTTATTTTCCTATCTATAACCAAAATCCTCAAAACCCTAATTTTCACCCAAGTAGTTTGAGATCCAAGATTCAATTTGTTTATTCTTTGCGATATTCGTTTGTGTGCACCAAGTTTGTTTACTCATTAACATATTGTTGAGTATTATTTCACACGATGGACTTCGTGATCAGTGTGGTTTAAATGCGGTGGACTCCTTGTTTATGATGGTTTGCTAAGCTTGGATCGGAGGCGTGTGTGGACTCACACGTTATGGCAGTGCGTAGATTAACCCCTACACATCGTTGTGCCGAAGGTCGAGAGAATAAAAATGCATCAAGGCTCTAAGGAATCGATTTGGTTGTGTAAGTATTCTGCCTTGTCCTTTTATAATTCTTGACATACTGAATTGCATTAGTTGGGTCATTCGAGGTTTTTCCCATTTGGGCTTTTCTCGTGCATCGTGCATTATGCGATTGATTTATTTTATCCTATATACTCACCCAAATGAATTTTAATGTTAAGATAAAATTGGTTAATTTTTTTTACACAACAATCATTTTAATTAGTGCTAAGATTAATTTAAATTTGAAATTTATAAAAATAGGTGTGTGTGTGTGTGTGTGTGTGTGTGTGTGTGTGTGTGCCTTTCCATATAACCCTAGAATGACTTTCAAGTGATATCAGAGCGATTGTATATAAGTTGCTTAGTAATGAATCCGGACAATTTTTATATAGAAGGTCAATCATTTTCTAAACCACCATTGCTTTATGGGTCTAACTACGCGTACTGGAGAGCTCATATGAAATTAGTACTTAAGGCGATAGATGAGCGGGTATGGTTAGGTGTTGTTAAGGGATGGTCCCCACCCACGTCCTTAGCAGATGAATATAGACTCCCCAACCCCTTCAAACCTGGAGTGAGGATAAAATGTCTTACTATAATTCTCGTGGCCTAAATGCTTTGTTTCGTGTGGTCATACGGGAGGAGTTTCATTGTATTATAACATGTGAAATGTCTATAGAGGCTTGGTACATACTCCAACTCATTCATGAGGGTAATAGTGATGTTAAATCTTCCAAACTCTAAAACCCCACCACTCAATTTGAGACGATTAGGGTAGAGGAGAGTTACTCCTTTGATGAGTTTTATGTGAGACTGTCTGATATTATTAACTCATCTTTTAACTTGGGAGAGAGAATACCCAAAACCAGAGTTGTTAAGAAAATATTAAGTTCCTTACCAGGAAGATTTAATTCCAAAGTCACTGTTTTGTACTCTTTGGTTACTTTAGACCCTACGAAACTCAATGAGCTTGTAGGTGATATTCAAACTTATAAGCTCGACATGTTTTCTTCTAAAAAATAGAGAAAGATAAGGTCATTGTGTTAAAGGCCTGAAAGGAGGAAACATGTGTTTCAGATGATGAGTCTGACATTAATTCTGATGATATGTCCATGTTTGCAAAGAAGTTTAAGAAATTTCTCAAATTTGAAAAAAAAAACTAAAAGATGAAAAGAAGCTTGAGAAAAACAAGTTTAACAGGGCGATAAAATTTCCTAAAAATCGTAATGGTAAATTTAAGAGGGATGAGTTGGATAGATGTTTTTGGTGTGAGGGTTATGGCCATAGGGCAGTTGAGTGTCCCATTAAGCTAAGGAAGGAAGGCAAGAAGCCAAAGGCATATAATGTTACCCTTAGCGATAATGAATCTAAAGAGGATTCATATTCCATTAAGCATAATTATATCACATTTAAGTCCAGTCATGTGAACCTTAATGAAAAGTATTTTGATTAAGATAATTATGTACATGACATTTCCGAGTCCAAAGAGTATGAATCCCAAGTGAGTGTTTAAGAGAGTGGCAATGAATAAGAGGAGGAGGAGGAGGAGCGTGATCTTCAAGTAGCCTTTAGGGAGTTATACGCCGAGTCTTGGAAGTTGAAAAAGGAAAACTTAACGTTGGAATCTAAGTTGAAAGAATGTGTCATTGGGAATGATGATTTAAAATTGATTGAGGATCTTAGAGCAGGTGAGAAGACTCTTAGGAAAAAGCTTGCTTTGGTTGAGAGGGAGCATGATAACCTTCGGGGATTAATGAAGACTTTGAAGAAGTATTGCCTAGTTTTTATGAGTCTTGTCATTTGGTCAAGTCTAGGATAGAGGATTTAGAAGAGAAATTGAGAGACTTAAGTCACATCAAATTTAATTTGAAGTCTAGGTTTAAAAAGTTTAATAAGATGTTAGGTAATTTCCAAATCTAAAAGGACAATCTTAGAATTGTCTTCATTCTTGGTTGAAATGCTTCTGGTCGAGCATAAGATGCATTTTGTCTGTTCGGCAAGCACTCTAAAAACTGACAAGTGCTTATGGAGAGAAAACTCGTGTGATAGCTTTTCTTCGGGATGAGATAAAAGATTTTGGAAAAATTATTGGTCTGCTACTGAATAAGAAAAATTCTCTAAGGGAGAAGCTCGATAAAGCTAAACAAACCTTTAAAGAATATAAGGTCACGAAGAGGAGTCTTCAACAAAAGGTAATGTGATTGAGATATCAGTTTCTTCATAGGCCTCCCTTAGCCTATTCGGAGGGATGTGATGAGGCTTGGATGGCACATTGCCTCACTTGGACGAAGCCAGATAGGTTGCTTACAAATATGGATGGATGAACGCTCTCGCAATCATGAGATTTCCTCGTGATTCTTAATTTTGGTATTGGTATGGGGTTTATTCCCCTTTGTTTGGCTTCCTTCACTTAGGAGTGCATAATCCTAGACCCCGATGATGGTCGTCATGTTGATCGTTGAAGATGAAGTAACTATGATCATCTTTTTTGTATTTTTATTATAATATTATTGATCTAACTACTTATAAAATGAATATTTTATTAAATGAAATTATCAGTTAATTCCAAGTTTTTCACTTTCCCATTTTCTATGTCGAGCACGTTTTTAGTCATTTTCCTTATCTTTTAGGGAGGTGTCGTCATACCTCCTAAGGCCTAGAACAAATTATAGCTAAAGTACATCTGGTCACTGGACCATCCACTCATTCAGGATTTTAGTCAACCAAAGTTGGGACACTTAGTACCTAAGGTTCCCCATAGGTCTTTTTATTACATGGGGAATTCTTAATGCTTTTGTGTTTGCTAGTTACTAAAACATGTAAATTTAAGATATGATTAATTATAATCTCACTAAAGCATTAAGATGACGATTAGGACATGATCGAATAATTTTGAACAAATTTGCAATGATAATGGACATACCATAATGAAATTTTGTCATTAACGATGATAGAATGCCATTTGGAATAATAAGAAAGATAATTTCATTAATTAAACTAAAATCATCCATAAAATTAGGGTAACAGAAATTAAAATTTTGCATAAAACTTAAAAATTTCAGAAATAAAATACTTTAAAGTTGAACATATTCCAGGACCTAGGTATGTCCCTGCCCCTATTGTTTCCATATAGTAGGCTCCTTGGAGGTCGTAACTTATGATTTTGAATGGGCCTTCCCATTTAGGAACCAATTTTCCATCTAATGGCCTCCTCACATTATCCATTACTTTTCTCAGTACATAGTCTCCGACCTAGAACTTCCTTGGTTCAACGCCTTTGTTAATTGCTTGGACAACTTCTATTGGTAGGCCACCATTTTGATCAAGGCATGTTCTCTTCTTTCCTCGAAACAGGTCAGCTCAGTCCTTATGATTTCTTTGTTTAAGCATTGATCGATAATGATCATCTTCAAAGTCGGCATGCCAACTTCTACTGGAATTATGAATTCCATTCCATAAGCCAAGGAGAAGAGGGTTTCCCCGATCGACCTCGTGGGTGTTATTTGATACGCTCAGAGGACGTAGGGAAGCTCATCCGTAAGTAAGCACCCTTTGCTTTCTCCAACCTCTTATTCATTTGGTCGAGCACTATTTTGTTGGAGGGATTAACCAACCCATGCTTTGGGGGTAAACCATCAAACTATAGTAGTGCTTGATGTCATGACTTTTGTAAAAGTCTTAGAATGGTTTGCTTTCAGATTGCGTTACATTATCAGTAATGATCGTCCTTAGTATGTCAAAATGGGTCACGATGTTCCTCCTTATAAATCTAATCATATCGGTGTCCTGTATATTCTCCAAGGGCTAAACTTATATCCATTTGGTGAAGTAGTCCATATCGACCAAAATATATTTTCGACTTCTTAGCATTGTAGGTAGTGGACCAAAAATATATAATCCCCATTGTGTAAAAGGCCACGGACTTGTTAGATTTTTAAGGTCGTCGATTGCTGATGAAGCATGGGTTAGAACACTTGATATCTTTTTTGCAGCTTTTCACGTAGAAGGCTATATCTTTATGTATGTAAGGCCACTAATAACCATCATTCATGGCTCCGAATAACAAATATCTACCCTCAGCATGACTCCCACATATTCCTTTATGCAGCTCATAAAGGAGTTGGTCAACATTGTTGGGATATACGAATTGAAGGTAAGGCCCACCGAAAGATCTCATGTGTAACTTCCCATAATGGGAAAGGTAAAACTAATCAACCCCGACTCTAATCTGATGAGCATGCTTCTTATTGACATATAGTATATCTTCTCCTAAATATGACATGATGAATCCATCCAGCTTGGAACTTTTTAGGCGGTGAGGAATTATTTGGAAACCTTAGGCTTCATAATGGTTGGTTGGATAAGAAATTCTACCTTAATCATTCTCCTGAGGTTAGAGTCAACGAATGATGCTAGAGTAGCCAAGGCATTTTCATGGTTGTTGTTATCTCGGAGAAACTGTTAGATTTGAACTTTTTTTAACTTAGCGATTAGATCTTAGGTGACCTCTAAATACGCCGACATGCATTCATCTCTGACATTATAGTCTCCCGATATTTGGATTGATATTAGCCTTGAATCATAAAAGACTTCAAGGTGACTTACGTCGAAGGATAAGGTCTTCTTCAGTACAACAATGAGGGATTCCTATTCTGCCTTATTGTTAAATTCTTCAAAGCTATGCTCGATTCCTTGCTCGAGCATGGTTTGATCTGGAGTTGCCAAGACAACTCTTACTCCTAAACCTTTTGAGTTGGAAGCCCCATTTACATAGAGTGTCCACTTATTGAGTTGGTCAAACTCGATAGTAGGTTGGTCGTGAGTTCCCTTTCATCAAGCTACTGTCCTCTAGTGAATTAAATGATGAAATCTACTAAAACTTGTCTTTTATTGCACTTTTAGGATGATAGTGGATATCTAACCTCCTCAGTTACACTGACCACTTGGATTTCCATCCAGAGAGGTCAGCCTTTCTGAGGATTACATATGGTGGGAAGGAGGTGATAACTATGATTGAGTGGGCTTCAAAGTAGTGCTTCAATTTTCATGGAGTGGTCACCATAGAGTAAGATAGTTTCCCTAGAAGAAGGTAACATTTATTGGAGTCTGGAATTATCTTGGTAACATAATAGATTGGGTATTGGTGGCCCTATGTTCTCACATTAAGGTCGAGTTAACTTCTTGGTTGGACATCGCGAGATACATGTAGATTGGATAAACCGAATTTGGGATCACGAGTAGAGGTGGCCGACTTAAGTACTACTTGATTTCCTCAAGTCCCATTGAGCATTCGTCATTCTAGTCCTGGGCCTTCTCCTTTGTAAGATAAAAATTTATGATTGATTATTGTGTTTTTAATTTGGCATATTCTGTTACACCCCACTACACCAGCGTGTACATTCTCATTGATTTAATTGAAGACAAGTTAGTGACTAAACGCGACAATCGAAGATAGAAGAGTTTATTTCATGACTACAACGTACGGAGAAGTTATATGAGGTTGATTTTGTGTAAACATTATGGCCAATGGTATTTTACAAGTGTTTAAAACATAAATTATTTTAAAAAAAATAATCAAAAAATCATTTAAAGGCATCTCGCTAGAACGAGTTATGGAGGTTCGTTCGAACGAGTTTCTTTAAATCGTTGGATATAAGTCGTTCGGATGAAACTTCAAACGATCTTTTTTCCTCGTCATGCTAGAATGTCGTTAGATCTCTCATTCAATTACGTTTAAACCACTTTGCATAGGTTATTCGAACGAGGTCCAATTTGTTTGAACGAGCCTACGAAAAAAATATTTTTTACTTGGTTTCAAATTATCTTTTCAAGTCTATCTCTTGGAGATTTTTCTCCCTATTTAAAGAGATATGAACTTGCACTTCTTAAAAAGCCTTGTTTCACCTGTTTTGTGATAAAACACTTTGGTTTTCCAAATATAAGCACCTTGGATATTTTGTGATCACTTTATCAAACCTTGAAGAACACATCACATGTTCATATCCCCGCAGAGTTAATTCTTCACTACCGAATATAGAAAAGGAGTTACTTAAGGCTGATCGGTGGATATCAAGGTAAGAGATCTTTCTTTGGCACATTACTCGATATGCATCACTTTATGTTATCAACAAGGAAGGAGACATAACTGTAATACTTAGTGGAGTCTAAGTCTGTAAGTTTGTCTGTGTTATCTATAATAGCTTAGTTATAACAATTCTGAAAAGGGTTTTTCCTAAAAGGGTTTTTTCCTTATATCTTGTAATTTTTATATTCGATTGAGATTCAATATCTTGCATATTTAGTTTCACCTAATTAATCAAGATTAAATTGAATTTGGCATGTTTGTGATCTAATATACAGATTCTACATTTAACTATATAATCAGACCACTCTACACATTTTTCAAATTGGTATCAAAGCCTATTTTTTCAAGTTATATAGATGAATCCTGATGGTTATATGGAGAATTTGTACAATAGGCCACCTTTGTTTGATGGCACGAATTATGCTTATTGGAAATTTCAAATGAAATTGTCTGCTTAATTGATATATGGGCATGTTTGGCTCGCTATTGAAATGGGGGAAGGACTCCTCCTACCATGACTACTGAAAATGTCGTTAGTCTCAAGCTAATCATACATTGGACTGAAATGACTTTAGATTGAGTAATTTTAACTCTCGTGTATTGAATGCTATTTTTTGGTGTTGTCACAAACGATGGATTTCATCATATCATGACGTGTACCACGTCTAAAGAAGCTTGGGATATCCTCAAACTCACACGTGAGGGTACCAATATTGTTAAAGCTTCTAAGATTCAAAACCTCACCACACAATTTAAGACTATATGAGTTCTTGAAACTGAAACTTTTGATGAACTTTATACTCGTATGTCTGATATCGTGAATTCCTGTTTTAATTTGGGTGAGAAAATTCCAAAAATGAGAGTTTTTATGAAAATTTTGAGGTCTCTCCCGTCTCATTTTAGTGCGAAAGCTAGCATCCTTAACTCTTTGGGAATGATAAACAAAATTACGCTAGAAGAACTCGTAGGTGATCTTCCGAGTTACGAATTAGACATGTTCCCTAAAAACCAAAAAAAAGTATAACTTTCAAAGTTAAATCGAAAAAAGAGGTTTTTAACTTTGATGCTCAAATTATTTAAGATGATTTTTCCCTATTTACTAAAAATATTAAAAGTTTGTCAAATTCAAAAATCAAAATTCATTCAAATTAGAGAATAAAAAAATTGAGATAAATGAAAATTATAAAGTGAGTAAGAATTTTTATGAGAATGATCAAAAGAAAGCTAAAGGTGAGTATCCTAAGAAAAATGAACCGGAGAGGTGTTATGAGTGTGAAGGGAAATGTGTAACACCCGTGCCTAAGATTTTTACCTTATTTCCTGTAATTTATATGCCTTTGGGCCATAAACAATATATTATAAATAGGTATTGAATTTGAACTGTCCCAGTGGCACTCGTGCATGTCGAATTGGGGTTTTAATGGCTTAAATTCAAAATAGAGGATTTTTTGCGCTCATTCAAACGAAGTGAAGATGTCGTTTGTGTAGTGACAAAAATCTCAACACAAAATCAATTTATCAAAAGAAAAAAATCACCAGAATTAAAGAAGAACATCAATCACACAATACGAGAATATACATGGTTCGGCAAATTGCCTACGTCCACGAAGAGGTCTACTGTTTCTTATTTAGTATCTCTCGAACTGGTTTTTTTACATACCCTTTCCCTCGGCCAGGGGTATAATATATATTCCGTTTCTCCAAAGGAAGGAAAAGGAGTGTTAGCAGGTAACATGTTAACCTAGTATCCATTGAATATCTCATCCGAGATCTTAGGGATGGACTTGGTCACATCTTCCTATTCTAACTGTCACTTTGAACCCATTATTTGGGTCGGGTCCTCCTTTTTCTCATTTGGCCTTTGTCCGACTACTCTTATGGGTTCTAGTGAGAAAAAAGGGTACCCATAATTGCCCCTAAAAGTTTAAGGGCCACAATTTGGGCTCAAAACTTTTAACTGGTGCCTCCGGCCTGCTCTTGATAGTGCAGTTGTAATTAACGAATAGTGTGGGGAGCGAATCATCATTTCGTAGCGATTTCAGGAGACAAATCTTCTTTCATTGTCGTGCGTTATCATTGAGATTTTAAACCGAGGCATTGAGACGGTTCATTTCGCCACTTCTACTCTGCATTTTCTCTCGTTCTCAAAGTATTTCTTACTCTCAAACTTCTTCTTCATTACTCCCAAGCTATTTTTTACCTCAATCATCTTCATTTGCCCATGGTTTTCCATTGTTTCAAGCTTAATTCTTTTTCCTGTAAGTTCTCAGTCTTCCCTCTTTGTGTATTTCCTTTCTTCGTTTTTAATTCTATTGTAGCTAGGGTTTTGCTTATGGCAAAGATAAACAACAAATCCCTGGTAGAGTGTAGGAAATGTTACAACATCCCTAATTGGGTGGATATTGAGTGTGCCCCTGTTCCTTATAATGTTCGCGACGTTGAGGATGGCCACTGGATTCATGTTCTTTTGTTGTCCCAAGGGGGTTTAACTTTCCCCCCAAATTGTCTCTTCTGTCACTTCTTCCAGTATTTCAATATAATCCCAGCCCAATGTTCTCCAAATGTTTGGAAGATTGTTAATGGCGTTCATAAAATAAACCAACTCTATGGCACTGAGTTAGGCTTAGTTGAAATATGTTTTTGTTACTCCTTTTCACGTACCAGTTCTGGTCTCCTTTACTTGAAAGAAAGGAGTCTGGATAGGGTGTTGGTAGTTAATCTACCTGATTCCCATAAGGATTACTGGTCTGAAGGAGTCATAGCTAGGAACTGGCAGTTCCCTCCTCAGATAGGGGATGTGAGGTACATGGGACCTCGAATTCCTACTTATGGGGAGGAATACATAGGTTATTGTTCAATCTATTTATCTTTTCATTGCTGTTATAATGTGTTCTTCCTTTAATGTTTTTCTTTTCCTTTACAGCAAAGTCCAAGAACCAGGAGCCTGCTCTCCACGAGATCCGTGCTGCTGAGTTACTTAAGGCCTGGAATATAAGAGACTCTATTACAGAAGGTGAACATCCCAGAACGGATGCTTTTTTATTAGAATATAAGAACACTACCTCCAGCTTCATCGCGCGTCTAGTTGATTCCACTCCTCATCTTGATATCTCAGAGGAAGAAGAGGAGGAAGAATGTTATCTCTAACCTATCGTCCTAGACGAAGAAAAGGAGAACAGTTTAGAGTCTGGTGATGCTAGAGGTGGTGGTGAGGTAGGATTTTGTAAGGAGGAATCCAGTGAAGAGGAGTCTGGTGGAGAGAGATCCAGCGAGGAAGGCTCTAGATCAGGTGGTTCTGGTTCAGAAAGTTCTAGCGAGGAAGATATGGCTCCTCCCAGAAGGAAGAATTTGATCCTTGATGATGATGGCGTCTTGCTATCCAGCAGACTAAAGATACAAAATACCAGGTCTGGGGATACTGCTAGTGGTTCCCAGACAGCAGCTCACGAGAAGGAGCTAGAGAGGAAAATGAGAGAAGAAGAAAAGAGGGAGAGGGAGAGAAAGAAAGAGGAAGAGAGAAAAAAATTAGAGGAGAAGAAGAAGAAGAAGAAGAAGAAGAAGAAGAAGAAGAAGAAGAAGAAGAAGAAGAAGAAGAAGAAGAAGAAGAAGAAGAAGAAGAAGAAGGAAGAAGAAAGAAGAAGAGGAGAAGAAAGGACAAAGAAGGCACACGCTTCCCTGGTGCCTATTGCTGCTCCAACTGAGGGGGCTTCTATGGCCCTGTTCCCTCATCTCGGCCCTATGATGATGGAGAGGGCCATATTGATAGCGGATCGGGATCGGTCCTCAGAGATGAGACCAGACTAGTTAGTCCTGAAGGCAAATTAGGGGCTTGCTTTGGTAAGGACATTTCTTTTCTTCTCCGTTGTTTACCTGGTTCTTTTCATCGCTTGCCTTATACTTATTTCATCTTGTGACTACTCCGTCCTCCGTCGTAGTCAAGATGAGATGGAGAGGAGAAACACTGAGCTTGAGGGGGGGAGCCTGAAGACAGCCCAAGAAGCTCTTACAACAGTTGAGGCCTCATTTGCCATAGAGAGGGTCGAGGCAACTAAGGAGCTGCAGGAGCTCCGTGAGGCTTATGAGCTAGTAAGCTCGCCGTCACCAATGAGAACATGAAGCTTAATGAGAAAGTGACAAGCTTAGAGGTAGAGGTGTCCACAGCTAGTGAGAACATCTACAATGAGGGCTGGGAAGTGGCCTACGAATATACCAATAAGCAAATTGAATACATATACCGGGCGAACTTCAAGAAAAGGCTAGGATAGAGCCTTGATTGCTACTGGAATTTCTACTGATTCTCCCCTGTTTGGCGAGCACAACCCTGGCCCCAAATCCATTGTTAAAGAAGCACCAGCTATGAGCCAGCTTGCTGCTCCTTCCTCTGATGTTCCTGTTACCTCTGATGCCGATGCCCCAGCACTTGGGGCAGAGCCGAGGAGGTAGCTACTAGCAAGGGGAAAGAGCCAGCGGCAACAGAGCAGGTCGAGGTTGACCAATAGATTCTTAGGACTGTCTTTGTATTTTCTCCTTTCTTGTTCTCTTTCCTTGTCATTTCATGTACCTGTACTTGGCTAGTGCTAATTTTTAATGAAAGTATTTAGTTTATGCTTTTGCTAATACATTTTTATTATTCTTGCTCTATGTCTTGTAGTTTGTTGGCCTTGATGATTACATTTCTGCCTCTTCTCGCCTAGGCCAAATCCTTGGTTCCAATGTAATCAACCAAGTTCACCAAGCATTTGTCAAGATCTGTAAATCCCTTAGGACAAGGAACCAAGATTATAAGGATCAATCTGAGGTTGTAGCCAGGTTGAAGGATAGACTTGCAGAAATAGAGGAGGTCGGTGCCTCCGTTCAAGACTAGATGGATGCTCTGAAGGCTAAGCTCTTAGATGCCTCTAAGATCAACCAGGTTGGAGAAGTTCTGCAACAGGAGAACGATGCTTTAAGGAGGGACGTTACGCGCCTCAGTGAGAATGCACCAAGCATTTACCCTCCAGTCATACAAGGTTCTTCTTCGTCAACTAGGTAGAGAGCTAGGCCTAATGACAGTGGTTCAACCGTGGAGATTATCGAAATGCGAGGAGATGTTCGTAGGGCGTACGTGATAGCTGTTGGGCTTCAAAAGGATGCCACCCTACTGAGGTAATTATTCAAGAAAGGTCCTCTACAAGTGTGGGTAGATGGGTACAACCAGGGTTGGACAGACGCTTCCACGAGGTTAAAGGAGGTCGAGAAGCTATCCTTTATCAAAGGGTGGCTGAGTGACCTTAGGGAGTTAAAGGTGCCTAAGAACTCTATACTTTGGTATAGACATGAGATCACTCCTTCGTTTATGGAGCAAAATACATTCAAAAGGGATGATCGTTGGGTCCCAATAGACGCAATCCCAAGGCAGCTGTTAGAGTCAATCCCAAAAGAGGTCGGGGAGTACTTTGCCCCTTATCCAGACGATGGTTGAAGGGCGCGAGTAAAGGATTACCTCACTCAGTGACCTAGTCCCTCTTAGGATCCCATTTATTCTTTCTTCTTTTTCTATTTTATCACTATTGTATGTGTAACCGTGTAACCTTTAGCAATAATTTTTTTATGTTTTGGGCAGTTGTCAACTAAACATGTTTTTAATTGATAATCTCTAGTGATTTTAGGCTTCTCAGTCGACTAATCACGGGCTTATTTTTTAATGAGTATTCTCCTAGTCCAGTATGTCATAGACGTACCACTCCGCCTTGATTTACCTTTTAGGTCGTGTCGTCACACTTCCTTAGGCCTAAGTAAGACGATGAAGAGGATACACCTGACTAATGGGCAATCCACCCGGGCAGGATTTTGAATCCAAACTATGTTGGCGACCGACCTGGGTTGGCCATATTGCCTAAGGATCCCTTGAAGGTCTTTACTTGTTGCCGGAGCAACCTCAGAGGCCAGTTATCACAAATAAGCACCCGAGGAGGGTGATTATATATCAACACCGCTTGTTTCGCTATGGCGAAGTCGAGTTGGTATAAACCCAGCTACTGTGATGTAACCACAAGAGGCTATTGATGTTAAAACAGTGAAGCTTGTAACTTGGAAAGGGTACATAAAATAACATACATTTGAGACAATCAACATATATAGAATGCCAATGCCAATCGAGTTTTATTGATAATAGTCAGAAATAAAAATGAAACATTAATTTGTAAATGAAAATTTGCCTAAACTAATGGTGTATGAAGAAATTTAGAAGTACAATTTATTTAGGTTGGCTGCATTCCAGGCTCTCAATATCTCCCCGCCCTCCAGCGTTTCCAAGTGGTAGGTTTCTTGTAGGTCGTCCCTTATGACCTTGAATGGTCCCTCCCAGTTAGGTCCAAGCTTGCCATCTGATGGTTTCACCGTGCTGCCAAGAACTTTCCTTAGGACGTAGTCTCCGACCTGGAATTTCCTTGGGTTGACTTTCTAGTTGTATTGTTTGGCTAGTTATTACTGGTAAGATGCCAGCTTAACTAGTGCCAATTCTCGTCGTTCGTCCGCTAAGTCAAGCTTGATGAGTAACGCTTCATTATTTTGGCCTTGTTCGACCAACATCGACTTTATGGTAGGATGACCATCTTCGAAGGGGATGATTGCTTCCATTCCATATGTGAGTGCAAAAGGTGTTTCCCCAGTTACTCGCCTTGGGGTGGTGCGGTAAGCCAAAAATATGTGGGGTAGTTCATTTTCCCATACTCCTTTGGGCCGCTCAAGGCTCTTCCTCAGTCCATTGATCACTGTCTTATTGGAGGCCTCGTCTTGACCATTACTCTGAGGGTATGCCACAGAGCTGAAGTAGTGCCTGATTTTATGATCACTACAAAAGCTTTGGAAGGGGACACTCTTGAACTGGGTCCCGTTATCGGTAATGATCGTCTTGGGTATGACAAAGCGCATGATAATATTCCTCCATATAGACCTTAACATGTCAGCGTCCCTGATGTTCGCCAGTGGCTCTGCCTCTATCCATTTTGTGAAGTAGTCCGTGGCCACCAAGAGATACTTCCTATTTCTAGCTGTAGTAGGAAGAGGGCCCACGATGTCTAGGCCCCACTAGGCAAAGGACCAAGGTCTAGTTAATGACTTTTAGTCGCTGGCAGGTTGGTGGACTAAGGGCGAGTATTTTTAGCATTTCTTCGATATTCGAACATAGGTTCCAGCATCCTTCAGCATGTATGTCCACCGGTATCCTTCCTTCATTGATCAAAACACTATCGATCTTTCTCTTGCATGACTTCGACAAATCCCTCATAGAGCTCGTGCAGGACTTGCTCGACGTCCTGTGGGTGAACGCACTAGAGGTAGGGGCTACTGAAAGATCTTTTATATAGTTTGCCTTTAGGAGATAAGTGAAAGCGAACATTCTTGACTCTTATCTGATGGGCTATCTTCCTGTCACTGGGTAACTTATCATTTCGCAAATAATCAATAATGGGATCCATCCAGCTAGGAGCTTTTTAAATGTGGAGGATATGCTCGGGGTTCTGCAACTCAGCGTCCTTACGAATACTGGGTTGCGCAAGGAAATCAATTTTGAACCGTTCTTCTCATATCTTAGTCTATTGTTGAGCTTGGGGCTTCTAGGGCATCTACATGGCTATTCTGTCCCCTGGGGAAGTACTAAACATCGAGTTGATCGAAGTTGTCCATTAATCCCTTTACAATGGCGAGATTAGCTGCCATCCTTTTGTTTTTGCATTGAAGTCGCCACTTACCTAGTTGGAAACTAGTTGTGAATTGTCGAAGATTTGAAGATGCCTTGCCCCTAGTAGTTTTTCTTTGCGTAGTCCGGCAATCAGTGCTTCATACTCTGCCTCATTATTGAAGGCTTTAAATCCAAGTCTAAATCCCTGCTCAAGCACCGTGTTCTCAGGAGTCACTATCATAATACCCACTCTAGACCCCCTTGAGTTGGAGGCTCCATTAATGTATAATATCCAAACACCTAAACCTTCCTTTGAACAATTGGTTTTAGGTTAATCTCAAGGCTGCTCCCCTGTGAATTCAACAATGAAGTTCGCCAATACTTGCCCTTTGATGGTTGTTCTTGGTTGAAAGTGGGTATCAAACCTTCTGAGCTCGATTAACCATTTGGATAGTCGGACGGAGAGATATTTTTTCCTTAGAACGACCTTAAGGGGGTGTGAAGTAACTACGAAGATGGAATAACCTTCAAAATAATGCTTGAGTGTCCTTGAGGCTATCACAAGTGCATATGAGAGCTTCTACAATAGAAGGTATATCTATTTGGCCTCCAAGAGAGTTTTGCTCGCGTAGTAGATTGGATGCTAGCTTCCCTCCCTTTCACATACCAAGGTAGAGCTTATCGTGTGGTCAGACACTGCTAGGTAGAGGGTTAGCGGATCATTCTACTTAGGAATTACGAGCAAAGGGGGCCTACTTAGGTAGACTTTGAGCTCCTCTAGGGCTCTCGAGAAATCTTCGTCCCATGTTACTCCTTTATTCCTTTTCAAAAATTGAAAGAATGGTTGGCATCATTCCAAAGACTTAAAAATGAACCGGTTGAGTGTGATGAGAATTCCTGTTAGCTTTTGTATGTCTCTTACTATTCGAGGCAACTAAACTCTGATGATGGCATCGATCTGGTCGGGGTTCACTTCTATCCCTCTCTTGCTGTCTAAGTATCTAAGGAATTTTCCTGACTGGACACCGAAGGAACACTTACTTGCATTAAGTTTCATTCGGTACTTCCTGAGGGTTTCAAAGGTTTTAGCCAGGTTGAAGAGGTGGTCATCCTTGAGTTTTCTCTTAATGAGCATGTCATCGATATAAACTTCCATGGTATCCCCTATCTGGTCTTTGAACATCTTTGTGACCAGTCGCTGATAGGTTAGCCCTGCATTTTTAAGGCCGAAAGGCATAACCTTATAGCAATATAAACCAACAGTGGTTATAAAGGAGGTTTTATCTTGATCTGTCACGTGAAGGGGGATTTGATGGTATCCCGAGTATGCATCTAAAAAGATCATTCTTTCATGTGTAGCCGTGGCATCAACTGGTTTATCGATCTTTGAAAGAGGGAAACTGTCTTTAGGACATACCCTATTAAGATTGGTGAAGTCAATACAAACCCTCCACTTTTTGTTGCTCTTAGGAACCACTACTGGGTTGGATAACCATTTGGGGAACTAAACTTCCCGTATGGACCATGCATCGAGTAGCTTCTTAGCCTCTTTCTCTACTTCTTTAGCCTTCTCTGGGGCTGTTCGGCGAGTCCTTTGTGCCACCGGCTTGAAAACTGGGTCCACATGTAGTTGATGACATGCGATGCTGGGATCAATCCCAAGTAACTCGTAGGGTTCCCACGTAAAAACATCCACATTGCTACGGAGTAAGGTAATTAGTTTTTTTTTCTTGCCATCATTCAAGGAGGAGCCAATTAAAAACTTTTTTTCAGTCGAGCCACTTCTAGTTGTGACCTCTTCCAGGTCTTTAACGACCCTTTTAGAGGGGATGAGCCTAGTTTCCTCCACTCCTGGTTGACCATACCTTAGCTGCTATTTGGAGGGCATCAATGCCTCCTGTCCTTCTTCCTTGCCTTTCATTTTTTTACTTTTTTCTCCCATTTGGGGCGTATAACCACGATGAAACACTTCCTCATCGCAGCCTGGTCCTCATGGATTTCAACTACTCCTCGATCAGTTACACACTTCAACTTCTGGTGATAGGTCGATGGAATGGCCTTCATTGCATGGAGCTACCCCCGTCCGAGGATGGCTTGGTATGGTGATTCGATATTGACAATAAGAAACTCAATTAATTTTAAGATGTTTCCTGCCCTGACTAGCAGGATAACCTTTCCAGAAGGATTATGACCTTCCCAACGAAGCCGACCAATGGGATAGTGGCTTTCTTCAGATCTGCTATGCTCAATTTCATCTTCCTGAATAAGTCGAGGTACATTAGTTCGAATGAGCTGCCTTGGTCGACGTCCCAATTGGCTATCCCGAGTGTAATGACTAATGTGTCATGATGAGGGGTTCTTACTCCCACTAAATCTTCGTTTGTAAAAATGATATGTTTATTATAATCAACGTCCTCTGGCCGTCGCCGCTTCCCTGCTTGAGACTTTTCTGGGTTAATCTGGAAGGCCTGCATAACTGCAGTAAGCTTCTTAACATCCATTCGAGTTGCATTCCCTTGAATTTATTTGAGGTCTGATTCCCCATGTATTACTACAAATTCATGACCAGTATCCTCCTCGAGGAAATTATTCAGTCACTGCCCGCTATTCGTTGCCGCTTTATCTATCTTCTTTTCCACGAACTCATTAAGGTCTTCATCTTGGGACAACTCTTTGAGGTGAGACTTCAAGACCTTACAATGTTCAGTTTTATGTCCGCCTTCTTTGTGAAATTCGCATCTCAACACGTTGTTTTGCTTAGAGGGGTCTTCTTCCATCTTCCTTGGCCATTTGATGAACGCCTCATCCTTGATCTTTGCTAGGATCTTATAGATCGGCTATTTGAATATTGTGTTTACAGCTTAAAATGCCTTTGAGGCGTCGTCCTTTTCTCATTCTTGCATCCGTTCTTGCCCCCATTCTTATTCCCTTTCTTATGTGGTTCAACCTTCTCCCCCTGCCTGTCTTCGTCGACTATTTTCCCCTGCATTAAGATGGGTCACTTCCTCGACTTTAGCATATTTCTTAATACGGGCCATTAAGTCATCGATGGTTGTGGCCTTCTTCTATGTTAGGGACTAGTGCAAGAGGCAAGAGTTGGGCAATCCTATTTTGAAGGATGCTACGATCACTTACTCCGAGCATTCTTCAACCTCATTAAATATCGCCCAGTACCTCTTTACGTACTCTATGAGGCTCTCCTATGGCTTCTTCTTCATAGTGAGCAAAGCATCCATCCTCTTCGAATGGGAGCTGCTCGTAATGAACCGAGTCGTTAACTGCTCGACCAGGGATTTGGAACTCTTAATGGATCGGTGAGGTAACTTTTTGAACCATTTCTGGGCCACATCATGCAAGCTCGACGAGAAGATTCATCACATGAGTGCATCATTATGATTCCATAGAGTCATTGCTTGTCTGTATTGCCTAACATGGTCTATGGGATCTGTTTTCCCATCGTAAATCTTGAATCTGGGGATCGCGAACTTCTTTGGGGCCTCCTCTTCTTCTATCGCCCTTGAAAAAGGGGACTTCATCTGAGTTTTAAGAGCTCATCTTGCTAACTCCCTTGTTGATATGGCGCTACGGTGAGCTGGGTGCTAGTCCATCTCTCTCCGGACCAGGCTTCGGATATCATCATTCTGCCGATCAGGACTTCTATACTGGAGAACTGGTCACGATTGCTCAGAGTGGTGGTCGCCTGACCTCGATTTTTAAATTCTTTTTGAACCATGTCTTGGGCTTCTTCCTCAGCTACAAGATTTTCTCGCCTGAGGGATAGGAGTCATACTATGGCGTCGCCTTATATTTTGATAGAGCTCTCTCTTTAGTCTATCCAGTCTCCTTTTAAGGTGGGCATTCTCATTTTCCCATTGGCAAGTGGCCTCATCCTACTCCTGGAGCCTTGCCTCATAGACATCGATTAGCCTAGAGATTTGCGTGGACCTGGGTGGCCCTTGACTTTCTTCAGAGACCTACCTCTCCTAGCGAAGGCTCGAGTTTGAATGGTGTGTTTCAGACCTTACCCTATGGGGGTTTAGCTGTTGTTGAATGTCTCCTGCTTGAGAAACATTACTGTTGTGATGTGACATTGCTGGTTCTTGTTGGAAAGGGTTTACAGAGGAGAAAGCAATCGTTTCCCACAGACGGCGCCAATTGTGGTGTCAAAAATCTAAACAAAAAATCAATTTTTCAAAAGAAAACAATCACCAAAATTAAAGAAAAAATATCAATCACATAACACGAGAATATACGTGGTTCGACAAATTGCCTACGTCCACGAAGAGGTCTACTGTTTCTTATTTAGTATCTCTCGAACTGGTTTTTTTACATACCCTTTTCCCTTGGCCAGGGGTATAATATATATTTCGTTTCTCTAAAGGAAGGAGAAGGAGTGTTAGCATGTAACACGTTAACCTAGTATCCCTTGAATATCTCATCTGAGATCTTGGGGATGGACTTGGTCACATCTTTCTATTTTAACCGTCACTTTGAACCCATTATTTGGGTCGTGTCCTCCTTTTTCTCATTTGGGCTTTGTCCAGTTACTCTTATGGGTTCTAGTGAGCAAAAAGGGTACCAATAGTTTGAATGAGAGCAGATATGTCATTCGAACGACCTTCTAACAACTAGATATTGAATGATTTTGATCGCTCTCTGGAATCTCGTTGGAAAGCTCACGTTCGAACGAGGTGCACCGTTGTTCGAATGAGGGGTACTTTCCCGTTCGAACGAGGTGGATATCTTGTCCCTTTTAACCCTACGATTTTCCCTCGCTAGTACCTAGTTGGAACTCTCATTCGAACGAGATCCAAGTTGTTCGAACGAGCAGAGAAAAAATTCAAAAACCTCCACATTTTAATGTGATATCGTGATGTGGGCCGTTGGATTTGATAAGTTGTCGAGCTCCCAATGGCCCATATCAAAATGTGAGTTTAACTATTGGTTAAAAGGTTAAGTTTTGTGGGTTTAAATAGAGGTAAGAGGGGAGAGAGAGACTCATCAGATTTTGGAGCTCTCTCTCTCTCTCTCTCTCTCTCTCTCTATATATATATATATATATATATATATATATATATATATATATATATATATATCGCTAAGCCACCCTCTACGATTTTCAATCCATTTCCACAATCTACATGGTTTTCCCCTTCCACCCCAAGTATTTCCCAAGCTATTCCACGACTAAAGCACCCATTTCATGTCTAATTGAGGAAGAGGTTGGGAGGAAGAAGAAGTCATTCTTGGAGCTATTGAAGAAGTTGGAGCTTTCTTGGAGCATAGGAGTTTTTAGGAGCTTTCAAGTCATTCCCTTTGAGTTTCTCCTCTTCAAATCAAAGTCAAGGTTTTCCTCCATGTGTTTTCAAGATTAAAAGCTATTAGGATGCATTCTAGAAGGGTTTATTTTGCAAAAATATTTTCTAGTGTGTTTATTTAAATGTTTTCTTGCAAAAATGGGTTTTTTGATGAAAACTAAGTTCAAATGGCTTTGGATGAACAAATGGTATTTTAATCTTGGAAAAATGAGGAAATAAGCATGAAAATATATTTCCATGTTAATATCATGTTTTAGTTGCATAATTAAGGGGTTTTAGGCTTGAAATGCTCCCCAAAATGCTTAAAATGTTGTAGTATGGTAAATAAGGATTTATGGACATGATATGTGAAAATAAAATGGGTTTCTTGATGAAATAAGTAAGATGGGAATACTAACCCTAAATATGTTGTAGAAACGAATAAGAAATAATATTTAATGCAATATTTGGGTATAAGAGCAAAATGGACATTTTGTAAAAAGGTCTTTGTGACATTAAATATATTTATTGAGAAGAAATATGAAGAAATGAGATTTTCTTAGAGAAATCGTTAGTGTATGATTTTTGGGACATAAAATCATGACAAGTGGTTTTCAATGTAAAAATGACGATTTATGATGCCATGACGAAAGAAATGTATTTTTCACAAGGTTTCAATAAATAAAGGGTAAAAGGGTTATTTTTGATGAAATTGGAGGGTCCTAGTGGTGGGACTTCCTCACTTGGCCTTTTCGATCGATTTTTGTAAAAAATGGATAAATGAATGAAATAGCATGAGACTAATGAAAGTAAGGGAATAATGTGGACATTGGTGCAATTGTTAAAACACGTTAATATGGACGCGGATGAGACCAAAATATAATTAAGAAGGGCCCGGAGCCCTAGGGTGAAATATCCAAAATCACCGGCCAGAGCATATGGTAGCATAGCCAGCGGTGTGGAGCCCATTAAAGTATGCGAATAATTGGAGGATTCCGAGGAAAGATAAAGAAAATGAAAATGAACTTGGTTGTACTTAAGGAATGTAAATAAGATAACCTAATGATAGAGAAAAAATGGAGACCAAGGAATAAAATATGATTAAATAGTCTCTAGACCCGATAAAGGGTTGTATGAAATGGCTAAGTGTGAGTGTGAGCACATCGCTTGGGTGCACTGCATGGTAGTTGCATTAATACTAGCTAAAATTTTGAACTTTTTCAAAATGATTTAAAATACATGTTACATGTATAGTATTTTTGTAGAAAACGTATACCTTAATATTTCTCACCGTTCTGAGTCTTCGCTCACCTTTGCTTTTTATGTTAAAACCCCCACCCCAAGTACACCGAGTAGGGACGTTGGCAAGGACGCCGACAAGGGCCTTGAGGGTAATAATCGTCGTTAGAAACTCTGCAATGTCTATTTAAACTTCATTTGAAATATTGGATTTGGAATATTTAAATCATTTTATTCGGGCCTTTGTTCATGTGATGTAATTATACAGGGACAACAATAATTTATTTTTCATTTATTAAGCTTTGATGAATTAAACGAATTTTCATAAATTAACCTTGTTAATTAGCTTAATTACTTAAAGTGACCGCTTGTTTCTAAAATTAAAATCGATAATTTAATCCTTATAAAACGGTGCAATTAAATTATTTTTCTTGAGTAATAGAATTGGAATGTCCCCCTCCCCCTTTAACTCCTTGACGCGGTACGGGTTAACCCAGTTGTGACCTAAATCGAGGTCGAGTATTTACAAATGGTATCAGATAAATAGGATTTTCGGGTGAGACAGAGTGTTTATGCTTTCTTTGTATGCTTTCTTTATACGTTTTCGTTTTAGTACCGATTTATATATTGTTTAAGTTAATATCTTGCATTATCACTTTCATTTCGTATAATTCTGTATTAAACTCTCCTTTTGTGTTAATGACTACACGCCATGGTGGGGCTAGCTCTTAGGGAATAGTGAACTTAGACGCAGGGATCAGGACGTGCGTCATCTTGCAGACTCCCTCTCGTAGCAACATAGGGCCAACCGTAGTGGAACGATTGATAGCACTACTTTTACCTCCATTATAAAGGAGTTCAGGAAGCTAGACCCACCCTTATTTAGCAAGACAACTGTCCTCAGCACTGCAGAGGAGTGGCTTGATGAGATTATGGAGATTCTTGATGTGCAAGTTGGGCACAAAGTTAAGATAGTAACCTTCCAACTTACAGAAAAGGCACAATGTTGGTGGAGTGCCTACTCCTATAGTGTCAGAGGCTATAGACTGGGAAGGCTTCAGGGTGGCATTCCGAGATCGACATTTTCCCCAAGCATTTAAAGATGCCAAGAAGGACTAGTTCCTTTATATGATTAAAGGGAAGACGTCCGTGAACAAGTACCAAATCATATTTAAGAGCTTGTGTAAGTATGTGGGCACAGTACAGAAGGACGAAGCCAAGAATACACGGTTGTTTATCCAGGGCCTTAACATGGGTATCATGCGGATCATGACGGGTTTGGATCTGCCAAACTTCAGGACATGGGTGGACAAGGCCATGAAACTAGAGTTAGAGGCAGAGGATGACAAGGCCATCAGGAAAAAGAAGAGGGAGCCCAATGGGTCCTAGGGCAACGGTCACAATAAGTCTAGGGGCAGGGCTTGAGGCTTTTTTAGGAAGCTGAAGGTCGTCATGGGGATTGGTTCATCATCCACCCAATGTACTACCGACCAGAGTGCCATGGCCCCTAATGAGATGACTTGTTTTGCATGTGGATCCCTTGATCACTTCAAGAGGGATTTCCTACAGAGAGCTTTAGATAATTAACATGCAGTTAGCAGACTATCAACTCTGTACTAGGCAGGAGTTTAGCTACACGGATCCCACCCAGCAGTAGTAGCAACAGTTTTCCTCTGGCTATCACCAGCTAACGAGGCATAGTGTGGATGGATCACGTCCTAGTTAGGGGTAAAGTATTCACGAGCCAAGACAGGTGCCCGACGGCCAGAGCAATAGGTTTAACCCTATATGCGCCTATGTCATATCACAGTTTGCAACTCCTTTCGATGACCCCTCTGTAATGGAAGGTATGATTCTTTTATTCAGCAAATGGGTAACAACATTATTTGATTCAGGCGCATCATACTTGTTTATCTCGATCTCGTTAGTATTCAGTTTGGGATTTAAGGTAAATTAATTTTACCCCCTATCTTCACAGGACTTCCGATTGGCGGTGGTATAGCTATTAATAGGGTTCGTCGTAGTTGCATGGTTATGTGTAGAGACTATGTTCTGGAGTATGACTTGATTTTCATGGACATGGATGGGTTTGAGGTGATTCATGACATGGATTGGTTGTCTTGTTTTAACGCTACCATTGAATGCCATCTACTTAGTGTCTCAGTATCTCTTCCAGATGGGTCCCACCATTATTTCAGTAACGAGTAGGACGTTTGCTATCCTTGTAAGTTCTCCACTGTGCATGAGCAGAAAAAGTATTTCAATTAGTTGAGCAGTATGGTGGCTCAGGATGAACCAGATGGTATGTTGTTATACTACCCAGTAGTGCGGGAGTTTCTCAATGTATTCCCAGATAATCTTCCTGGTTTACCTCCTCACCGAGAGGTGGACTTTGCCATAGAGGTGGATCAGGGTGTCTCGCCTATCTCTATACCACCTATCAAGATGACTCCGACAAAATTATAGAAGCTAATGATTCAATTGGAGGAGTTGACTAGCGAAGGCTTCATTATCCCTAATGTGTCCCCTTGGGGAGCCTGAAGAATAGGTACCCTATTCCCCATATCGATGATTTATTTAACCAGTTGCATGAAACGGGTAGGTTTTCGAAGATTGACCTTCATTTTTGTTACCATCAGTTACGTGTTAGAGAGGAGGACATTCCGAAAGCAGTGTTCCAGACTCGGTATGGTCACTATTGAGGAAAAGATCATTTCCTTAAGCTTTGTGTGTTCCGAACGTCAATATATTGACATTTTAACTAAACCTTTAGATGCACTTAAATTTAAGGATCTTAGTAAGTCTTTAGGTATTTGTTCCATTGATTGAGTTCGGGTATAAGTTCTAGTTTACGATGATTTTCTTATTTCTATCGTTTGTCCCTACAACTATATTGTATTCTTATGTTTATAAATTTAAAAAATCTAAAAAGATTTTCTTTTCTTTTTTTCAAGGTTCTAAAAAAGGCGAGGCGTGGAGGCCAAGTCTTAAGCCTTAGAAGCCTACGCGAGCATTAGGCGTAAAAAGGCGTGAAAAGGCGTGTAGGCCTTCTTAATATATTTTAATATTTTTTAACCATAACAAGGCTGTTAAAATACTAAAATTTTACATATCATAAAATATGTCTGAATATATGCAAATTAAAATACTAATTGATTATTTTGAATGAGATAATGGTCCGGTTAATAAAAAAATTCTTTAAAAGACGACATCGTTTCACTAAAGCACTGTTGTTTTTAGAAAAAAGTGCGCCTTAAGGCTTTTACCAAGAATAAGGTGTAAAAATCTTAAGGCGGAGCGTTTCTCCCAAGCCTCAAGCCTAGGCAAGTTTTTTAGAATAGTGCTTTTTTCATAAAAATTTAAAAAGGTTTTATTTTGATAAAAAAAATCAAAAATTACAAAAAGAAATTTATATTTTATTTTTCACCGTATATGGATGCGCATTTAAGATGTTTGAATCACCATTTCATTACATCCATTAATGTGACTTAATCATGGTGTCATGATACTTGGCTACATTTTTTCAATGCTTAATAATGCATGGTTAGCATTGCGTCGTTCATTGTTGATTACTACCTTCATACTAGACTCATTATATCGCCTTAATTGCACGCATGCATGAAGTTTTGAACATTGTAGTTGCTTGTCATATGTTGAATAGGACGTTCTCATCTTAATCGTGCTTAGTAACAAACCAAATGTAGTAGGAACTAATTGTGCATGTAAAAACATTGCCCAATTTTTTTTTACCGAAAATCGATTGATTTTTGTTTAAGTAATGGAAATGTGCTACGAAAGAAGCCGTCTTCTTTGCGTTAAAAGCCGCTGTTGGCAAGAGCCTAAAAGATGTATTTGACATATAAAAATAGAAGTTCCAAGGCCTATTTTGTTTCATTGATGCTTCATTAAAATTAAAGAATATGATTCCTTTAAAAAAAGTTTATGAGTTTATGCTTAAAATATGATATTTTGAGGGTGTTATAAGTTGAAGATCAATGGGTTTGCACAATGACATTCCTTGAAAAACATTAAGTATTTTGGCGTTATTTATTTGAGAATCATTAACATTCGTGACATTTTATATGAGTTAAGTCAATTTCACTTTGTTAATTAATTTTACACAAAAAGTTGAATTGACGTCTTTATTTAGGATTATCTTTTTGACTTCGTGCACCGTACGTATGCCTTTATTTAATTTTTCATGTATTAAGTTCACATCACTTCATTCCATTTCCATGATTATGATATTTTCATGCTAATCCATGGTGTGATTGTTTGTATTTATATGTGTATTTTTATGCTAAAAAATTTCAAGATCAGTTTGTGTGACAACCCGCTTAAAATAATAACGGGTGGCCAACCCTATACTACATTAAATCAGGTATCTCAGTTGGCACAGTCTCAACATCAACTGACAATACTAAATAATATAAGTATTGATGTAAAAAACTAGATTCGATCTAATTATTTTAATCACAGATAAAAATGAATAAGTAAATAAGACAACAAATTTTTAAAGTGGTTCAGCCTTGAAAGAATGGCCTACATCCACTGTTTTTGTATTACTGACTTGTTTGCCTGGAATTCTTGATAAATAATTTTACCAAGAGATTCAGCGTCACCTTCTAATGAGGAGATTACAATGTATTTATAGCCTTGAGGCTGTACATGTGAAAGAATAATGCATAGTTGTCCAGTAGGCATGTACGTCTGTATGACAATAATTGTGCATTTAATGCACAATTATCCTTCGGTTTTCTTGATGCGTACGCCACAAGTATTTGAGTTGCTCGGACCGACTTAGTTGCTCAGACCAATTGAGTTGCTCGGACTTCTTTGAGTTGCTCGTACCTTTGTAGTTGCTCGGACCTCTTTGTCCAAAGTCTTCATATTCACCATGTAAACAGACATGTGTATTTATATGATTGATCCATGTAAGCAGATTAAATTTGGTATCAACAGAAGCCCCCAATGTTTCACAGTTCGAGGTTGAGGAGGAGTCTGGAACATTCTTCTCGAAATGTGGCGGGATTAAATAGTCACCCTGAATTTTAGGAGTGTTTTCCTTGTATTTATTTCTTCTTTGAATTCATAGAATCAAACTTCATGAATATTTTGAATTTTTCTAACTACTTCGGTTTTCGTGCCCTTTTTCTCCTTTTAGCCGCCGGTAACGCAAACGTCTTTCTTTGTAATCATTACTTTTCTCCATTCCCAAGGTAAGGTATTTAAACGCTACAGAAAATCCTATCGTCTTTTACTTTTTCAAGTCTGTATCTTTGAACTCTTCATTTATTCTCTATCTTGTGCGTTCGTTTCTTCCATTGTTCGTTGTCAACTGATTCACTCCTTTCCTGTAAGATTTTCTTCCTTCTCTTTTATTTACTTTGTTCATCATGGTTTACCTTGTTGAATCGCTTGACAAATTTCGCTCTGAATTTTCAATTCCTTCATGGGTCATATTGGAAGAACTTTCTGAACCTTCTGACTATTTTTCTTTGGCTGAGGGACATTGGTTCCCAAGTCTCTTTGTGGCCGAATGTGGATTTTCTTTTCCTCTAAATCCTTTATGTTTGGAGTTCTGTCAGTATTTTAACGTTGTACCTGCAAAAATAGCGCCAAATAACTGGAGGATAGTTAATGGAGTTCATAGGTTAAACCAACTTCATGGAACCCGTTTAGGGATTCCAGAGATAATGTATTGCTACAGATGGGTTGTCAGCGATAGTACTTTTTATTTAAAAACTAGGTTTTTGAATAGGGCATTAGTTGTCAATCTTCCTGACGCCAACAGGGATTATTTTGAACATGGAGTGGTAATGAAAAATTGGCAACATCCTCCATTAAATGGAGATGATGTATATCAAGGTCCTAGATGTCCTCCTTATGACAATGGGATAGTTTGTTTTTATTTTTGAAATCTTATTTTCTTTGTGTTTGATGAAATGTGTCACTAACATTTCATTTTTGATTATTTGCAGTTGACAGTAAAAGAAAGTCTCCCAAAGAAACTGATGTTAATTTAAGGCATTTGAAACTTATCTGGAGTTTACACCAATCCGTTGCTGACGAACATATTAGATCAGCCTCTTATTTGTTGCAGTACAAGAGCTATACTTCATCCTTCACTGCTCGTCCAGTGGTGGTTGACATCGACCAAGTACCAGCTTCTGAAACTGGTGTGGAAGGTTCCTCCTCTTAATCGAATATTCCCATTAGTAACCTAATGAAGAGAAGAAGAGCCCATGCCTTCTTTGACAAATCAGACTCTGCCAATGTGGAGGCAAAGAAAAATAAGGAGGATGTTCCGGAGGAAAGGACGAGAAACATTGATGTACCCCTTCCCGTTGCTGCCAAGAAAGTTGTTGAGAAGCCCCCTGTGGCTCCGAGCAAGGATGTGGTTATTTATCCTCCTAGTGAGGTTATTGTCATATCACCAACCAAGACTTCTTTGGTTGAAAATATTCCTGCTCCTCCGAAGAAGTCAAAGAAAAGTTCCTCGAATAGACTCGCTGAACCTATCTCTCAGCCTTTAAATGCTGAAAGTGGTGTTCCCACTTTTGTTCCTCCGAGCTCTGCCATGGGTTCGGTGAAGTCTTGGATTATCCCATAAATCCAAGGTATTGAAGAGACTCTTTCTCGTGATGGGGTCACTACATTGGTTGCTCAACATATTGCCTCAGTAAGTATTACTAGTCTAAGTGTTCACTTTTTACTACTATATCCTTGTATTGACTCAAAATTATTTCTTTCTTCAGCTGGTAACGTGTTTCAACAGTATTCTGAAGAAGGATGAGGTTATTAAAGCTTCAAGCTCCTCGGGAGGTGTAGAGGAAGCTTTTGTCGGTTTAACTCAGTCCTTAAAGGATTCTCGTCAGAAGTATGAAGAAGCTAAAGTGGCTTGGGAGAAGCAACTCAAGTCCATTGAGCAAGAGAGAGATCGAGCTGTGGAGGCCTCCAAGGGGTTGGAGAAGAAAATTAAAGAGTTTGAGAAGAATAATAAAGAGCTTGAGGAGAAGCTCAAGAATGCTGAAGAGCTTGAGAATAAGCTCAAAACTGCTGAAAAGGAAGTTGGTAGACTTCATGAGGTTGATCGCCAGAAGGAGGAGGTGGAAGGGAAGTTGAAAGCTATCGAGGAGCTCCTTAGGGAAAGGACCTCCTCGGAGAAAGAAAAGAGGAAAAAGGCTGTTAAAAAATCGTTCAGTGCTGGTTGGGATAAAGGCTGGAATAAGGGCCTGGCTGCCATGACTTCGCAAATGGAGTATGCTAGCCTCAAGTACTTTAGGGACGGATGGGTTGCTGCTTTGAAAGAGATGAAAATTACTGAGAATTCATAATTATTCCAGCAACACATTCATGGCCCTCCTCCCTCTCCTAGGGAAGAAGAAGAGGACGAAGCTGCCTCAGAAGAATCTTCCATGCTAATTGGGGATCAGGTCCTTGCTGTTGAAACTTGCTCCTAGCAGCCCCAACCAGCAAACATTTCTGTCGAGCAGCTTTCTTTGCCCTCCGAGCAACCTACCTCTTCGTCCAAGCCTCCCGAGGAAGTCTTAGGAAGCAAGGAGAAGGTGTAGAGTTGTTCGGATCTTTCTCTTTGCTTTTTTGTTGAATGTAATTTTGGGCTATGTACTTCTTTTTGTGATGAAATAAAATTTGAATTTTGGTTGCTCGTCTCGATTTTCCCTTGTCTTTACTCTGTTTGTATCATCATTGATTCTTTTTATTTCTTTCTCTTTGCTAGTTTATGGCCAGGATGGAGCTTCTATCGGCCCATGACACATCATTAATGAAAAAGTGCAATGATTATTTTAAAGCTGGTCATGCAGCTCTTAGTGAAGCTCAGATAATTGACATCCTTGGTCCAGATACTTCTGAACGAGCAGTCGAAGCTTACCAATATCTGAAGTTCTTGCTCGACCGAGATGTTGCCAATAATGTAGCTTATTATGAGATGATTGAGGATCTTTAAGGAACTATAGAGGAACTCCAGCAGCAGTACAAAGAGTCCTCCATACTTTTTCAACAAGGGTACGAGAAGAAATATCAACAGTTAAATGCTAAAAAAGGGTATGATAAATTCATCTCTGCTTACGAGAAGAAAGAGAGCATTCTAAAGCTTGAGGTTGAAGAACATAGGAAGATCGCTAAGCTATTGGAGCAGGAAAACATTATTTTGCAAGAAGAGATGACACAACTCAAGTCTGTCGCATCTTCCTCGGGGGACCAGGTCCCCGTTAATGATGAAGGTTTTTATTTTTTGGAAGTAAATGCCAACTTGCGAGATGAGTTAGAAACTTTGAAAAGAGCTGGACCCTCCACTTCTACTCATGGACGAGCAAGATCTTCTTCTCGGGGACGAGCAAGAGCTGCTCGAATTTCAATTGAAGAGGCGAGGACTCAATCAGCCTTGGAGAACCAAGCATTCCAGTTTGTGGCGAAGAACCAAGCCTTAGCAGAGATGTCTAAGAAGATTCTGAATCTCAACGAGAAACTTTCTACACAAAGCTATGCCTTGGAAAATAAAGAAATTCTGGTGAAGAATCTTCACGAACAACTGGAGAGGTTAACTTACCAATTTCATAAACAGCCCAGAGAGTTTTGGATGGCTGGTTACAATGAATCACTTTGTCATCTTGACGCTCGTTTAGAACAGTCGAACAACGAAGGGTATAAACAGTGCTGGTTGAATGCTCTTTGTGTTCTAAAATTGGAGAGAGGTCATTTTTATGGGATTACTATACTCCTGGAGTTCTTGATCTACCTGTGCCTCCTTTCAAGCTCGACCTAAGTTGGATTCCATCCCGATCCATTCCTTGCGTTCTAATTTCCAAGTATCTTGATGATTATAGTCTCCATTCGAATTTTGAAATATCTCGACCAGAACACCTGCTTGATCGTCCATCTATAGTGAATGTGAGAATGCTGCAAGATCTGAACTTCATAAATTCCCCTTATAGTCTTGATGATCCTCCAGCTGGGGTAGACCCTGTGTCAAAGGCAGAGGGAAAGAAACCTATAGAATAGGATTTGTTTATGTAATGAACTTCATTTATATTACATGTAATCTGCAATTTATATCATATGTAATTTGTTCTTGTTTTAATGAAGAAATCTTTAGTTTTCTTTGAAACTTTAATTGTTATTGGTTTGGAAATATTTTATGAAATATCTCTTTTATTCATGTATGTATATCTTCGGACAGATAAAAATGTCCTGTTTGGTTTTTAAACTGCTGACCAATCGGAGTTAGTGATATAAAATTCTTGACAAACCATAGTTGGTGGTAATTACTTCCCGACCAACTTAGAGTTGGTGGTATTTGTTTCCCAACCAACTTTGAGTTGGTGGTAATTGCTTCCCGACCAACTTAGAGTTGGTAGTAATTTATTGCCGATCAACCGGAGTTAGTCGTATTTGTTTCCCGACCAACTTAGAGTTGGTGGTAATTGCTTCCCGACCAACTTAGAGTTGGTGGTAATTTATTGCCGATCAATCGGAGTTGGTCGTATTTGTTTCCCGACCAACTTAGAGTTGGTGGTAATTGCTTCCCGACCAACTTAGAGTTGGTGGTAATTTATTGCCGATTAATCGGAGTTGGTCGTATTTATTTCCCGACCAACTTAGAGTTGGTGGTATTTGTTTCCCAACCAACTTAGAGTTGGTGGTAATTGTTTCCCAACCAACTTAGAGTTGGTGGTAATTTATTGCCTATCAATCGGAGTTGGTCGTATTTGTTTCTCGACCAACTTAGAGTTGGTGGTAATTGCTTCCCGACCAACTTAGAGTTGGTGGTTATTTATTTGCCGACCAATCGGAGTTGGTGGTATTTTTCTTCCCGACCAACTTAGAGTTGGTGGTAATTGTTTCCCGACCAACTTAGAGTTGTTGGTAATTTATTTGCCGACCAACCGGAGTTGGTGGTATTTGCTTCCCGACCAACTTAGAGTTGGTGGTAATTATTTCCCAACCAACTTAGAGTTGGTGGTTATTTATTTGCCGACCAACCGGAGTTGGTGGTATTTGCTTCCCGACCAACTTAGAGTTGGTGGTAATTTATTGCCGATCAACCGGAGTTGGTCGTATTTGTTTCCCGACCAACTTAGAGTTGATAGTAATTTAGCTGTATAGTGTGTAGCACTAATACTCTGAAAAAATTTTAACGAACAAAGAAAAATGGGGAAACATCACTTTATTCATATTGAAGAAATTGTATTACATAGAAATTTCCACTACTGATAATACTTTCGCAGATGTTCTGCATTCCATGCATTCTTGAATTCTTCTCCTTCTAAGGTTTCAATCATATATGTCCCTGGACGAACAACTTCTGTCACTCTGTAGGGTTTGTGCCAGTTGGCTTCTAGTTTATTATGCTTTTGGATAACTTTCTTCAGCACATAATCCCCTTCCTTCAAATCACATTTCTTGACTCTTTTATTATAGAACGAAGCTGTTTGTTGTTGATACGCAGCATTTCTTATAGCTACTTCTTCTATGACTTCTTCTAGCATATCCAGGTCTAATCTTCTCATCAAGTCACTAACAGGAGAATTGAAATTAAGTACCCTATGTGTAGGAAGACCTAATTCAACAGGTACGAAAGCTTCACTTCCAAATGTCAGCATGTATGGGGACTCTCCAATTGCTGTTCGTGGTATGGTGCGGTAGGCCCAAAGCACAGATTGTAGCTCATTAATCCAATTTGCCTTTGCATCATCCAATCGTTTTTTCAAACCATTTAGCAGTGTTTTGTTGATCACCTCAGTTTGCCCATTGCTTTGGGGATGGCCTGGTGCAGAATGGACCTTCAATACATTGGATTGTTGACAATATGCAGCGAACTCCTCGTTGTCAAATTGGGTTCCATGATCAGTAATGAATGCATGTGGGAGGCCGTATCTGCAAATTATATTTTTCCAAATAAATTGCTAGACTTTGCTGTATGTCATATCAATAAGAGGCTCAGCTTCCACCCATTTAGTAAAATAATCCACTCCGACGACTAAGTATTTGAATCTTCTCTTAGTCGTTGGTAATGGTCCGACCAAATCTATTCCCCATATAGCGAATGGTCAAGGAGATGTTATGGGTGTTAACAATGCCTGAGGAGTTCTTCGGATGGACGAGAAGCATTGGCATTTGTCGCACTTCTTAGCATAAGCTGCGCAATCAGCTCTCATCATCGGCCAGTAATACCCCTGCGTGGTTATTCTTCGTAAGAGCATCCGACCAGCTACATGGGCTCCACAAGACCCCTCATGAACCTCTTCGATCAAGTCTTTCACTTCGTAGGGATGAACACATCTTTGTAGCGCTGCTATAACTCCTCGTCTATATAAAATACCATTGGTTAATACATAACGAGCAGCTTTGAACTTCAATTTCTTAGCTGCGTGTTTATCAATTGGTAAAGTTCCCTCTTCAATATAGGCCCTGATGGGATCCATCCAAGATGGTCCCAAATCAAGTGCAATGAAGTTCATAATCAATCTTCGTCGATGCTCCGACTAGCTAGAATCTCTATTGGGATTGTTCTTCGTAGCTCGGTGCGGGTGGCTGATGCTAGTCGGGCTAGGGCGTCTGCCCTTGCATTATCCAATCTTGGTACTCTGATCAGTTGAATAGCAACAAAACTCGATACCAACTCCATTGCTTTTGCATGGTACTTAATCATTAACTCTCCCTTTGCTGCATATACTCCAAGAATTTGGTTTACTATTAACTTCGAATCGCTGAATACGACAACCTGCTCTGCCTTCATCGTTTTGGCTAGACTCAAACCTACAATCATTGCTTCATATTCGACCTCATTATTAGAAGCTTTAAATTGAAAGCGTGGAGCATACTCCATATCGACCTCATCTTTACTTTTCAAAACAATCCCTGCTCCACTACCTGCAGTGAACGAAGAGCCATCTACATACAAATTCCATATGGGTAACTGATCATCAAATTTTTTATCCGAGAGAGTTCCTTGGTGAAATATCTGGTACTTCCTCTTATCCTCCTCCAATACCTCTCGCTGCTCGTCAGTCATCTTTTCTTCCTCGCCTACCGAAGTCAGTTGGTCGGGGTTTAATTTTGATGATCCTGTAACATCTATAGGTTGATCTATTTTCAAATCCTACTCTTCGGCGGCATTTTCTTGAGTAAACTCTGCGATAAAGTCTGCTACTGCTTGCCCTTTGAGCGACGACCTAAGCTCATAAATTATATCATATTATCTGAGCTACACTGCCCAGTACATCAATCTTCTCGATTTCTCCGATTTATGTAAAGCTTGCCTCAATGGCATATGAGTATACACAACTATAGTATGGGCTTGGAAGTATGGTCTCATTCTTCTGCTGGCTTTAATCAACGCTAATGCCAACTTCTCTAACCTTAGATATCTAATTTCTGCTCCTTAGAAAGCCTTGCTAGTGTCGTAGACTGGTTTCTGCACTCCATCCTCCACTTCTTCTTATTCTTCTTCTTCACCATCACCACGTTTGCTAACCAGTCCGAATATTTGACGTCTTTAATAAAATAGGCTTTCTGAAGCTTCTCGACCTCTTCTTGTATAGCTTGGTTCTTTTCAGGGCTGAACACTCTTCTTCTTTGCTTCACTGGCTTGATTTCCTTGTTCACATTAAGCTCGTGACATACCCTGGCATGTCTTCGTGGCTCCATGCAAAAGTTTGTTTTCTGCTTCTTAGGAAGGCTATCAATTCCTATTTTAGTGAAGCATCCAATGATGCACCAATTTGAGTTGTTCGTTCTGGGTGCTCATCGTCCAGAATGACATTTTCAGTTGCTTCCACCACTTGGCCTTTTACAAGCTGCGACTCGTGTCTAGGATCTAATGTTTCAATTTCTGCACCTTCATCCACTTGATAGGTAGTAGTCTTTTTCCTGAATTCCTCCATTTCTTCCTGTTCAGCCGATGAATAATAGCATTCTCGAGCTACTTTTTGGTCATCTTTCACAACTTCCACTCCAAAATTAGTTGGGAATTTTAAACACTGATGTACAGTAGATGGTACAGCTTCGAACTTCTTCAAACCTACCCTTCCCATGATGATATTGTAGGCTGATTGGACATTTTTATCCATTATGAAAAAGCGTACTTTTTCCGTTCGACAAGCGGGCTATGTACCGATGAGCATATCCTACTTGATCGTCCCAAGTGGAAAAACTTTCTCGCCAGTAAAACCAAGGAGGGGCCTGTGATAAGGCTCCAATTAGGCCAACTTCAGATTTAAGCTTTCAAAGCATGAGTAGAACATGATGACTGCCGAGCTGCCATTATCCACTAGTACTCTTAAAATCATTACTTCCTTCATTCTCATTTTGATCACCAATGGATCATCATGAGGATATAGCACACCTGCGAGGTCATTCTTAGAGAAATCGATGACCAATTTATCTTTGTTTACCTTCCTCGTTCGATCATCTTCAGCTAGATTTATTCGTTGAATGTACGAACAAGCTTGAGCCTCATTGAGGTAAGCTTTCCTTTCTGCAGTAAGGTCTCCACCTCCTGCACCTCCACCTGTAATAACATTGCAATCAAATGATCCAAAACGAATTGAAAATACCTCACGCTCTGGTTGTCTCGGTCTTTTGGGGAGATCAAGGTCATCTTCTGGATCATCTTCATGATCCATTTTCTTGTCATCTTTTTTTCGAAGAGGATATTTAGACCTTGGCCATCCTCGTTCATTGGTTCGACCACCGTTTTGATGATCAACATACTTGGCCAATTTTCCTCGTCTAATGAGTGCTTCAATTTCATTCTGAAGAGCTATGCAACGCTGGGTCGTGTGACTATGATCTTTGTGGAATTCGTAATATTTGGACTTGTCTCTCTTATCTGGATCTGCCTTCATTTTTACTGGCCAGGCTAGCTCCTCGCTGCTCTTGATCTCTTCCAGAATGTGATTTATATCCACCTTCAAGGGAGTATAATTTTTGTATTTCTTCATCTGTTCCAATGCTTTCTTACCCTTTGATTTCCTGTTACCACCGTTGTACTTTGGTTCCTTCTTTTCAGTTTTACGATCTTCCACCTTGGTCTCCTTAGTATCTGCATTCTTCTTCGCAGCCATGGCTTCCTCGGCATTCATGATTTTTGCTGCTTTTGCCATCAGTTCTGCCATGGTCCTGGGTGGATCTTTGGCTAAAGTGTAATATAATTTATTGGGCAACAGTCCACTCATCAAAACAGTAATTGCAATTTTCTCTTCATAATCAATTACTTCCAGTTTCTCATTATTGAAACGAGTAATATAATCCCTGGTGCTTTCGCCTGTCTTTTGTCTAACACTTAGCAAGTGTGCTACTCGTTTGACTGGCTTTGCTCTAAAATAAAAATTTCCAATAAAGAGTTCTGCTAGCTGAAAGAAGGTTATAATTTTCCCCTGAGGAAGGTTATTGTACCACATCTAAGCAGATCCGATAAGAGTTCCTGAAAATTCCCTACATCGTATCTCATCTGGAACAGCATAGATATCAGCAGCTGCTTGGTATTGTTCTATGTGGAGAACAAGATCAGTTTTTCCATCGTATTTTGGTGTTACTACTGGGGCTTTGAATTTTGATGGTGTGGGAAAGTCCACAATCTCTTGTACGAATGGTGTTCCTTGGACAAAAGTCCTTTGTAGAGGATTCTTGATTTTAGCCATCTCCCCTAATCTATCCTCCAACCTTTGAATTAAGCCCTTCCATGCATCATTTCCTACCTCGATCCTATTGGTTAGAGCAACTGATCGTGTTGAATTTGCCTCTTGGAATCTTTCATGACGATCAGCTGGTCGTGATTGGGCAGCGCCTTCCTTTAAATCAGATGGTCGTTGAGAGTTCCTCGGCATAATCCTAGGGGGACTTCTATTCCTCCTAGGACCCAAACGATCAAGAGCACTTGTCCTTTCTGGGGATAGAGTGATGTTTTGTTGAGTGTCTGTAGCTCGTACCGAGGAAGTCCGCCCAGGCAGATAAGAAGGATCATTAGATCTCTCAGTATGATATGAATCAGTGTGTCTGGACTGAGACCCCTCTGGGAATAATGTTCGCCTTGAACGAGTATTTCTCTGAACACTTCGTTGTCCTGATTGGGCTGGCCCTCCGCCTTGAACGGTTTGGATGAGTTAACGCATGGTTTCTTGCATGGTTGTTTGCCCTTGAGCCAAACTTGCCATTATACTAGCCAGATTTGAAAAATTTAGGGGAGCAGAAGGATTCGAGGGAATTCCAGAGTTTCGATTGCTGGATTCTGGATTATCAACCATTGATGATGAGTTATTTTGGTGAAAAACACTAATTACAGTCGTTTCCCACAGACGGCGCCAATCTGTTGATGTAAAAAACTAGATTCGATCTAATTATTTTAATCACAGATAAAAATGAATAAGTAAATAAGACAACAAATTTTTAAAGTGGTTCAGCCTTGAAAGAATGGCCTACATCCACTGTTTTTTTATTACTGACTTGTTTGCCTGGAATTCTTGATAAATGATTTTATCAAGAGATTCAACGTCACCTTCTAATGAGGAGATTATAATGTATTTATAGCCTTAAGGCTGTACATGTGAAAGAATAATACATAGCTGTCCAGTAGGCATATACGTCTGTACGACAATAATTGTGCATTTAATGCACAATTATCCTTCGGTTTTCTTGATGCGTACGCCATAAGTATTTGAGTTTCTCGGACCGACTTAGTTGCTCAGACCAATTGAGTTGCTCGGACTTCTTTGAGTAGCTCGTACCTTTGTAGTTTCTCGGCCCTCTTTGTCCAAAGTCTTCATATTCACCATGTAAACAGACATGTGTATTTATATGATTGATCCATGTAAGCAGATTAAATTTGGTATCAACAATAAAGCTAACTACGCGAAATCATCAAAAGTAGATTGTGAAAAATTTAAAACTTTTATTTTACACCGAGTAAAACCAAACATACAACAAACAAACCACAATACTACATCTAACTATGATGAGTGATACATGCAACTCCAATAATATAAAAGAGTACAATACAATGTATAACAAAATCTCTACAATGAAATACCCGAATATGCAGTTGGGTAATAGACAATAAACAATACAATAATCTCAGGAATGAAATATAAAAGTGTTAATCTACAACACTTGAGTATAAACCCCATATACAAACTTAATCCTAATCTAGATATACAAAAATAGGAATCGACTAAAGTAAAGTGCCGCAACAGTCCGCTACTGCCACAGCTCCATGAATACACTGGATGGATGAACATCAATGGCGTCCTTGCGGAGGAACACCTAAAGTATTACAATATATACACATGGAGGGGGAAAATATAAACGGGTCAGAGCCCGAGTTGAAAACATTTTATAGCAAGTGCATTAAAATGTATAATAATTATAAATGCATTATTACATGATTAAGGTGGAATCGAACTTTCCATAATAACCTCCCTCGCCTCTCAACTAAAGCGCGCAACTAAACGTATGCACGTGATCTCCAAATATATGCCCAATTCTAATTAGGCAAAAGAATCTAACTTAAACCCAATTGAAATAGTTAATTAAAACCATCTAACCTATCTCCCAATCGACACTTATCTATATTCTTTAAATCATATACTTTAACTTTAATGTTATAGTTCTCTTTATATTTGTTCATTTATTGAACATATAAAGTTGCATAATCATCCTCATAACAACATCATCACAATACATCAACATTCTCTTTTACTAGAATTTCATATATTCTAGTTATGCCCTCATTTGGCATGTAAACAATATATATAATTATATATGAGTTATTAGCATCAAGTGCTAAGGACTAAACTTCTCCCGATTCTCAATACGGCACTGCATTTCGTGCGTGGGACGTCTCGTCGAGGCGAAATCCAAACAAGGAACCCCCCCGTTACACTACTCCTGACACTGACATTATTGATCCTCGAGATTCATTATGCCCTCAATGCATGATGCATGATGCATGTAACCCAAAATTAATATTACTCCATTTTAATTAATTAATATTCCCAATTCTCAACAGTACATGGCGTTTCATGCGTGGGACACCTCGCCGAAGCGAAATCCAAATAAGGAACCCCCCGTTACACTACTCCTGGCACTGTCAATTGTCGGGATAGGTGATATATATATATATATATATATATATATATGAGCATTAAGGAATAACTTCTCCCCAATTTCCAACATTACACTGCGGTTCGTGCGTGGGACGTATCGCCGAAGCGTAATCCGAACAAGGAACCCCCCCGATACACTAATCCTGGAAATGTACGTCGTTGAGGTCCATTAAGCCCTCGATACCCAAATACAAGCACAATCAACAATATAACCATCCAACCGAGCTATAACTCGAGGACGCAGGCTCACATGCTATCATCTTCCAGTTGCCCATACCTCGTAGCAAACTGGGGCCACCTGGTGGGGTTCAACGGCACCCATCTCGTGATCAAATCACGCACACAACGTCCCGGGAAGCGGTCATAGCTCCTAACCGACAAGTGAGAACGACACATACCCACGACTTCTCACCCCCAAAATAATAATGTATACCATATAATAATCACATGGACGACTATGACCTGGGGAATATCCACACCCTGCTCTTTGAGCCAGGATGCTCATCCTCAACGCACGCAACTTCCCAATGATAGCAAGGAGGGGGTATGCTTCACTATATGTATATATACCATCATATAAGGTATACATACATCACCACATAATATAAATATATACCATCATATAAGGTATACCTATCACATCATTTTCATATTCATTATACGCTCTTAGGCGCAATAGAATTAATGTCATTGTTTAGTATATTTCCCTCTTGATATGCTAATCATCATTTCTCACACATCTTCCCCACTTAGTATACACTGTACTATTTCTCGCTTGAAGCTCACATGTCGCTTTTAATTATGAATTGTCTCTCAATTCTATTTCAGTTAAGGATATTCTTGATCCTAATGCACCTCAATTTGCATTTCTCATTGTGTGAGACATCTCCCAAATCAATCATCATTAAGGATATTTCTATATCCGTATGCACATCAATTAGCATTTATAATTCTTCATCCATATTAGGGTTCAATTCATTTTATGAACCTTTAAAATTATCGCAGTTGGTATTGGATCCTAAGATCCGATATCTCTAAGTTATTCTCATTCTTTCATATGAATCTAATTATTATCACCAAATAGAATCTCCAATTAAGGTGGGCTTCCCCACTTAGTATATACCAAAATTTCTAATCGGTATTCCTCAAATTTAGTCAATATGACTCCAATAATTTCTTATAAGGGGAACTCTCTAAAAGTCTCCAAAACATACTCCAAATAACTCCTATAGAGGTTCCCAATAGATAACCTCGAACAAAACGGAATGAAATTCTCCCTAGAAAAACATCCCTCGAAAATCCCTGTTTCCGAATCAATTCGGGCCAATTCCGAATCGATTCGGCCCAGCGAATCGATTCGGCCTCCAACGTGAATTGATTCTGGTCATCAGACCTGGGACCCTATCTCAGGCCGAATTGATTCGGATGGGGTTCGAATCGATTCGGTCACTCAGACCTGGGCACCTGCAACTTTCCGAATCGATTCGGCGTACCTGGAGGCTCGAAAATGGCTACTTTTTTAGTAAGCCAAAAATCCCAAAATTCATTTTAATCATTTTCTCTTCATTTTTCTTCAACCCAATCACATATATAACATCAATAATCATCTATAAACACATATAAACTAATTTTTAACCTAGAAATCATTTACACACCACAAATCTAAGGTTTTCCCAAAAAGTTAGGTTTTGATAAACTAAACCTAAAATCCAAAGATTTAATCCACAAATCATGCAATAAATGGTACACAACAATTATTTAGCAAGTTTAATCACTTGCCTCGGGTTCGTAGGGTCTGATTCGTCCTCGAGATCGCGTATTGACCGAAAATCTCCACTTTCTCTCTCTTTTCTCCTTCTTTCTCTTCTTCTTTCTTCTTCTCTCTTTCTTTCTTTCTATTTCTCTTTCTCTCTAAGGAGAATAAATCTCCCGTAGGCTTTTTAAGCCTTGTCTCCAAACATACACATCTTTAAATGATAATACACACTTTAAATGACTCGATAACTGTAATTCGAGTCAAACGGGCCTAAATTATTTCGGAACCCAAATAGACCCCAAGTACAGTCATTTTGACTTTCTCGACCCTTTCGAACACAACTACACCCTCAGAATCGCCATTCGAAGTACTTTCTAACGACTCCAGATTTTGACCTCAAATGCCAATTTAATTATTCTCTAATAAAATAATATTTATTTCTCCCAAAATAAATAAATCATCGTCTCCAAGACCTTGGGTTATTACAAACTTTCCCACTTACAAAAATTTCGCCCTCAAAATTTTAGCTAAGCCTAATCCTCCAAAGCTCAACTAGTTCTACTACACCCATCCTTGCTAATCCTATCTCCAAACTTCTAACTTCCCACGACGAATTTATTTTAAGTTGATTTTGAGTTTTAAAAAACCAATTACCACAACTAGGGCGCCCATACACCCTTTATTCGAGCTATCGCTCGTACCAAACATAATGAGGCTTCATTTGCCTCCAAAATTCTACAATTCCATAGGTATAAATAATACTAACATATTAATAGTGTAAAAATTTTGAATGGTCCAAAGAAATAACTCCTCTCAATTCCTGACATTCGCCACTTTCGTGCGGTGGACGTCTCGCAAAAGCGAAATCCAAACAAGGAACCCTCCAAATACACTACTATGTAGCGACGTCGGGCATTGAGAGTTTGTTAAATCCGGACTAGAGTTTGAAAGAAATAATTTTATAAAAATCATTTTGAAATGGCCCAAAGGCCGATAAAAGTTTTATTTTGAAAACAGTTTATTTTGAAAACGGTTTGTATAATACAATCTTTATATAAAATACCTTATGTCCAACACAAGGTCTTAACAATCATCATACATATAACAATATGTAGCTCACAAAAATTAGCATAATTATGAGCTAAACTTTCCTGCGTCCCAACAATCCACAATCTCTAAACTCTTATCAGAAATAGCATCTTACATCATTTTAATATATTGCCATTTATAAGGCTCATCCATATCTGGAATAGAACAATTATATAAGTCTAACATGACTATATAACAATAAGTAGCTTTATCATGACTACTTAAAATACAATAAAAATTCTTACATTCACCACATGGTTTATAGCTCTTTTTAAGCGCATTACAAAATTATCTAGTCTTTTAGAAGATAATAACATAAGAGCCTAACTTGCTCAAAATTACCCTTAGGGTCATTACATACATAATAGGGCTATAGCACTACCCTTTCATAAATATCTCCCATACGATTTTCCAAAACTTCATATAGTAATTATCCTATTCATAAAGGAAAACAACTTACATCATCCGTCTCTAGTCCGATTTCCCTTCCTCATCAATGGGCTCCCACACGTAGTCCCCCGGTCTAAAATGACCTCGAATCTGTTGTAGGGGTTGCACTTCCAAAACTTCATCAAAACGTGGTCCTTTACCTCTTTTAGGACAATCTCTCTTTCTATGACCTATCTCTTTGCAAAAGAAACATCTGCCCGAAATTCCTCTCGACTCACCTTGAGGAACAAAACGTCGTTGTGACTCTCTATAGTCTGAATTGTACCCACTCGCATTACTGGCACTCTCCTCGCCAAACTTACTTGATGAACTCGAATCTCCAAAGTTCTTACCCTCTTGCGAACGAAGATGATATTCATGACACTTTAATAGTTCCGCATTCACTACCTCAACGAAAGTCACTAACGTAGGACTCTCTAACAAATGTTGCCAGATTTTCCAATCTAATCGTCGAACAAACTTCGATATACGCTTCTCTTCCGTATTTACCTCATCAGGTACTAATTTCGCCCATTTAGAAAAATCTTCCTCATATTCTGCCACCGTTCTATTACCTTGAAAAATTTCCATAGCTCGAGTAGGGGAAGGAAAATACCTTCGATCAAAAAGTTCCCAAAATCCTATTATAGTAAAGTATCTCTCTGTTCAGATATGGTGACAGACTCCCACCATTGGAGAGCTGCACCCGATAACTTAAAGGTGGCTAAAAATTGCTTCTGCACTTCACTACACTCAACCATACGAAGGTGCCTCTGCATACTATTCTTCCATTGACTTGCAGCCATTGCATTAACTCCCCCTGCAAACTCGGGAGGATGCACCTTACTAAAATCTTCCTTCACTCTCTCCTATAAAGATAATCCTAAATGGGTTTGGGCTACTTGAACGGCAGATTTCTGCGCCAATGTAGAAATGGCAGCAGTTAGTGCATGTGCCACAATATTGGCAACTTCATCTGTAGTCATGTTCCTTTGAGGCATTTGGGGTTGCACTTTTTCAACCCCTTTATTTGCCCTAACTGAACGACCTCCCTTCGGTGGCATCTGAAACAAGAACAATTGTATCAGAACGCCTTTCAAATATTTTTCATATTGCAGAAGAAATATGAACGTATGAATGCAACCGTCCTAATATTAAGGCTCTACATTAAGAACGCTTACGGAAGATCATAGTAACATGCACAGATCCTAAAGACACTAGAACCTGATGCTCTGATACCATCTGTGATAACCCGCTCAAAATAATAGCGGGTGGCCAGCCCTATACTACATTAAATCAGGTATCTCAGATGGCACAATCTCAACATCAACTGATAATACTAAATAATATAAGGCTAACTACCCGAAATCATTAAAAGTGGATTGTCAAAAATTTAAAACTTTTATTTAACACCGAGTAAAACCAACCATACAACAAACAAACCACAATACTACATCTAACTATGATGAGTGATACATGTAACTCCAATAATACAAAAGAGTACAATACAATGTATAACAAAATCTCAACAATGAAATACCCGAATATGCTGTCGGGTAACAGACAATAAACAATACAATAATCTCAGGAATAAAATATAAAAGTGTTAATCTACAACACTTGAGTATAAACCCCATATACAAACTGAAACCTAATCTAGATATACAAAGATAGGAATCGACTAAAGCAAAGTGCCGCAACAGTCCGCTACTGCCACAGCTCCACGAATACACTAGATGGATGAACATCAATGGCGTCCTTGCGGAGGAACACAAAAGTAATACAATATATACACATGGAGGGGGAAAATATAAACGGGTCAGAGCCCGAGTTGAAAATATTTTATAGCAAGTGCATTAAAATGCATAATAATTATAAATGCATTATTACATGATTAAGGTGGAATCGAACTTTCCATAATAACCTCCCTCGCCTCTCAACTAAAGCGCGCAACTAAACGTATGCACGTGATCTCCAAATATATGCCCAATTCTAATTAGGCAAAGGAATCTAACTTAAACCCAATTGAAATAGTTAATTAAAACCATCTAACCTATCTCCCAATCTACACTTATCTATATTCTTTAAATCATATACTTTAACTTTAATGTTATAGTTCTCTTTATATTTGTTCATTTATTAAACATATAAAGTTGCATAATCATCCTCATAACAACATCATCACAATACATCAGCATTCTCTTTTACTAGAATTTCATATATTCTAGTTATGCCCTAATTTGGCATGTAAACAATATATATAATTATATATGAGTTATTAGCATCAAGTGCTAAGGACTAAACTTCTCCCGATTCTCAATACGGCACTGCGTTTTGTGCGTGGGACGTCTCGCCGAGGCGAAATCCAAACAAGGAACCCCCCCGTTACACTACTCCTAACAGTATTGATCCTAGAGATTCATTATGCCCTCAATGCATGATGCATGTAACCCAAAATTAATATTACTCCATTTTAATTAATTAATATTCCCAATTCTCAACAGTACACGGCGTTTCATGCGTGGGACATCTCGTTGAAGTGAAATCCAAACAAGGAAATCCCCCGTTACACTACTCCTGGCACTGTCAATTGTCAGGATAGGTGATATATATATATAAATATGAGCATTAAGGACTAACTTCTCCCCAATTTCCAACATTACACTACGGTTCGTGCGTGGGACATCTCGCCGAAGCGAAATCCAAACAAGGAACCCCCCCGATACACTAATCCTGGCAATGTACGTCGTTGAGGTCCATTAAGCCCTTGATACCCAAATACAAGCACAATCAACAATATAACCATCCAGCCGAGCTATAACTCGAGGACGCAGGCTCACATGCTATCATCTTCCAGTTGCCCATACCTCGTAGCAAATTGGGTCCACCTGGTGGGGTTCAACGGAACCCACCTCGTGATCAACTCACGCACACAACGTCCCGAGAAGCGGTCATAGCTCCTAACCGGCAAGTGAGAACGACACATACCCACGACTTCTCACCCCTAAAATAATAATGTATATCATATAATAATCACATGGACGACTATGACCTGGGGAATATCCACACCCTGCTCTTTGAGCCAGGATGCTCACCCTCAACGCACGCAACTTCCCAATGATAGCAAGGAGGGGGTATGCTTCACTATATGTATATATACCATCATATAAGGTATACATACATCACCACATAATATAAAGATATACCATCATATAAGGTATATTTGTCACATCATTTTCATATTTATTATACGCTCTTAGGCGCAATAGAATTAATGTCATTGTTTAGTATATTTCCCTATTGATATACTAATCGTCATTTCTCAAACATCTTCCCCACTTAGTATACATTGTACTATTTCTCGCTTGAAGCTCACATGTCGCTTCTAATTATGATTTGTCTCTCAATTCTATTTAAGTTAAGGATATTCTTGATCCTAATGCACCTCAATTTGCATTTCTCATTGTGTGAGACATCTCCCAAATCAATCATCATTAAGGATATTTCTATATCCGTATGCACATCAATTAGCATTTATAATTCTCCATCCATATTAGGGTTTAATTCATTTTATGAACCTTTAAAATTATCCTAGTTGGGATTGGATCCTAAGATTCGGTATCTCTAAGTTATTCTCATTCTTTCATATGAATCTAATTATTATCACCAAAGATAATCTCCAATTAAGGTGGGCTTCCCCACTTAGTATATACCAAAATTTATAATCGGTATTCCTCAAATTTAGTCAATATGACTCCAATAATTTCTTATAAGGGAAACTCTCTAAAAGTCTCCAAAACATACTCCAAATAACTCCTATAGAGGTTCCCAATCGATAACCTCGAACAAAACATAATGAAATTCTCCCTAGAAAAACATCCCTCGAAAAGCCCTGTTTACGAATCGATTCGGGCCAATTCCGAATCGATTCGGCCCAGCGAATCGATTCGGCCTCCAAGGCGAATCGATTCGGGTCATCAGACCTGGGACTCTGTCTTAGGCCGGATCAATTCGGCTGGGGTCCGAATCGATTCGGTCACTCAGACCTGGGCACCTGCAACTTTCCGAATCGATTCGGCCTACCTGGAGGCTCGAAAATGGCTACTTTTTTAGTAAGCTAAAAATCCCAAAATTCATTTTAATCATTTTCTCTTCATTTTTCTTCAACCCAATCACATATATAACATCAATAATCATCTATAAACACATATAAACTAATTTATAAACTAGAAATCATTTACACACCATAAATCTAAGGTTTTTCCCAAAAGTTAGGTTTTGATAAACTAAACCTAAAACCCAAAGATTTAATCCACAAATCATGCAATAAATGGTACACAATAATTATTTAGCAAGTTTAATCACTTGCCTCAGGTTCATAGGGTCTGATTCGTTCTCGAGATCGTGCATTGACTGGAAATCTCCACTTTCTCTCTCTTTTCTCCTTCTTTCTCTTCTTCTTTCTTATTCTCTCTTTCTTTCTTGCTATTTCTCTTTCTCTATAAGGAGAATAAATCTCTCGTAGGCTTTTTAAGCATTGTCTCCAAACATACACATCTTTAAATGATAATACACACTTTAAATGACTCGGTAACTGTAATTCGAGTCAAACGGACCTAAATTATTTTGGAACTCAAATAGACATTAAGTACAGTCATTTTGACTTTCTCGACCCTTTCGGACACAACTACACCCTCAGAATCGCCATTCGAAGCACTTTCTAACGACTCCAGATTTTGACCTCAAATGCCAATTTAATTATTCTCCAATAAAATAATATTTATTTCTCCCAAAATAAATAAATCATCGTCTTCAAGACCTCGGGTTGTTACAGTTTGTTGGTTTGTTGAAGTATCATCTCATAAGCTTAATTATCTATACTTTGTGATAATATTTCGAATGTGTTTAGTCGTGATTCTAAATTTTCAAGTTTAGCTTCCAACCCATTGTCTATTACGGACAAAAAGGGGGAGAACATATTAAGGGAGAGTTTTATTTTATTTAAACTCCATGCGTCACGGTATTTTTCTTTGCTTCTTATGTGTAGGACTTTTTCCGCATTGATGATATCATGGACTCTTTAGTAGAGACAAAGTTGCAAGTATATTTTTCTTTTCAGATTTCGGAGGGACATTAGTTGAGCTTGTCTAAGGGGTTATTTTTTTCGATTTTGTGTTTTGTACCGAAAAAGCCAAAAATTACTCTTAGGGACCAAGAGTGTCGCAAAAAAATTTACCTGATATTTTTTTACATGGTTAAAAATCATTTTTTGGGGGGGAGTCAAACCCTAAGAAAAGGATAATGATGGGTGCCAAATTCAATATCAAAGACTTATTGGAGATCAAAATCCAAATAACTAATTACCTTAAAAAGGATTATTTGGGGTTTGACCCCATTTTTTTGGGCTTTTTTGATTTAATCCCGTCTTTTTAATTCATAGTTTAATATAACCCTCAACTCATCAATTTTCTTAGACATAACCTCCTACTTTTTAACAAAATGCTGGCATTGCGAGAAAACTCATAATTCCTAATTAGATAAAAACTCAACAACAGTTTCTAATCAAAATACACCTCTTTAAAGTTCACCAAACCCTAACCCAAATTCTCCCCTCCTTCCACACATACACACAAATTTATGCAAATATTTACAAATGGGGAATTACCAAATCATAAGTTTCATTATGTGAAAATCCACCACTAACTTTCTCTCTTTAAAATCATCTCTCATCCCCACCAATCTTTCATTTTCTCTCTCTACAATCACCATCATCAAAAACCACCACCACCGTTAGATTTAAACACCACCATCACCGTTAGATTTGAACGTCTCATCGATGAGAATGATTTGATCTGATTTGAACATATTTGGTATGGCTAGTGGTTTGCGGTGGTGGATGTGGCTAAAGTCAATAAATATTGTGACTCTAATATAATATCTCATGTCTCTCTCCCACCACCGATGGCGGTCAGAGCACCATAGGGGTTTGGCCTATGACGCAAAGGAAGACGACGAAGCTATAATACAACAGTGGCCATGGGTAAAGGATCCAATTGTTTTTGAGATTTTTTAAACATATGTTGATTTAATTCCCAATTTTTGGTTTTATACATTATTTACATTCAAACCGATTTTTGCGAAGTTAGGGATTGTTGTATGAGATAGTTTTAGAGTTTGATGAAAAATTAGGGTTTTAATTTAAAAAAGGAGACGAAACGATAGTTTTTTTGAAAAAGTTAAATATAAGGGTATTTTCGTCGAAAATTTAATTTGGGCACTAGTCTAATTAGAAAATAAAGACTTTTTAAAAGAGTTGTAATGTTGCTAAAAAGTTTTGGATTATGTGTAAGACATTGGAGAGTTAGGGATTATGTCAAATTATGAAGTACAAAGCTGACATTAAGTAAAAAAAGCCCTTTGCTTTTGTAATTGAGTTTAGCCCCCGTAATTTCCAGTTAAGAAGTGAAAATGGTTAGTACGAAAGTCAATATTAAAAAATAAGAGTAATGCTACATACCCCAAATAACTCCCTCAAATCTTTTCCAAAATGGCTTGGCTTTGTGCCCTGACGGGACCTTATCACATGACAATAGATGACAAGCAAGTGGTAGAATAACGTGACGTTCACATAGGATTTGAGGGAGATTTGGGGGAGTTATTTGGGATTCAAAGCATTTTCCAAAAAATAAATGTGGCTAAAACCAATGGAAAGAAAGAAAGAGCACACCGTCTGTTTTTCATTTTTGAGGTTTCTCTGAAGTGTCCGCCTCCTCTTGAGGTGAGGATGGTTTAGAGGGAGCGAACGGTGCGACAGAAGTAATAGATCAACCAATTGGATCTGAGAGTGAAACAATGGATCAGTCATTTTTATTGATGCTGTCAAACCTACTCCATCTCCAAAACCACCTAGACCCCACCACCTCCCTCCTCTCCGACACCCACTCCTCCCCCACTTCTCTCCTGACCTCCACCTCCGCCGCCCCTCTCCTCTTCTTCACCATCGCCTCTGTCCTCTCCTACCTCGCCTCCTCCCGCCCCTCCACCTCTACCCCCTCTTCCCCCACCACCAAACCCTCTCCTTCTCCCTCCGCCTCCGCCTCAGAATTCTCCGTTGCCGCCTTCCGCGCCCTCTCCACCGAACGCATCTGGTCCATGGAAGCCCCTCTCCGCGACGCCCAATGGCGCTCCTCCTACGGTCTCTCCTACCCCGTCTTCACCACCGTTGTTGATAAACTCAAACCCTACATCGCCCAATCCAACCTCTCTCTCCCCTCCGACTACGCCGTCGCCATGGTCCTCTCCCGCCTCACCCACGGCCTCTCCGCCAAAACCCTCGCCTCCCGTTACTCCCTAGAACCCTACCTCGTTTCCAAAATCACCAACATGGTCACTCGCCTTCTCTCCACTAAACTCTACCCTGAATTCATCAAAATCCCCGTTAGCCGTCGCCGCCTCCATGAAACCACCCAAGCTTTCGACGAAACCACCTCTCTCCCCAACATCTGCGGCACCATTGACGGCTCCCCTATCCGTCTCCACCGCCTCCCCTCTCATCTCCCCAACCCCTCCACCTATCTTTCCCGCCATAATTACCCCGCTGTCCAACTCCAAGTCGTCGCTGACCATAAAAAGATCTTCTGGGACGTTTGCGTTAAGGCTCCCGGAGGATTCGACGACGCTGCCCATTTTCGCGATTCCCTATTATACAACAGGCTCATGTCTGGTGACATTGTGTGGGATAAGATTATGAATGTGAGGGGACACCATGTTAGACCTTATATAGTTGGGGATTGGGGTTATCCTTTGTTGTCTTTCTTGTTAACTCCGTTTACTTGGAACCGGACCGGGACCCCTGCCCAGAATACGTTTGATGAGGCATTGATGAAGGGAAGGAAGTCTGTGGAGGAAGCTATTGGATTACTTAAAGGAAGGTGGAGGATTCTTCAAGACTTGAATGTGGATCTCAATCACGTGCCTCAGACGATTGTTGCGTGTTGTGTGTTGCATAATTTGTGTCAGGTTGCAAGGGAGCCTGAGCCCGAGCCGTGGAAGGACCCCGAGGAGAGTGGGCCCGTTCCTAGGGTGTTGGAGAGTGAGAAGTCCTTTTATTATTTTGGGGAAAATTTGAGGCAGACACTGGCTGATGATTTGTACCAGAGGCTCTCCTCAAGATGAGACTTTCACTTTTGGGTCTGTGTTATCTATGTAAGAATATATATAAAACTCCTTGTTCTAACATGCTTAGGGGATCACTTACTTTTAGCCTTACTAATAAGCATGCAATGTAGATTTTGTTTTAGTGTTAAATCCAGTATGTAATGACTTAGGTTTGGAACTACTCAGTTGAATATATTCATGTTTTGGAATGGGACTGAGTGACACTGATCATTGATTTTCAGTTTGAAATGGTTTTAATCAATTAAGTTCAGTTCTAACTAAAGGATCTCTTACTCTTTATCTTTCATTTTACAACCACTCATGTTAGTGAGGAGCTTACATGACAATTCAAATACTTGATAGGTACTATGTATGATAACATGCTTTCTTGAAGCCTTCCTTTTTAGCCATTATCCAGTAAATTTGGGATGAAAAAAAGTTCTAGTTATATCCTCCAATCTTGTGTATTGAGAGCTGCAGATCAACCGTATGCATACATTCTATGGTAACAAGTGGAGTGTAAGTTGTACTTCTATTGAAAATTTATTGGGAAGACATTTTAAGCTATAGTTATTCCCTTTGAGTAGTGCTAGAAATTATTCATTCAGCTGTAGAATGATATCCATGGTCAGTGCTGAAGTACTAATCCGCTTTATATGATGCAAACAAAAATTGAAGTATCTTAATTTTGGTAAGTACTATTCTTCTAAGGATGCTTTAATGGAAGTGAAATAAGTGTTCTCGGTGAATGTCTCTACAGGTCCGAGGTAGGTGAAGGTGGTAAACGTATTTATTATGTTGTGTGATAAATAGTGAACCATTGATCTTGAGAGATGCTGTAGCATCCATTCAGTGCGAATGGGAAGTGCATTAAATTAAGAGATGATTTGTGTATCAAAAAGCTGCGTTAGAAGGTGTTTTGGGGATGTAGGTGGTGGGGTATCGGGAGTTATCAAAAAGTAGGTGTGGCAATTCATGTTTTTGTGTTGTGTTTTGACACGGCACAACATGATGCGAGAAACGAGACGCAGACAGTACTCATTAGAACACGAACCCGGCACGACACTATGTTTTTTTTTTTTTGTTTTTTTTAGAGACACGAACACGAGCCTGTTATGTCACGACACAAGTAACACGATTTATGATTTTTATACCCAATTAAGTCAATTGCACGGAAATATGACATGACATGAATAACACAACAGCTAACACGAGTCATAATTTATATGAGCGCTGCACCACCTCGTATAAAAAAATCAAACATGAACTCGACATGAACATGATTTATCGTGTTGTTTAAAAAATCGGCACCTTGCACCCCTATGTAAAGGGGAATGTTAAATGGGTATTCGGAATGGTGCCTTGAGGTGGTTGGTTGTGTTTGCGTACTGAACCCTTGCTATTCATCCTCCAAATCCAGACCCTCGGAAGCTCCCAAGAAAAGGGGGATTTCTTCTAGGCTTGACAAGCCCCTTGAGCTGTGGCTAACTCAAGTTAATCATGACATTAGAGTCTAAGAACCCCTCAAAAGAGTGGAAGATCCTTCCGTTCAGCGATCTCAACCATTGATTCCTCCTATATATATATATATATATATATATAGAGAGAGAGAGAGAGAGAGAGAGACGCTAGGCGTTTTGGGCACATGTTGTATGTATGGGAGGGAAATATCCTTCATATTCTTTTGTTTATTCACTTGTGCACTTGAGTATATCTTATTATGAAGATAAAATTGTGGGTAGGAGGGGATCGACTCTAATTTAGCAGCCATATTGGATTCCCCCTGTTGACCTATGTGAGTGGGTGGGTATTGGAGATGGGGGAGAAAGGATCAGGCACACACAGTAATGGATGTTTGGTGACAAATAGTATTGATATAATTTTTTCCATGTGGATAGTTCTTAGTGGTTTGAGGAATTGATGTATAATCCTTTCAAGAGACTCTTGTTTTTGTTCGTCATTGACTTATGTGAATATGTGCATATTCTAGTCTGATGGACAGCTTAAAAAAGTTGTACCTGGGGTATCCAAATTTAGAAGTATTCCTTGCCCTTTATCATTGAGTTCACTTGTAAAATAAACAAAAATCTTGTTGACTTGTCCGTATGTTCTTTTATTTTTATTCTTTTTTGCTTTTTAAATTATAATTAAATATGCTGATCTCTACCTTCTGTGAGGATCTCTAATTTATACTCTTCTGAGATTTTTGATGCTTCGTTGATCAATTATAATATCAGAATGACCTTTGTTGCAAGAAGACAGAAGTGGTGTTTGCGAATATATGATGCATGTTTGCATTGAAATAGAGTTTAAATTAGTACACGCACCTTAAGTACTAAGCAAACTCAGAGATGCGATATTCGTTCTTTTGAAGACCATACTGTCAGAATGTTTTCTTTTGAAATGTGTTCTTTTGTTGATTAACATAGATATAGTGGATTCAGATTTTGCCAATGGATAACCTTTGTATGACTCCTTACTGTAACGTGGTGTGGTGCTCTTAGAGAGTGTTGTAGACAGATATATTGTGGGATTGAATGTTAGTTTCCATACTTACGATGACGTTGTATCTTAGGTGAATGACTGTATGAACTATGAATAGGAAAGATATTCAAAATGCTGTTGGACATGATGTAGCTGCTACAGATGTAGCTGCTACAGATCTACACATGATACATTTATTGACATAGCTGTTGGACATAAATATATTTTCTCTATCTCATGATTATTTGGTCCTGGAAGAGGGACCACCCGGAAACATCTTTTTGGTTCCTTCGTTAATAGGGATGGCCAATGGCGGGTTGGGTCGGATTTGGTCAAATTCTACCCAACCCAGTTAAGAGATATAGTGCCCGAAACCTAGTACAGGGTTCACTTCAAGAAATCTGAAACCCCTCCCTACTTCTAGAGGAAAGAAAACAGTGAAGCTTTAGGTTTAGAGTAAATTGTTCAACAATGCATTGAATATTATATATATGAGGATGTGGTTGTGTTAATTATGTACCACACCTAAGGAGAAGAGTAATACTATGGAATGGGTTTTGGATAAAATGAGCCAAATCCTAATCCGAACCCGAACATGACACAGTTAAGTTGTGGAACTTATACCCATGCCAATTACTTACAAGGGGATGCCCCCACCAATTAGGTTGTGGGCGGGGACAAATCCGTTCTGGTTTTTCGTTATTGAGGATTGTACGTGTGTTAGAAGGAACAAGAAACTAATAATTAAGTGGTGCTATTTAAGGGCATCAAATTTTCTAGATTAACACTGCATTTCTTAAAAGCACAGGTTTTTTCACCTTCCCTTCTTTTGGGCTTCACCATAATATCTGATTAGAACATAATGAATTCAAAACTTTAAATGAGTTTTCTCTCCAAACAATGCTTCCTCTTCATCCTCTTATCCCCCCACCATTGGCCCCTCCCTCTCCACCACTGCCTGTCAAGTTATAAAGCACCTACTCGATACGAGATATGGGATACTACGACACGATTCGGGGAACACAATACACAATTTTTTCATAATATAGGATAATATATATATATATATATATATATATATATATATATATATGTAGTCCTTCGCATTTTAAGAGTACGGATTGGACATGTGTTACCTGGCGGTGAACCCAGAAAAGAGAGAGAGTGCCTATAATTTAGGAGATAATTTCTAGTCTCACCGTCAAGTGACACATGACAAGTCCGTACTCTTAAAATACGGTATATATATATATAGATATAGTTATAGAGAGAGAGAGAGGCTCTCCAACATACATCATTAAACATTCCTATTTTTTTTTAAATAATAAAAAAAATATTTTTGAATTGATATATTTATATGGGTTCATGATATTTTATTGTGCCCTTGTAAAAATTTTAAGCTCAAAATAATGTGTTTTGTTATTTTTAAAAAATAGATAAAAAAAGAGACAATTTTAAAGGGTAAAAGCTATCAATTTTTTGACCTATTTTTTAAAAATAACAAAAATCATTATTTTCAGTTGATTTTTTTTATAGGCGCACATTGAAATATCAGGAACTCATATAAAAATTTCATCTCAAAATTATTTTTTTCCTATTTTAAAAAATTGGTATGTTGGAGAGTCTGACTATATATATATATATATATAGTCAGATTCTTCAATATACTTCATTAAACATACCTATTTTTTTTAACATAGTAAAAAAATAATTTTGAGTTGATATTTTTTATATGGGTTCATAATATTTAAATGTGTCCCGGTAAAAATATTCAACTCAAAATAATGTTTTGTTATTTTAAAGAAATAGGTAAAAAAATTCATATTTTTAAAGGGTAAAAATTGTCAATTTTTTACTTATTTTTTAAAAATAACAAAACACATTATTTTGAGTTGATTTTTTTTACAGGGGCGCACTAAAATATCATGAATCCATATAAAAAATATCATCTCAATTTTTTTTTTAGTATTTTAAAAAATGGGTATGTTGGAGAGCCTCACTATATATATATATATATATATATAGTACTGCTCTTTGCTGATTGTCCTGTAACCGGACATGTGTCACCTGACGGTGAGTCCATAAAAGAGAGAGAACGCTTATAATTTAGCCACCAATTTCTAAGTTCATCGCTAGGCAACACATGTCCGGTCACACTGTTAAAACGTGGGACAGTCCGCACAAAAGTATTATATATATATATAGAGAGAGGTTCAGAAATGAACATAAAAGATGAACATTTTAATGACCCTTAACAAAAGACACAAGGGTGTAATAAAAAAACACGTGTCACACGCATGTCCGTTGCTGCTGACGCGGACCAATTACAACAGAGAAACTAAAATTGATTGGCTGTTAGGTGTTTTTTGTTAAGGTTCATTAAAATGTTCATCTTTTATGTTCACTTTTGAACCGCTCCCTATATATATATATATATAAATAGATAGATAGATAGATAGATAGAGAGAGAGAGAGAGAGAGAGAGGATCCCCGACGGGTGCCCAAAACGGGTGTTTTTTTAAATACTTTTTTATTTTTATTTTGTTGTGTGGTGTTTAAACATTTCAGGGGATTTTTAAAATAAATCAATTCAAAATGCATTTTTTTTGCTAATTTTAAAAAATGGATAAAAATATGCGAGTTTTTAAGCTGCTAAAAACCGACATATATTTGACCCATTTTTTTAAATTAGCAAAAAAAATGCATTTTGAGTAGATTTTTTTTACAAGTCCTCTGAAATATTTAAACACCATACAAAATATTAAAAATATATTTTTTGGGTTTTTAAAAAAAATCACCCGTTTTGGGCACTCATTTTGGGCATTTGTTAAAGGGCACTCGTTGGATCTCTCTCTCTCTCTCTCTCTCTCTCTCTCTCTATATATATATATATATATATATATATATATATATATATATATATATATAACATTGCTCTTGTGCGGACTAGTCCGGATTTTAAGAATGCGGATCGGACATGTGTCACCTAACGGTGAGCGTAGAAATTATCGCCTAAATTATCAGCACACTCTCTCTTTTTGGGGCTCACCGTCAGGTGACACATGTTCGGTCCGTACTCTTAAAATGCAAACTAGTCGGTACAAGAGCAGGACTGTATATATATATATATATATATATATAGAGAGAGAGAGAGAGAGAGCGGTTCTCATGCATACCCCAGTTTGCATACCGCTGGCGCGGACCAATTTTGATAAAATAGTAAAAAAAATATTTTTGATGTAATTTTTTTTTTATAGTTTCTAAACATTTCAATAGGATCATAAAAAAAAATTCAACTCAAAATGAATTTTTTTGCTATTTTAAAAAAATCGGTTAAACTTTGTCAGTTTTTAACAACTTAAAAACAACTTAAAAACTGACAAAGTTTGACCGATTTTTTTAAAATAGCAAAAAAATTCATTTTGAGTTGAATTTTTTTTTATGGTCCTATTGAAATGTTTAGAAACTATAAAAAAAAATCAGCCCGAAATTATTTTTTTTACTATTTTAAAAAAATGGACCGCACGGAGGGTATGCAAACTGGGTATGCATGAGATCCTTTCTGTATATATATATATATATATATATATATATATATATATATATAGAGAGAGAGAGAGAGAGAGAGAGAGACAGACTCCTGTGCACACTAAGTTTGCACAGTGCTGGCGTACACTAATTTTTTTAAAGCATTAATTTTTTTTTTTTGAGTTTAGTTTTTTTACGTGATATTTAAACATTTCAACGGACCCATGTAAAAAAAATCAGCTCAAAACAACTTTTTTTACTATTTTCAAAAAATCGATCAAACTTTCGCCGCTTTTAAAGTGTTTAAAAGTAGCAAAAGTTTGACCGATTTTTTAAAAATAGTAAAAAGAGTTTTTTTGAGTTGATTTTTTTTACATGGGTCCGTTGAAATATTTAAATATCACAAAAAAAAAATCAACTCAAAAATATTTTTTTTACTATTTAAAAAAAATGATGTGCAAACTTAGTGTGCAAACTTAGCCTCTCTCTCTCTCTCTATATATATATATATATATATATATATATATATATATATATATGAGACTGAATGTGTTTCATAGGAAACATTCTTAGAAATACTTATCATGAGAATTGAGAACATAAAATATTAACATATTCCTACATGGACAAAATTGATTCTACACATTCAGGATAGAGAATGGAACAAAAATTTGTGAATAAAACTTAAGTTAGGGTGTTCTGTTCGTTGTAGGGTCTTTATTTCGATACGTTATATTCGATGAGGCGGGGTTTTTTGTTTGAGAAGCCCGCTTATTTTGTTACCAATATTTGTTTCTTATTTTATTTTCTTTGTATTTTTTACTATTAAACATTTGATCCCATTTAAAATTGAAAAATACTAAATCTACCCCTAGCTCGTCCAAAAAAATATTTGCATGTCCGAAAACAGACAAAGCTTGTCAAATTGGATTCATTGCCTTAGTCTCTCTCTATACACACATGCATATTTTAAATTTAGTGTGAATAAAACATCTTTCATTGAAATATATAGTCCAATGTATACATAAATGAAATAGAAATCACACAAACTATATGAAATTTTCATCCCAAGCACTCATCACGACGCTGAAAGTCATTCAAGGCCTTTGGCACCATGTTACTGAATATGGTGAAAATTTTAGCATTTAAGGGCAGAGGGACAAGTTATTGAACTTATATTGACTCCGTGGTTTTTTTTGTTGTATGTTGTGAACCGCACTTGTGGATTTTTGCCAAGTTTTAAGGCAATATTTTCGACTTGGGTGAAGAGGGATGTACATCAGGGGCGGATGCTCATGGGACCAAGAGGGGCCTTGGCCCCGGTTCAATTTTTGAAAAGAAAAAAATATATATATATATATATAGGGTGTTTTTGGTAAAATTTGAAACTTTAAGGTATAACTCTAATTATATTAAAAAATTAAGGGTGTAAGATTGTAATTAATTAAAAATCTAAACCTAAAGTAAAGATCCTTGTCAAATTATAATTTGTATGTATGATTTTTTGTAGTCCCAACAAACATATACCCTTATTTCTATAATCCGACCCTTGTCAAATTTCTGTAATTTGTGTCCCAAACATATATGCCAAAAAAAACTCGAAATAAATTCGAAACACATAATTTGTAGTCAATTTGGATGAACTATAATTTGTATAAAACTCAAAATAAAGTTATAAATTGTATAAAACTTGAAATAACCCCCAAAAAAATCATCTCGGGGGCTTCTGCCCCTGAACACCTGGCACCGCTCGAAACTTTGGCTCTGGTTGACCAAAAATCCTAGATCCACCACTGATGGACATGTCACTTTATCAGATCTATTTAATTCATTAGCATAACTCTTCTGGAGTTTGTGTGTTGCATAACACCTTTTGGGTTCATGGATGCAGAAGAACATAAATGTGTTAGTTATATCTCCCTTGTTGTAGCATCTTTGATTTTGAGATCCACAAGCACCATTGCCTTCATAAAGTAGTAGCATGATCATATATCATTTGAGGCAAGTCATAAGTGTTTTAATTATTCTTTGAGAGGATCCCAGAGATAACCTGCATCTATATAACTAACTTGACATAGATGGTTAGATATAAAAATATCATATGATATTATTAATATTAGTTCCATGCTATGCAAGTCAATAGTAATTGTTTCTTGCCAAGATATTGACTACATTTATAATATCCAGGATGCATTGTGTTATATATATTAATATACTAATAACGTACAAGTATGGTACTTCCAGACCAAATGCTATAATAACATGCACATATGCTACTTCGGGACCAAATTTATATTTGTCATCCTCTTTATGATGATATGGATAATTTAATATCCAAATACTGGAGACAGTGGATATACTAAAATTGTATGCTTAATATATGCTAAAGCATTGCAGGACTTCTCAATGCATTTGACTAATGGATATGAGTTTAACATAAACTGTGCTTGATCTGCAGGACGAGATAATAATTAGTTATCCCAAGGTCATTTAAAAAAAAAATTAATTGGACATTTTTCATTTTAGTTGAGCTCTTCAGGAGCACATCCATTTAAGGATTTCATTTTAATTAAGCTCTTCAGGAACACATCCATTAAGGATATTTTATAATGGCACATTTTTATATATGATTGTTTTCATACCCTTCCTTAGATAAATATTTACTAAGACAGTTGTACCTATATCCATTTGGATTGTTTGCTGTACAATGAACATCTTACTACATTTGAGTACGTACTCCTTATCTTTGCTTCACGCAAAGAAAATCCTTTTAGGATTTTTATATGTATTCATTGTCTAACTCCCGTATATATAAGCAGTTATAATATTCACGAGTCTCACATAATATAATTTAAAAAACTGCTAAGTTAGTAAGATATTTGAAAAGTATTTACAGCCGAGATACGATGGTATGTTCGTATATAATCAATTTTATTTCTTCAGGAAGCCTTGTGGCGTAAATCATGCACTTTTGGTGAGTTTTAGCACTTTACATTCTTATAAACACTCATTCGTAACCTTCAGGGTTAACATCTTTTGGGATTTCTACTATAGGTCCAAATACACCACGTATATTAAGAGGCTCGAATTATGCTATCGTGGCATTTTCACATTTTGGCTAATATATTATTTGTCGACATTCATTCATAGCACATAGATTTGTAGTATCATTGCCCTTTGATTTTTGTGTAGCTACAACATATATAATTATATCAACGATGATCATCTTTGGGGATTCCACCTTTCTCTTGTATATGTATAAAACATAGAGACACTACACCAAAATGAGAAAATTGGCACCCTTTCAGCGGTCAGACTTGTCACGATCATTGATCGTGACAATTATATAAAGTTGTCACAATCAATGACCGTGACATGACCGTGACAAATATGTCAGCAAAAACCCTTTCCCCTCCTTTTTTCCTCACCGATTTCTTTCCCTTCAATTTCTCTCTCTCTCTACTTTCAGGTTGGTTTCTCTCTCTTTCTCTCTCTTCCATTTATATATGTGTGTGCGTGTGTATATATATGTGCGTGTGTGTGTGTATATGTGTGTGCGTGCGCGTGTGTGTGTATGTGTGTGTGTGCGTGTGTGTGTGTATGTGTGTGTGTGCGTGTGTGTGTGTGTGGTGGGGGAAGGGGTGGGGCAGTGTGTGTGTGTGTGTATGTGTGCGTGTGTGTATATGTGTGTGTAGTGTGCGTGTTTGTGCGTATGTGCGAGAGAGGAAAATGATGCGGGGGCTGTGACGGGGGGTGGGGTTGCATGCGCGTGTGTGTGTGCGTGTGTGCGGGTTAATTTTAGTAAGTAGTGTCCCTTGTAAATGAATTGATTGATTATTAATTTTTTTAGTAAATTATTATATGAAAGTAGGATTGCCCCTCATTGTAAATTAGTAAATTAATAATTGTATACTTTAATTGTTAGTTTAAATGATGAAAATAATTAATTGAGTAGATGAATTAGAAGGAGTACAGGATACACATTTGTTGTTGACATTGCAATTGGATTATAGTGGATTGATGTTGGGTTGGTTAATTTTAAAAGTGGCATGACCACTACATTATTGTCCATATGGGGGTGGGATTTTTTTAACATTTTTTTAAAATTACTTTGTATAACGAACAATATATATATAGTATGATAATTAAATGAAACATACTTGAAACTACATATAGTGCGCATAGATACTAACCTTCTAGTTCTTATGCGTACGCATTTAGTAGCCCTTAGACCCGTTCGAGAGTCATTACCCCTGTAATGAGAGCTCTCGAATTGTCCCGTTTGGACAGTGTGGGACTACATAATTTATGTATAATAATATTCTTAGTGGCTTAAAGTTTTTACTTTTAGAGGAAGTTCTGCAGTCGTATCCTAATGTTCTCTGGGTACATACTAGATTGACAAGTGTGACTGTTTTATTCAATTGATCAATTGAAATAACACTCACACTTGCCAATCTACGTCGTGTACTTGGAGAACTACGGGGATATGCTGCCGAATTGTTCTCAAATCGTAACATTGTGCATGAGCTGTTAAGTATATTGCAGAAAAATGCGGTCTTGAATGGGATAGGAGCACTCACCCTTTAGAGGAGATGGAGGAAATAGAAATTTCTATTATAAATTGAATTTGAATTTGAAATTTAAAAATCAAATATAAATAAAACATAATTAAATGAAACATACTATAAATCTAAGTTTTGTTTGTACTATTCCATGAATATACGATTCTTACCTTTAATAAGTGAATAGTTGTGGTAGCTGTAATGGGATATTCGAAATACAAAGAGTGGATGGATGAGACAAATAGAATGGGGGATGTGTTTCGCAGAGGTGCTAATGAATTTGTGAAATACGCAAAGAGATGTCATAATGATGAAGAGTTTTCGTGTTCGTGTGCTAGGTGTAAGAATGGTAAGGTGTTTGAGTGGAAAAAAGTTGAACTACATTTGTTAAGATCGGGTATGCAAGATAGTTATCGATTTTGAAGTTTTCACGGTGAATTGAAAGTTCCTTTTGTCCCCGACCAACCTTCACAATAACCTTCAACAAGTAGGATGGATGTAGAAAGGGACGACGTAGATCATAATATGTTAAAGGATTTAGTTGATGATGCGTACGGAGTTTATGAAGCAGAGGGGAATGAGGTTACTGATGATGTACACGGTTCAAGTGCTCGTGAAGATAGTACGATAAACCTTGATGATGACTACCAAAGTTTAAAATTTAAGGCGACTCAACCGTTATACTCTGGCTGTGAGAAAGATCAAACAACTTTACATGCCATGGTTGCTTTGCAACTTTACTGTGACTGGGTAAGAGTTGAGGATAAAAATACTTGTAAAGTTGATCCTATCATCAATTTGATCATGGTTGACTTGTCCAAGTTGAAGAGAAACGAACGTGAGCGATGAGCCATTTGTTTGTGCATTTCAAAAGGTTAACCAAGTGTTTTACTCGGAGTATATCAACAACGAGCCGTGGTCAATTGTCCAACACGCGCCAAAGCGTCTAAATAGTAGTGTGGATGACTTGGTTGCTCCTACCGAATATAAATCCATTTTTGATGATAACCCGAATTTTAAACAATTTTTCAATTTGTAATAAATATTCCAATTTGTACCGAAATATCCATTTTTAATGCTTTTAATTGATTTGTACTTTATCATTTTCACTCTTGTGTAGTGTGCGTGTGTGGGCAGTAGGGGTGGGGATGTGTAGTGTGCGTGTGTGTGTAGTAATTGTACATATTTGTAGTAACAATTCATTTTGATTTGTACATATATGTACGTGAGTGTGTGTGTATATGTGTGTGTGCACGTGTGTGTGTGGTGGGGGAAGGGGAGGGGGTGGGGTTGTGTGTGTGTGTGTGTGTGGTGGTGGGGGGGTGGGGCAGGGTGTGTGCGCGCGTGTGTGGTGGGGGGTGGGGCTGTTTATGTGTGTGTGGAGGGGGAAGGAGGGGGGGGGGGAGGGGGCACGGATGGGGGATGTTTAACAGTAACAATTCATTTTTATTTTTAATAATTGTACATATTTGCATGTGTTCTTCTAATTCATTTTGATTTGTACTAATAACATTTTGTTATAACAAATGTCTCCTTCAGGTATTAAGGCGAGGATAATGATGCTGGTTATGATGATGTCGTCTGGGCTCGGTGGTAGCGGAGGCGACGAGGGCTCCTCGGCCCCTAGGCTCCCCAAATATTAAAAATTGGGGATGGCCATCGAGAACAAATCAGGGCTATTAGCGAGATCCCTCGTGCTGTTAAAGACGATCATCGATCGGGGTACATTAGTTGAAAGGAGGTGCCATATGAGCTCAAGTTAGTTGTTTGGGTGGCACTACAGGTAAAGTATTTATATTTATATGAATATTTCAATTTCAATTTCAATTTCAATTTTGATTTTGATTTCGATTTCGATTTCATTTTATATTTATATTTATATTTATTCGCAACTAACATTGTATTTGTTGGACATGAACAATTCAGCCTGGATCCAAAGCTACGCGATTCCATCTTGGAGCAGTTGAGGGAGCAACACAAGACGTGGAAGAAAAATATGCGGACCCGGTACTTTGGGAAGACACGAGAGTCCGTTATCCGAATGCGTGAATTCGTCCCGCCGAAGGAGTCGATCTCATTGGCACAATGGCAAAGGTTCATTGACAATGAGATCGGGGAGCGACAATTGGCATATCGCCAGTCGGGGAGGGAAAATCGGGCAAAAAAGATGGGCGTGCACTACTCCGACCGGACGTCTTACGCCGAGGTGGAGCATAGGATGATGGTAAGATTTAATTTTTCTATAACTATAGAAATATATTATTCTGCATTATTTTACTTTGCGGGGCCGATACTAATTTTACTTTATTTTATTTCAAGGGACAAGGAGTGGCCCTGGGGGTAGGCCACATAGACTCAATATTTATATGGCTCTTCGGACGAAGAAGGGGAAGGATAAGGAGGTGTCCCCGAGCATCGCGGCCACGATTGTAAGTAATCCAACAGTTAACTTTTTATTAATTACGTTATAATTTTTTAATTTACTTATTTTACTAATCATGTGTTTTACTTATTTTACTTATTTTATCATTCCAAGCAAAGCTTAAGAAAGTACATGAGTCGCAGTCTGATGCCGACAAGGCATCTATGTCCACTGATGCACTCAGCCAAGTGCTTGGCGCTGATCGCAAGGGGAGGACAAGGGGGGTGAGCTTGCGGATGGCCAAATCTAGGATCATCGGATTGGAGACGAGCGACACCGGATTGGCTCGAACGGTGGACTCGCATGATGCGAAGCTGTCCCGTTTGGAGGCGACGGTCCAAGATATGTTCTCATTCATGAAGCGTTCATTGGGCGGAGACCATAAGGGGAAAGGGAAGGAGAAGGAGAAGGTGGTGGAGGAGGAGGTGCACGAGGACGAGGATGTGGACCTCGCTGCTTCATCGCCGACACGTTTGAGCTCTTATTTTGATGATCCACTTCCCTATTTAGCTCCCTTCGACCGACCGATGTCGACACTTAGTTGACTGAGCGTGTTTATACTGGACATATTTGATGGCCAGCGGATAGGGCGGGGGTTGAGGGGCCTGAATATCGTCTAGGGTGCACTAGTTCATGGACGTGAGCTTCAAGACATGGAGTCCAAGGTGCTCGTCACGCATGTGATGCCTGGGAAGGAGAACTCCCCATTGTGGTTGCGCGAACAATGCGGCATGATGTATATTAGTGGGTGTGTTAATTCATATATCGTGTGGCCTAGTCACCTCCTCAAAGCTAACCTTACCCAAGACATGTAGTGACATTATTTGAATTGAATTATTTTTAAGTTGGTACATTTGGAATTATATTTAGATTATATCGTGATGTATATTGTCTCTATTTTGAATGTATATTTGTGTTATCTTTATTTTATTTGGATATATGATGATTGAACAGGTACAACGTTGCTATAACAGTTACAAATATACTGCTGGACAGTGGCAGTGGCCAAACTACCCAGCAGATTTTTTTTTAATTCTGTCCAGAATTGTCACGGTCATTGACCGTGACAAGTCATTGACAAAGAACCTTGTCACGGATTTGTCACGGTCATTGACCATGACAATTTTTAACCATTGTCACGGGCTTGTCACGGTTCGTAATCGTGATAAACTTGTCAAGGTCAAGGACCGTGACATGACCGTGATAATTCTAACGAACTTGTCACGGTCATTGACCGTGACAAGTCCGTGACAAAAAAAGTTATCACCCCAGAAATTGTCACGGTCATTGACCTTGACAAGTTGAACTTGTCAAGGTCAATGACCGTGACAATTCGGCAGATTTGGTGTAGTGAGATCTCATTTAATATTAGGTACCTTTGCCAACTTTAGGGGATTTATAGTCACTTCAGCGACATATATTTTTTCATAGACAATAACCGATTCTGGGATTTCAGAGAAAGTGGATCTTTTATTCATAACCTCTTTTGAAGCATTATGTATAACCTCTTCTGGAGCGTTATTTGGGCATGGTTTTATATAACCTCCACTTTTGGAGAGTCAAGTAGTTAGGACCTATAGGTTTTCCACGCTTCTGACATACAATAAATTTATTTGCTACCAAATTTATTTTATCCTTCCGGGACAATGATTTTAGCAAGCATATTTGCAACTAGTCCACGTGACATTTGACGTTGCAATATAATTTTTATTTTAATTTTCGCATTGAGCGATACAAGAGATTATATGAGACAAAGTGAAAGTATTCCACGATAATTCTCGTCGTTCTTCAGAAACTAATCATTCTTTAAGAATAATTTATACTTCTGGTACGTTCTATCCTCCACCTAACGAGGAGAATAGTGTCTCATGAAAATAAAATTGCACATATACAATAAATATTGTATTTATCAATGGTTCAATAGAGGGTGAATCTCAAGCACCATATATATCCTTGCATTCACCACATGTTATGAATAATAACTGAGGTGACCAAAATGGTCATTTTATAATAATAAATATTTGAACCATGGAACTGCAGGCTAATGAAAAAGTGCAATTTTACAATGTTAAATATTGTATTGTATAACCCCTTGAATAATGTAATGATTGTTTGCTAGTGTAAGCGTTTGGCTTCCAACACTAAAAGTAGCGCATAATTACTTTTGACTATTTATTTCAATATGGTACCCATGTATACTAATGTCCATAAAAAAAAATTACTTCAAGAATTACTTTAATATAACTCATCGCATATGTATGGCAAGATACCAAATAACAACATCACATAGGCTCTTCTGGAGCCTTAGGTTCATCTATGGTCAAACATTTTACTATATTACTTACTAAGTCTGAAAAATTTCAAAATAATGTGAGTTTCTCATTGTTTGCTAGACAAATGTGTCATTATATGATGATTCTTCACAATTGTTACTTTTAATGTCACATGTATATGAATCTTCAGGTTCATATAAATTATCAAATTAAAACCTAGGACGTCGGGTCCTACATGAAAATAGCTCATAAAGTGCTTAGTGAGAATTATACATAAAACTTCAAGTTTAATATTACTATTGTGGAAGTACATTTTTTTTCCCAAAAGACAAGAATGTGAGTGGACATCCACCAAAAAGTCAAAAGTCACATAATTTAACAGAAATGTTGATTCATGTAATTTTAGGTTATTGAGACTTTATGCATTATTCTCTTAACATTATTAAATACTAGTCAACATAATAAAGTGATTATGACATCAGTTACCAATTTAGACGGAACCGCTCATTTGTCAAAATTTAATTTTTGCATCCTAATGGGTAAATATAAATATAAGGTACGACAGTTTAGTACCTAAGGCTCCAAGGGCATAGGAGCGCTCACAGTCTTGAGCAACTGCCAACTATAAGTATAAGGTGCGACAGTTTAGCACCTAAGGCTCCAAGGGCACCGGAGCGCTCACAGTCTTGAGCAAGTGCCAAATATAAATATAAGGTACGACAGTTTAGTACCTAAGGCTCCAAGGGCATAGGAGCGCTCACAGTCTTGAGCAACTGCCAATAATAAGTATAAGGTGCGACAGTTTAGCACCTAAGGCTCCAAGGGCACCGGAGCGCTCACAGTCTTGAGCAAGTGCCAAATATAAATATAAGGTACGACAGTTTAGTACCTAAGGCTCCAAGGGCATAGGAGCGCTCACAGTCTTGAGCAACTGCCAACGATAAGTATAAGGTGCGACAGTTTAGCACCTAAGGCTCCAAGGGCACCGGAGCGCTCACAGTTTTGAGCAAGTGCCAAATATAAATATAAGGTACGACAGTTTAGTACCTAAGGCTCCAAGGGCATAGGAGCGCTCACAGTCTTGAGCAACTGCCAACTATAAGTATAAGGTGCGACAGTTTAGCACCTAAGGCTCCAAGGGCACCGGAGCGCTCACGGTCTTGAGCAAGTGCCAAATATAAATATAAGGTGTTCCAGATGAGCACCTTAGGCTCTAAGGGCACTGGAGTGCTCACAGTCATGAGCAACTGCCAAGTATAAATAACAGGTACGACAGTTTCGTGCACAAGTCCCTCGACATTACAAGACACTTCTGCACGAGGGGGCTAATATTGAGAAGTCCTCAACCAAGTGAACAAATAGTAAAATAGCTTGGAGTGTGGGGATCCACTTATAGTAGCTCCACCTGCCCAAGATTGCAAGTTTGACAGAAAATAGCCTAGGTCGAGGGGATCCACCTTGAGTGCCCTCTCTTCCCAAACTTGATGCTACAGAATAAGACCAGGGGCGAGAGGCTCACTGCGAGTTACCCCTCTTCCCAAGAAGGAAGTCTACGGAATAAGGCCAAGGGTGAGGGGCTCACCGCGAACAACCCCTCCGCCCAAGATGGAAGGCCACAGAAAAAGGCCATGGGCGAGGGGCTCACTGCGAGAAACCCCTCCTCCCAAGATGGAAGGCCGCAGAAGAAGGCCAAGGGCGAGGGGCACACCACGAGCAACCCCTCCGCCCAAGATAGAAGGTCACAGAAGAAGGCCAAGGGCAAGGGGCTCACCGCGAGCAACCCTTCCGCCTAAGAAGATGGAAGACCGCAGAAGAAGGCCAAGGGCGAGGGGCCCGTCGCGAGCAACCCCTCCGCCCAAGATGAAAGGCCCCAGAAGAAGGCCAAGGGCGAGGGGCTCACCGCGAGTAACCCCTCCGCCCAAGAAGAAGGCCAAGAGCGAGGGGCTCATCGAGAGTAACCCCTCCGCCTCAGATAGAAGGCCACAGAAGAAGGCAAAGGGGCGAGGGGCACACCGCGAGTAACCCCTCCGCCCAAGATGAAAGTCCACAGAAGAAGGCCAAGGGTGAGGGGCTCACTTCAGTTAACCCCTCCGCCCAAGTTTATACTCCTCCGCCCAAGTTTATACTGAGATAAGGAGGTCCACTATAAGTGTCCTCATTTACAAAACTTGGGATGAAGTGACATAACATTTAATGACCCTAAGGGGAATGATGAAGAAATCCTAGGGTCCCAGAAAATAAATGAATTTATGGCGTACAAAGCCTTTTGGTTTACCCAACACAAAAGACTTTGCACGAGGGGCTAATGTAGAAGGGTGTCTACCTATAAAAAAAAGTAAAAATATTATTTTATTAAAAATACTGAGAAGAAACCCAGGGTCCCGACAGAAACTCATATTGAGCAGGAACCCCCCCGGGGTCCCGGTAGAAACTCATATTGAGCAGGAACCCCCGGGTCCCGGTAGAAACTCATACTGGGCGGGAACCCCCCAGGGTCCCGGCAGAAACTCATATTCATCAGGAACCCCCAGCGCCACTGCAAGTATCAGCGTCGCTGCAAGTGTCAACGACGCTGCAAGTATCGGCGCCGCGGCAAGTCTCTACGCCGCTGCAAGGGTCGGCACCGCTTCGAGTGTCAGCGCCGCCGCAAGTGTCGGCGTCACGGCAAGTCTCTACGCCGCTACACGGGTCGGTGCCACTTCAGGTGTCTGCGCCGCTTCAAGTGTCGGCGCCGCGGCAAGTCTCTACGCCGCTGCAAGTGTCCGCGCCGCAGCAAGTCTCTACGCCACCGCAAGCGTCAGCGCCATTTTGAGCGTCGGCGCCACAACAAGGGTCGGCGCCGCCTCACATGTCAGCACCGGTTCAAGCATCAGCGCTACCTCAGGCGTCAACGCCACTTCGAGCGTCGGCGCCACTTCGAGCGTCGGCGCCACAACAAGGGTCGGCGCCACTTCGAGCGTCGGCACCGCAACAAGGGTCGGCGCCGCCTCACCTGTCAGCGCGGATTCAAGCCTCAGCGCTACCTCAGGCGTCAGCGCCACTTTGAGCGTCGGCGCCGTAACAAGGGTCGGCGCCGCCTCACCTGTCAGCGCGGATTCAAGCCTCAGCGCTACCTCAGGCGTCAGCGCCACTTCGAGCGTCGGCACCATTTCGAGCATCGGCGCCGGGATAAGGGTCGGCGCCGCCTCACGCGTCAGCGCCACTTCGAGCGTCGGCGCCACTTCGAGCGTCGGCACCGCAACAAGGGTCGGCGCCACTTCGAGCGTCGGCGCCACAACAAGGGTCGGCGCCGCAACAAGGGTCGGCGCCGCCTCACCTGTCAGCGCGGATTCAAGCCTCAGCGCTACCTCAGGCGTCAGCGCCACTTCGAGCGTCGGCGCCGCAACAAGGGTCGGCGCCGCCTCACCTGTCAGCGCGGATTCAAGCCTCAGCGCTACCTCAAGCGTCAGCGCCACTTCGAGCGTCGGTGCCATTTCGAGCATCGGCGTCGGGACAAGGGTCGGCGCCGCCTCACGCGTCGGCGTCACTTCGAGCGTCGGCGCCGGGACAAGGGTCGGCGCCGCCTCACATGTCAGCGTCGATTCAAGCATCAGCGCTACCTCGGACGTCAGCACCACTCCGAGCGTCGGCGCCGCTTCGAGCGTCGGCGCCACAACAAGGGTCGGCGCCACTGCAGGGGTCACTGCAGAAATGTTATTCGAGAAGTGCTGCTACAGGAGTTTTCATCATGAAACAGCAGGCTCTAAATGAACAACAGCACTAACACTTTACTTTCTTGCACAGGTTGCCTAGTCGAGCAAGCAGGGCTCGAACAGGCGCGTCGGGACCTCCTGGGAGTTTTGGCTTGGCGGCTGAGGGACAAGGTATGTTGAGCAAGCTCAACCACTTAGCACTATAGGAATGAGAGAATACTAGTAGGAAGACCCAGAAGCCACTCGAGGCTACGCACAAAAAATAAACTCTTTACAAGAAAAATGACTTTTCCAGAAGAGGGGGTCCTCGAGGTCTCTCTCAAGAAAAATAACACTTTTTAGAGGGAGTGAGGCCTTAAGGTCCTCTCTCTCAAAGATTTGCAAAATTGCACCACAAGTTACCGTTTCAAAAGATAACTACCAAATCTGTTATTTTGTCTCCATTAGGGGACATATGTGCTTTTTGAGTTTTGGTCGGTGCCAGGTGGCGCCTGCAGAGGGGACAGGCAGCTGCCTGCAGGTAGGGACAAATGGTACACTTCAGACATTGTTCCCCACCAACTCTCTCAATTTTGGCGCCCAAAATCGCCAGCTCATCCCTTACGCCCATGTATAAATAGACCTCTGGGCAAGGTCAAAAGAAAGACAAGAAAAATTGCACTGTTACTCTGCTAAAATATCACCAGACCTACCTAGTATTCTCTCCCTGCTCATTCTCTTAGTGTTGAGTGCCTTGTTCCTTCACTCCCCACTGACAGCCATCACTCTCAGGTGTTTCCCTTGAGAAAATTACTATTTTTGCTGTGAAAGTTCATCTTCTTGCAGGGAGTGAGTTGAAGCTTGAGTTCCATTGTTACCAGAAGGAGAAGTTTTCTTCAGAAGTTGCACAGGAGACCTTGAAGACTTGCAGACAGTGTCCATTGGAGTGGGTCACGCCTCACCCTTTCCAGTTATTCATAGACCCCAGTCTCACTACCCTCCTACATTTGGCGACTCTGCTGGGGAGGTATTCTCACTTTCAATTGACAAAGAAGGTTTTCATGTTTCTAAGAAGCTAGTGTTTGAAGACATTCCATATGGGAATGGAGCTCAAAGAGACCAGGCCACTCAGGTGGATGTGGTGGTGACCGGAGCAAAGGTACCTGCTCCTCCGGGAGGGCAGACCAGCTCACCGGCAACAGCTCCGGTGGCAGAGGCTTATGAGTACATTTTTAAGACTTGGCAAGTTTGGATCAAGATTTTGTAAGACTAGCAGTAACCCCATGTGGAGGGGCAGCCATTCCGGTGGCAATTCCGGTGGAAGTAACGCAGTCGCGGAGGACGGCGCTGGAGCAAGTTGTGACAACCGTCAAGTTTACTGGCAGAACCCCCGGAACCCTGAGTGTTGGGCGAGGAACTCCTCACGCTCATTGATAGCGATGAGGAACCCTTAAGAAAAGAACCCATGGCAGCAACAGCTAACGACGAGGGACCCTCAGCAGTGGGTCCCATAGTGGAAATCCCAAAAGATGGAAAACCTCTAACTGGCGAGGGGGTCGCGACAAACTCACTGGAAAGGGGGTCGCGAGGAACCCTTGTCCAGCAGCACACCCCCGTAGTACCAACAGTCGGCAACACACACCCCACCGCCAAGAAGGAAGTGGAAGGGGAGACCCCTGTAGAAACAACAAATCACTAAGAACCCAGGGGCGAGGAGCCCTAGGTACCTCTCGTCGTCAATAAAGTGTCCATGGCATCAGCAACATACTATCCATGACGCCAATAATGGGCGAGACACCCTGGGTCGTGGAACCTTCGACGTGATAAGAGGTCAGACCCCCCACCAGAAACAAATGGCAAATCGCGCATCTCCCCAAACGCAACACAACCAGTCAAAAAATCATCAACACCACAAGGGGTCGAGACACCCTGGGTCGAGGAACCCTCGACGGGACAAGATGTCGAGACACCCCCAATTTCTGACGAGGGACCCGTATACGCGATGCCAAGCCGCGAGACCCCCGACCGTTGACGACAGGCCACCATACTGTCATAGGACGAGACCCCTATTCCTGAAAAATTCAAAGGCGCCGAGACACCACTGCCCAAGGCAACTAGGTTTTTCGAAGAATCCAAGGTAACTGGCGAGGGATCCTCGGACGTAGGGTCGCCTCGCGGCAAACCATGGGTCGAGACCCCCCTTCTTCAGTAAAAATCATGGGCGTCGAGAGACCCTTCTTCAGTAAAAATCATGGGCGTCGAGAGACCCTTCTTCAGCAAAAAAATCATGGGCGTCGAGAGACCCTCCTTCAGCATAAAATCATGGGCGTCGAGAGACCCTTCTTCAGTAAAAAATCATGGGCGTCGAGACACTCTTCTTCAGCAAAAATAAAAAAATCATGGGCGTCGAGACCCCCCTCTCTCCAACACTGGTTCCGATAGACAAGGAACCCTCCGCGTCTAGACACTCATCACAGGTCGAGACCCCCCGGATGGGAAGTCGAGGAGCGAGGAACTCATGGGCGAGGAACCCCTATTAACATTGGCAGTCAGTGAGTCACCCTCAGACATGAGGTCGACGCGCGAGGAACTCCTACTAGTATTGGCGGTTGGCGAGATACCCTCGGACCACAAGGTCAATATGTGAGGAGCTCGTAGTAGCTTTGAGAGTCAGCGAGACACCCTCGGGCACGAGGTCAGTGCATGAGGAACCCTTGATAGCATTGGTAGTCGGCGAGACACTCTCAGACATGAAGCCGACGCACGAGGAACCTCTATCAACATTAGCAGATATCGAGACACCCGTAGAGGTGAAGTCGACGCGCGAGGAACCCTCGACGCGACATAAGGTCGAGGAACCCTTGACGAAATACAAGGTCGAGATACCCTAGGATATTGGGTCCGACGAGGAACCCTTGACGAAATGAGAGGTCGAGACACCCCCCGTTCACGACAGCGGTCGAGGAACCCATGGGCGGTAATGTCATCGAGGAACCCATGGACAGTAATGCCGTCGAGGAACCCACCTTGATTGACTGTGATTACGAGGAACCCACAGGTACAATCTCCAACAAAATAATCCAAATCTTCCAATAAGGAACGCCCATGTATAGAACTCACGCGCGAGACACCTTTGGGCAGAAAAAACGCTAACTGGCGAGGGACCCCTCACTGTTTGAGGGAATGACGCAATTATAAGGGGCGAGGAACCCTCTCTAGCCAAGTTACCCAAATCAGGGAATGGCGAAGAACCTTCCCTAAGAACCCATAACGCGTGAGGAACCCAGCTTATGGCCCTTTTGGTTAAGTAGCGTCCAAAGACCCCCTGTTTGGAATTCCTTTCGACGAGGAACCCCTGGGTTCTAAGCCCTCCGGTACAAAATCATGAGTGCACGAGGGACCCGAGGTCGCCACCACTAACAGAACTGCAGGCGAGGAACCCCCAACTATTGGGGCAGCACATACATAACCCAGTAACTCGTTAGCAGTAGTCAAAGAACTCTCAAAATACAAATCAGTGTATAAGGAACTCACCAACAAGGGGGTCACGAGGAACCCTCGGCTGGCAGCGCGCCTCCATAGTAACAACAGTTGGCGAGGCGAGGAACCCCCAAAAAAATATTTTCCATCGGTGAAGAACCCACAGTTGTCGAGCAAACCCCTGCTCGTAATGGAATTCACGAGGAACCAACCTTGATTGAGAGTCATGGCGAGGAACCTTTTTTGGGTAGGCGTTATCGCGAGTAACCCTTGTCAATATTGCGCGGCGGCGAGGAACCCTTCTTGGGTAGACGTTCTCGCGAGGAACCCTCAGTGACGAAAGGCCCTTGTAGGGAATCCCTCATAGTTGAAAAATTATTGAGGAACCAAAAGTGGTCGAGTCACCCAACGAGGAACCCCCCGCATTCACAGTAACAAGTGAGGAACCCAGAAGCGAGGATCCCCCCTCAATAACCTGTGGGCGCGAGGAACCCACAATAAATTCAGTTAGGGGACTTTCAAGCGAGGAACCCCCTCCATTACAGGCAGTGGCGAGGGACCAGTACAAGTCCTCGCCCCAAAATTCAACCCGTCGTCAACAGACATATTCACCACTACAAATGAGAAGGTGCCCCGCAGTTAGAGGGGCTACTTCAAAATTTTAACTTGCTCCTCTCATATGCAAGTACCCCTCAGTTAAAGGGGAAACTTTTAAAATTTTAAACTTGCTCAGCTATATGCAAGAACCCCCAGTTAGAGGGGCAACGTCCAAATTTTTACTTGCTCAGTTATATGCAAGTGCCCCGCAGTTAGAGGGGAGCTTCAAAATTTTAACTTGTTCATCTCATATGCAAATACCCCACAATTAGAAGCGGGAAGTTCAATCTTGAGGTTCTCATATAAAAAAAGAGTAACTCAAAGTATTGAACAACTCCAAGTATAAATATAAGGTGCGACAGTTTAGCACCTAAGGCTCCAAGGGCACCGGAGCGCTCACAGTCATGAGCAAGTGCCAAGTATAAATATAAGGTGCGACAGTTTAGCACCTAAGGCTCCAAGGGCACCGGAGCGCTCACAGTCATGAGCAAGTGCCAAATATAAATATAAGGTACGACAGTTTAGTACCTAAGGCTCCAAGGGCATAGGAGCGCTCACAGTCTTGAGCAACTGCCAACTATAAGTATAAGGTGCGACAGTTTAGCACCTAAGGCTCCAAGGGCACCGGAGCGCTCACAGTCTTGAGCAAGTGCCAAATATAAATATAAGGTACGACAGTTTAGTACCTAAGGCTCCAAGGGCATAGGAGCGCTCACAGTCTTGAGCAACTGCCAATAATAAGTATAAGGTGCGACAGTTTAGCACCTAAGGCTCCAAGGGCACCGGAGCGCTCACAGTCTTGAGCAAGTGCCAAATATAAATATAAGGTACGACAGTTTAGTACCTAAGGCTCCAAGGGCATAGGAGCGCTCACAGTCTTGAGCAACTGCCAACGATAAGTATAAGGTGCGACAGTTTAGCACCTAAGGCTCCAAGGGCACCGGAGCGCTCACAGTTTTGAGCAAGTGCCAAATATAAATATAAGGTACGACAGTTTAGTACCTAAGGCTCCAAGGGCATAGGAGCGCTCACAGTCTTGAGCAACTGCCAACTATAAGTATAAGGTGCGACAGTTTAGCACCTAAGGCTCCAAGGGCACCGGAGCGCTCACGGTCTTGAGCAAGTGCCAAATATAAATATAAGGTGTTCCAGATGAGCACCTTAGGCTCTAAGGGCACTGGAGTGCTCACAGTCATGAGCAACTGCCAAGTATAAATAACAGGTACGACAGTTTCGTGCACAAGTCCCTCGACATTACAAGACACTTCTGCACGAGGGGGCTAATATTGAGAAGTCCTCAACCAAGTGAACAAATAGTAAAATAGTTTGGAGTGTGGGGATCCACTTATAGTAGCTCCACCTGCCCAAGATTGCAAGTTTGACAGAAAATAGCCTAGGTCGAGGGGATCCACCTTGAGTGCCCTCTCTTCCCAAACTTGATGCTACAGAATAAGACCAGGGGCGAGAGGCTCACTGCGAGTTACCCCTCTTCCCAAGAAGGAAGTCTACGGAATAAGGCCAAGGGTGAGGGGCTCACCGCGAACAACCCCTCCGCCCAAGATGGAAGGCCACAGAAAAAGGCCATGGGCGAGGGGCTCACTGCGAGAAACCCCTCCTCCCAAGATGGAAGGCCGCAGAAGAAGGCCAAGGGCGAGGGGCACACCACGAGCAACCCCTCCGCCCAAGATAGAAGGTCACAGAAGAAGGCCAAGGGCAAGGGGCTCACCGCGAGCAACCCTTCCGCCTAAGAAGATGGAAGACCGCAGAAGAAGGCCAAGGGCGAGGGGCCCGTCGCGAGCAACCCCTCCGCCCAAGATGAAAGGCCCCAGAAGAAGGCCAAGGGCGAGGGGCTCACCGCGAGTAACCCCTCCGCCCAAGAAGAAGGCCAAGAGCGAGGGGCTCATCGAGAGTAACCCCTCCGCCTCAGATAGAAGGCCACAGAAGAAGGCAAAGGGGCGAGGGGCACACCGCGAGTAACCCCTCCGCCCAAGATGAAAGTCCACAGAAGAAGGCCAAGGGTGAGGGGCTCACTTCAGTTAACCCCTCCGCCCAAGTTTATACTCCTCCGCCCAAGTTTATACTGAGATAAGGAGGTCCACTATAAGTGTCCTCATTTACAAAACTTGGGATGAAGTGACATAACATTTAATGACCCTAAGGGGAATGATGAAGAAATCCTAGGGTCCCAGAAAATAAATGAATTTATGGCGTACAAAGCCTTTTGGTTTACCCAACACAAAAGACTTTGCACGAGGGGCTAATGTAGAAGGGTGTCTACCTATAAAAAAAAGTAAAAATATTATTTTATTAAAAATACTGAGAAGAAACCCAGGGTCCCGACAGAAACTCATATTGAGCAGGAACCCCCCCGGGGTCCCGGTAGAAACTCATATTGAGCAGGAACCCCCGGGTCCCGGTAGAAACTCATACTGGGCGGGAACCCCCCAGGGTCCCGGCAGAAACTCATATTCATCAGGAACCCCCAGCGCCACTGCAAGTATCAGCGTCGCTGCAAGTGTCAACGACGCTGCAAGTATCGGCGCCGCGGCAAGTCTCTACGCCGCTGCAAGGGTCGGCACCGCTTCGAGTGTCAGCGCCGCCGCAAGTGTCGGCGTCACGGCAAGTCTCTACGCCGCTACACGGGTCGGTGCCACTTCAGGTGTCTGCGCCGCTTCAAGTGACGGCGCCGCGGCAAGTCTCTACGCCGCTGCAAGTGTCCGCGCCGCAGCAAGTCTCTACGCCACCGCAAGCGTCAGCGCCATTTTGAGCGTCGGCGCCACAACAAGGGTCGGCGCCGCCTCACATGTCAGCACCGGTTCAAGCATCAGCGCTACCTCAGGCGTCAACGCCACTTCGAGCGTCGGCGCCACTTCGAGCGTCGGCGCCACAACAAGGGTCGGCGCCACTTCGAGCGTCGGCACCGCAACAAGGGTCGGCGCCGCCTCACCTGTCAGCGCGGATTCAAGCCTCAGCGCTACCTCAGGCGTCAGCGCCACTTTGAGCGTCGGCGCCGTAACAAGGGTCGGCGCCGCCTCACCTGTCAGCGCGGATTCAAGCCTCAGCGCTACCTCAGGCGTCAGCGCCACTTCGAGCGTCGGCACCATTTCGAGCATCGGCGCCGGGATAAGGGTCGGCGCCGCCTCACGCGTCAGCGCCACTTCGAGCGTCGGCGCCACTTCGAGCGTCGGCACCGCAACAAGGGTCGGCGCCACTTCGAGCGTCGGCGCCACAACAAGGGTCGGCGCCGCAACAAGGGTCGGCGCCGCCTCACCTGTCAGCGCGGATTCAAGCCTCAGCGCTACCTCAGGCGTCAGCGCCACTTCGAGCGTCGGCGCCGCAACAAGGGTCGGCGCCGCCTCACCTGTCAGCGCGGATTCAAGCCTCAGCGCTACCTCAAGCGTCAGCGCCACTTCGAGCGTCGGTGCCATTTCGAGCATCGGCGTCGGGACAAGGGTCGGCGCCGCCTCACGCGTCGGCGTCACTTCGAGCGTCGGCGCCGGGACAAGGGTCGGCGCCGCCTCACATGTCAGCGTCGATTCAAGCATCAGCGCTACCTCGGACGTCAGCACCACTCCGAGCGTCGGCGCCGCTTCGAGCGTCGGCGCCACAACAAGGGTCGGCGCCACTGCAGGGGTCACTGCAGAAATGTTATTCGAGAAGTGCTGCTACAGGAGTTTTCATCATGAAACAGCAGGCTCTAAATGAACAACAGCACTAACACTTTACTTTCTTGCACAGGTTGCCTAGTCGAGCAAGCAGGGCTCGAACAGGCGCGTCGGGACCTCCTGGGAGTTTTGGCTTGGCGGCTGAGGGACAAGGTATGTTGAGCAAGCTCAACCACTTAGCACTATAGGAATGAGAGAATACTAGTAGGAAGACCCAGAAGCCACTCGAGGCTACGCACAAAAAATAAACTCTTTACAAGAAAAATGACTTTTCCAGAAGAGGGGGTCCTCGAGGTCTCTCTCAAGAAAAATAACACTTTTTAGAGGGAGTGAGGCCTTAAGGTCCTCTCTCTCAAAGATTTGCAAAATTGCACCACAAGTTACCGTTTCAAAAGATAACTACCAAATCTGTTATTTTGTCTCCATTAGGGGACATATGTGCTTTTTGAGTTTTGGTCGGTGCCAGGTGGCGCCTGCAGAGGGGACAGGCAGCTGCCTGCAGGTAGGGACAAATGGTACACTTCAGACATTGTTCCCCACCAACTCTCTCAATTTTGGCGCCCAAAATCGCCAGCTCATCCCTTACGCCCATGTATAAATAGACCCCTGGGCAAGGTCAAAAGAAAGACAAGAAAAATTGCACTGTTACTCTGCTAAAATATCACCAGACCTACCTAGTATTCTCTCCCTGCTCATTCTCTTAGTGTTGAGTGCCTTGTTCCTTCACTCCCCACTGACAGCCATCACTCTCAGGTGTTTCCCTTGAGAAAATTACTATTTTTGCTGTGAAAGTTCATCTTCTTGCAGGGAGTGAGTTGAAGCTTGAGTTCCATTGTTACCAGAAGGAGAAGTTTTCTTCAGAAGTTGCACAGGAGACCTTGAAGACTTGCAGACAGTGTCCATTGGAGTGGGTCACGCCTCACCCTTTCCAGTTATTCATAGACCCCAGTCTCACTACCCTCCTACATTTGGCGACTCTGCTGGGGAGGTATTCTCACTTTCAATTGACAAAGAAGGTTTTCATGTTTCTAAGAAGCTAGTGTTTGAAGACATTCCATATGGGAATGGAGCTCAAAGAGACCAGGCCACTCAGGTGGATGTGGTGGTGACCGGAGCAAAGGTACCTGCTCCTCCGGGAGGGCAGACCAGCTCACCGGCAACAGCTCCGGTGGCAGAGGCTTATGAGTACATTTTTAAGACTTGGCAAGTTTGGATCAAGATTTTGTAAGACTAGCAGTAACCCCATGTGGAGGGGCAGCCATTCCGGTGGCAATTCCGGTGGAAGTAACGCAGTCGCGGAGGACGGCGCTGGAGCAAGTTGTGACAACCGTCAAGTTTACTGGCAGAACCCCCGGAACCCTGAGTGTTGGGCGAGGAACTCCTCACGCTCATTGATAGCGATGAGGAACCCTTAAGAAAAGAACCCATGGCAGCAACAGCTAACGACGAGGGACCCTCAGCAGTGGGTCCCATAGTGGAAATCCCAAAAGATGGAAAACCTCTAACTGGCGAGGGGGTCGCGACAAACTCACTGGAAAGGGGGTCGCGAGGAACCCTTGTCCAGCAGCACACCCCCGTAGTACCAACAGTCGGCAACACACACCCCACCGCCAAGAAGGAAGTGGAAGGGGAGACCCCTGTAGAAACAACAAATCACTAAGAACCCAGGGGCGAGGAGCCCTAGGTACCTCTCGTCGTCAATAAAGTGTCCATGGCATCAGCAACATACTATCCATGACGCCAATAATGGGCGAGACACCCTGGGTCGTGGAACCTTCGACGTGATAAGAGGTCAGACCCCCCACCAGAAACAAATGGCAAATCGCGCATCTCCCCAAACGCAACACAACCAGTCAAAAAATCATCAACACCACAAGGGGTCGAGACACCCTGGGTCGAGGAACCCTCGACGGGACAAGATGTCGAGACACCCCCAATTTCTGACGAGGGACCCGTATACGCGATGCCAAGCCGCGAGACCCCCGACCGTTGACGACAGGCCACCATACTGTCATAGGACGAGACCCCTATTCCTGAAAAATTCAAAGGCGCCGAGACACCACTGCCCAAGGCAACTAGGTTTTTCGAAGAATCCAAGGTAACTGGCGAGGGATCCTCGGACGTAGGGTCGCCTCGCGGCAAACCATGGGTCGAGACCCCCCTTCTTCAGTAAAAATCATGGGCGTCGAGAGACCCTTCTTCAGTAAAAATCATGGGCGTCGAGAGACCCTTCTTCAGCAAAAAAATCATGGGCGTCGAGAGACCCTCCTTCAGCATAAAATCATGGGCGTCGAGAGACCCTTCTTCAGTAAAAAATCATGGGCGTCGAGACACTCTTCTTCAGCAAAAATAAAAAAATCATGGGCGTCGAGACCCCCCTCTCTCCAACACTGGTTCCGATAGACAAGGAACCCTCCGCGTCTAGACACTCATCACAGGTCGAGACCCCCCGGATGGGAAGTCGAGGAGCGAGGAACTCATGGGCGAGGAACCCCTATTAACATTGGCAGTCAGTGAGTCACCCTCAGACATGAGGTCGACGCGCGAGGAACTCCTACTAGTATTGGCGGTTGGCGAGATACCCTCGGACCACAAGGTCAATATGTGAGGAGCTCGTAGTAGCTTTGAGAGTCAGCGAGACACCCTCGGGCACGAGGTCAGTGCATGAGGAACCCTTGATAGCATTGGTAGTCGGCGAGACACTCTCAGACATGAAGCCGACGCACGAGGAACCTCTATCAACATTAGCAGATATCGAGACACCCGTAGAGGTGAAGTCGACGCGCGAGGAACCCTCGACGCGACATAAGGTCGAGGAACCCTTGACGAAATACAAGGTCGAGATACCCTAGGATATTGGGTCCGACGAGGAACCCTTGACGAAATGAGAGGTCGAGACACCCCCCGTTCACGACAGCGGTCGAGGAACCCATGGGCGGTAATGTCATCGAGGAACCCATGGACAGTAATGCCGTCGAGGAACCCACCTTGATTGACTGTGATTACGAGGAACCCACAGGTACAATCTCCAACAAAATAATCCAAATCTTCCAATAAGGAACGCCCATGTATAGAACTCACGCGCGAGACACCTTTGGGCAGAAAAAACGCTAACTGGCGAGGGACCCCTCACTGTTTGAGGGAATGACGCAATTATAAGGGGCGAGGAACCCTCTCTAGCCAAGTTACCCAAATCAGGGAATGGCGAAGAACCTTCCCTAAGAACCCATAACGCGTGAGGAACCCAGCTTATGGCCCTTTTGGTTAAGTAGCGTCCAAAGACCCCCTGTTTGGAATTCCTTTCGACGAGGAACCCCTGGGTTCTAAGCCCTCCGGTACAAAATCATGAGTGCACGAGGGACCCGAGGTCGCCACCACTAACAGAACTGCAGGCGAGGAACCCCCAACTATTGGGGCAGCACATACATAACCCAGTAACTCGTTAGCAGTAGTCAAAGAACTCTCAAAATACAAATCAGTGTATAAGGAACTCACCAACAAGGGGGTCACGAGGAACCCTCGGCTGGCAGCGCGCCTCCATAGTAACAACAGTTGGCGAGGCGAGGAACCCCCAAAAAAATATTTTCCATCGGTGAAGAACCCACAGTTGTCGAGCAAACCCCTGCTCGTAATGGAATTCACGAGGAACCAACCTTGATTGAGAGTCATGGCGAGGAACCTTTTTTGGGTAGGCGTTATCGCGAGTAACCCTTGTCAATATTGCGCGGCGGCGAGGAACCCTTCTTGGGTAGACGTTCTCGCGAGGAACCCTCAGTGACGAAAGGCCCTTGTAGGGAATCCCTCATAGTTGAAAAATTATTGAGGAACCAAAAGTGGTCGAGTCACCCAACGAGGAACCCCCCGCATTCACAGTAACAAGTGAGGAACCCAGAAGCGAGGATCCCCCCTCAATAACCTGTGGGCGCGAGGAACCCACAATAAATTCAGTTAGGGGACTTTCAAGCGAGGAACCCCCTCCATTACAGGCAGTGGCGAGGGACCAGTACAAGTCCTCGCCCCAAAATTCAACCCGTCGTCAACAGACATATTCACCACTACAAATGAGAAGGTGCCCCGCAGTTAGAGGGGCTACTTCAAAATTTTAACTTGCTCCTCTCATATGCAAGTACCCCTCAGTTAAAGGGGAAACTTTTAAAATTTTAAACTTGCTCAGCTATATGCAAGTACCCCCAGTTAGAGGGGCAACGTCCAAATTTTTACTTGCTCAGTTATATGCAAGTGCCCCGCAGTTAGAGGGGAGCTTCAAAATTTTAACTTGTTCATCTCATATGCAAATACCCCACAATTAGAAGCGGGAAGTTCAATCTTGAGGTTCTCATATAAAAAAAGAGTAACTCAAAGTATTGAACAACTCCAAGTATAAATATAAGGTGCGACAGTTTAGCACCTAAGGCTCCAAGGGCACCGGAGCGCTCACAGTCATGAGCAAGTGCCAAGTATAAATATAAGGTGCGACAGTTTAGCACCTAAGGCTCCAAGGGCACCGGAGCGCTCACAGTCATGAGCAAGTGCCAAATATAAATATAAGGTACGACAGTTTAGTACCTAAGGCTCCAAGGGCATAGGAGCGCTCACAGTCTTGAGCAACTGCCAACTATAAGTATAAGGTGCGACAGTTTAGCACCTAAGGCTCCAAGGGCACCGGAGCGCTCACAGTCTTGAGCAAGTGCCAAATATAAATATAAGGTACGACAGTTTAGTACCTAAGGCTCCAAGGGCATAGGAGCGCTCACAGTCTTGAGCAACTGCCAATAATAAGTATAAGGTGCGACAGTTTAGCACCTAAGGCTCCAAGGGCACCGGAGCGCTCACAGTCTTGAGCAAGTGCCAAATATAAATATAAGGTACGACAGTTTAGTACCTAAGGCTCCAAGGGCATAGGAGCGCTCACAGTCTTGAGCAACTGCCAACGATAAGTATAAGGTGCGACAGTTTAGCACCTAAGGCTCCAAGGGCACCGGAGCGCTCACAGTTTTGAGCAAGTGCCAAATATAAATATAAGGTACGACAGTTTAGTACCTAAGGCTCCAAGGGCATAGGAGCGCTCACAGTCTTGAGCAACTGCCAACTATAAGTATAAGGTGCGACAGTTTAGCACCTAAGGCTCCAAGGGCACCGGAGCGCTCACGGTCTTGAGCAAGTGCCAAATATAAATATAAGGTGTTCCAGATGAGCACCTTAGGCTCTAAGGGCACTGGAGTGCTCACAGTCATGAGCAACTGCCAAGTATAAATAACAGGTACGACAGTTTCGTGCACAAGTCCCTCGACATTACAAGACACTTCTGCACGAGGGGGCTAATATTGAGAAGTCCTCAACCAAGTGAACAAATAGTAAAATAGCTTGGAGTGTGGGGATCCACTTATAGTAGCTCCACCTGCCCAAGATTGCAAGTTTGACAGAAAATAGCCTAGGTCGAGGGGATCCACCTTGAGTGCCCTCTCTTCCCAAACTTGATGCTACAGAATAAGACCAGGGGCGAGAGGCTCACTGCGAGTTACCCCTCTTCCCAAGAAGGAAGTCTACGGAATAAGGCCAAGGGTGAGGGGCTCACCGCGAACAACCCCTCCGCCCAAGATGGAAGGCCACAGAAAAAGGCCATGGGCGAGGGGCTCACTGCGAGAAACCCCTCCTCCCAAGATGGAAGGCCGCAGAAGAAGGCCAAGGGCGAGGGGCACACCACGAGCAACCCCTCCGCCCAAGATAGAAGGTCACAGAAGAAGGCCAAGGGCAAGGGGCTCACCGCGAGCAACCCTTCCGCCTAAGAAGATGGAAGACCGCAGAAGAAGGCCAAGGGCGAGGGGCCCGTCGCGAGCAACCCCTCCGCCCAAGATGAAAGGCCCCAGAAGAAGGCCAAGGGCGAGGGGCTCACCGCGAGTAACCCCTCCGCCCAAGAAGAAGGCCAAGAGCGAGGGGCTCATCGAGAGTAACCCCTCCGCCTCAGATAGAAGGCCACAGAAGAAGGCAAAGGGGCGAGGGGCACACCGCGAGTAACCCCTCCGCCCAAGATGAAAGTCCACAGAAGAAGGCCAAGGGTGAGGGGCTCACTTCAGTTAACCCCTCCGCCCAAGTTTATACTCCTCCGCCCAAGTTTATACTGAGATAAGGAGGTCCACTATAAGTGTCCTCATTTACAAAACTTGGGATGAAGTGACATAACATTTAATGACCCTAAGGGGAATGATGAAGAAATCCTAGGGTCCCAGAAAATAAATGAATTTATGGCGTACAAAGCCTTTTGGTTTACCCAACACAAAAGACTTTGCACGAGGGGCTAATGTAGAAGGGTGTCTACCTATAAAAAAAAGTAAAAATATTATTTTATTAAAAATACTGAGAAGAAACCCAGGGTCCCGACAGAAACTCATATTGAGCAGGAACCCCCCCGGGGTCCCGGTAGAAACTCATATTGAGCAGGAACCCCCGGGTCCCGGTAGAAACTCATACTGGGCGGGAACCCCCCAGGGTCCCGGCAGAAACTCATATTCATCAGGAACCCCCAGCGCCACTGCAAGTATCAGCGTCGCTGCAAGTGTCAACGACGCTGCAAGTATCGGCGCCGCGGCAAGTCTCTACGCCGCTGCAAGGGTCGGCACCGCTTCGAGTGTCAGCGCCGCCGCAAGTGTCGGCGTCACGGCAAGTCTCTACGCCGCTACACGGGTCGGTGCCACTTCAGGTGTCTGCGCCGCTTCAAGTGTCGGCGCCGCGGCAAGTCTCTACGCCGCTGCAAGTGTCCGCGCCGCAGCAAGTCTCTACGCCACCGCAAGCGTCAGCGCCATTTTGAGCGTCGGCGCCACAACAAGGGTCGGCGCCGCCTCACATGTCAGCACCGGTTCAAGCATCAGCGCTACCTCAGGCGTCAACGCCACTTCGAGCGTCGGCGCCACTTCGAGCGTCGGCGCCACAACAAGGGTCGGCGCCACTTCGAGCGTCGGCACCGCAACAAGGGTCGGCGCCGCCTCACCTGTCAGCGCGGATTCAAGCCTCAGCGCTACCTCAGGCGTCAGCGCCACTTTGAGCGTCGGCGCCGTAACAAGGGTCGGCGCCGCCTCACCTGTCAGCGCGGATTCAAGCCTCAGCGCTACCTCAGGCGTCAGCGCCACTTCGAGCGTCGGCACCATTTCGAGCATCGGCGCCGGGATAAGGGTCGGCGCCGCCTCACGCGTCAGCGCCACTTCGAGCGTCGGCGCCACTTCGAGCGTCGGCACCGCAACAAGGGTCGGCGCCACTTCGAGCGTCGGCGCCACAACAAGGGTCGGCGCCGCAACAAGGGTCGGCGCCGCCTCACCTGTCAGCGCGGATTCAAGCCTCAGTGCTACCTCAGGCGTCAGCGCCACTTCGAGCGTCGGCGCCGCAACAAGGGTCGGCGCCGCCTCACCTGTCAGCGCGGATTCAAGCCTCAGCGCTACCTCAAGCGTCAGCGCCACTTCGAGCGTCGGTGCCATTTCGAGCATCGGCGTCGGGACAAGGGTCGGCGCCGCCTCACGCGTCGGCGTCACTTCGAGCGTCGGCGCCGGGACAAGGGTCGGCGCCGCCTCACATGTCAGCGTCGATTCAAGCATCAGCGCTACCTCGGACGTCAGCACCACTCCGAGCGTCGGCGCCGCTTCGAGCGTCGGCGCCACAACAAGGGTCGGCGCCACTGCAGGGGTCACTGCAGAAATGTTATTCGAGAAGTGCTGCTACAGAAGTTTTCATCATGAAACAGCAGGCTCTAAATGAACAACAGCACTAACACTTTACTTTCTTGCACAGGTTGCCTAGTCGAGCAAGCAGGGCTCGAACAGGCGCGTCGGGACCTCCTGGGAGTTTTGGCTTGGCGGCTGAGGGACAAGGTATGTTGAGCAAGCTCAACCACTTAGCACTATAGGAATGAGAGAATACTAGTAGGAAGACCCAGAAGCCACTCGAGGCTACGCACAAAAAATAAACTCTTTACAAGAAAAATGACTTTTCCAGAAGAGGGGGTCCTCGAGGTCTCTCTCAAGAAAAATAACACTTTTTAGAGGGAGTGAGGCCTTAAGGTCCTCTCTCTCAAAGATTTGCAAAATTGCACCACAAGTTACCGTTTCAAAAGATAACTACCAAATCTGTTATTTTGTCTCCATTAGGGGACATATGTGCTTTTTGAGTTTTGGTCGGTGCCAGGTGGCGCCTGCAGAGGGGACAGGCAGCTGCCTGCAGGTAGGGACAAATGGTACACTTCAGACATTGTTCCCCACCAACTCTCTCAATTTTGGCGCCCAAAATCGCCAGCTCATCCCTTACGCCCATGTATAAATAGACCCCTGGGCAAGGTCAAAAGAAAGACAAGAAAAATTGCACTGTTACTCTGCTAAAATATCACCAGACCTACCTAGTATTCTCTCCCTGCTCATTCTCTTAGTGTTGAGTGCCTTGTTCCTTCACTCCCCACTGACAGCCATCACTCTCAGGTGTTTCCCTTGAGAAAATTACTATTTTTGCTGTGAAAGTTCATCTTCTTGCAGGGAGTGAGTTGAAGCTTGAGTTCCATTGTTACCAGAAGGAGAAGTTTTCTTCAGAAGTTGCACAGGAGACCTTGAAGACTTGCAGACAGTGTCCATTGGAGTGGGTCACGCCTCACCCTTTCCAGTTATTCATAGACCCCAGTCTCACTACCCTCCTACAAAACTAATAAGGAGAATAATATTCCTTAATGACTTATTTTTTGCTATGGATAAATTTAATCATCAAAAACATTTAGATCAAACTACATTAAGTATCTAAAGAAGAAACTACTCCATCCGTCCCAAATTAATGGTCTTTTTTTCCTATTTAATCCATCCCAAATAAATAATTAATAGTCTTGCTTCTAAAAATAGTAATTAAAACTAGATGAAACTATACAATAACCCTTGCGAACAATACCCATGTGAGAACCATGATCGAAGCGCATGTCTTGCATTCAAAGGTATTCCATATTTTTAGGAGGATAAACATGGAAAATAAAACTTTTTTTCTAAAGATGTTTGACTTTCAAATAACTACTATTAATTTGGGGTAAAGAAAGTAACGTTCAAGCATAAACCAAATTCAAGTAGGCGCCTTTTGCAAAAGATTTTTGTTAATAATTTGATATTCTTCCAGGGAAAATATAAAATTTTGTTCGTCAAAAAGTAGTCAATGATTTAGTTCTTCCTTTTCTAGTTCTACCTTATGGGTAGAAGATTTTGAGGTAGAGACCAAACTTCCACGAGGTGTTTCCATTGCCTTTTTTCAATGCAACACTTCCACATAATTTGGTTTTCCTGCAGCAACCACCAAAAAAGATTGTGGATGTGAACTGGGGTATATAGGGAATACAAAACAAGAAACGATACAAAAAGAAAAATACTTAATTAGCATATAATGAAGCATTGCTGATATAATTTAACATGGTGCAAAAATAAATATGAAAAGTAGATTTCTCTAAGAAACTTTTAACAGTTATTTATATGCTAACAGGAGATATGATGCAATGAAGCAAAATATTATTCAAATTAATTGTTTTGAAGCACAAATCAGATTATAATATATAATATAGTTGTCACTGTAACTTACATTTATCATGAATCAAAGGCGATAGAAGTTGTGATCAGTCATATAGCTTCATCTCCAAGCATAGGCAGTTCTTCCACTATTTGGAAGGAGGCCATCCTTCGCCATTTCATTAAGAACATTAAATACCACATCCATGTTCCCTTGCTTGTGGTTGATATCAACAAGCACTTTCGCAAGCTCTGCATCACTAACCTGACAGCTTCTCAATGTGTTCTCTATAACTCGACTCAATTCATCACTCATTCCGCATTTCAAAAGATCTTTAATTAATGCAATCACAGTCACTGTATGAGGAACAAACCCGTGACCCATCATCTCCTTGTACAGATTAAAGGCTTTCTGCATATTCCCACCCCTACAATGGCCATGTATCATGACATTATATACTGCTTCGTTAGGCTTGTGGTTTCGTTGAAGTATTGATTCAAACACTCTGTCTGCTTCTTTCATCAAACCCTTCATACAAAAACCCTTTATTAGAGCTACCACACTCTTACATTCAATATTACTACAGTTCTCAATTAGTGTATTATATGTGACATTAGCGGGAACAGCGTCTTCATAAAACAACTTGAAGAGAAGCTGCTTTGCCTCTCTTGTCCGAGCTTGTTTACTAAGACCATTGATTAGCACATTGTAAGTAACAACATCAGGAAGCAAGCCCTTCTTAATCATTTCATCATGCAGATGCAGAGCACTATTGACATCCCCTTCTACACAATAAGCATTTATCAAAGTAGTGTATGTGCTTTCATCAGGGGGCAGACCCATTCTCAGCATCTCTTGGAAAAGATCACAAGCTTCATCCAATTTCCTCTGCTCACAAAGACCTTGAATCAACGATGAATAGGTAATGGCATCTGGTATAACTCCCTTCTCCACCATCTCGCGATTCATTTCAAACGCCTTATCCAAATTCTGATTTCTACAAAACCCAGATATGATGGTACTATAACTTACAACATCTGGGGCTACCCCTTTCACCCCCATATCTCTAAGCACCTCCAGAGCATCTTCCATCCTGCCCAATATACAGTGTCCATTGATTAATGCATTGTAAGTTACAATTGAAGGTAAGAAACCACTCTGACTCATCTCATCAAAAACTCGATAGGCTTCATCCATAAACCCTTGCTGAGAGAACCCATCAATCAATGTGGTATACGTTCTCTCATTTGGCCGTAATCCCCTAACGTGCATCTGATCGAAAAACTCCATTGCTCGACGCAAGTTCTTCGCCTTACACATGCTACTAATCAATGATGTATACGTAACAACATTCGGAGACAACCCATTCCTCATCATTTCCGCATGCAAAACAAGAGCTTGGTGAAAATTCCCTTCTTTACAATAACCATTCACAAGCGTATTATACGTGACCTCATCAGGAACAAGACCCCTCCGAGTCATCTCCTCAACAACCTCACTCGTCTCCTTCATCCTCCCTTCTAAACACAATCCATTTATTATCACATTATACGATATTATATTCGGCTCCAAATCCCTCATTGACATGGATTCAAACATTTTGAGTGCATCATCAATCCTCCCAATTTTACAATGAGCATCGATCAACGTGTTATAAGTAATAACATTAGGCACATAACCTTTCTTCTCCATCTCATTAAAAAGCTCCAAACCCTTATCTAATTCCTTAACCCCGCAAAACCCGCGAATCAATATATTATAAGTATACACATTTGGTGTAACTCTATTTCTCACCATATCTTTATACATATCCTCAGCTGATTCCATGGACACATGAGAGTGAGACCTAATAATTGCATCCAAAACTGAATTATAAGACAAGACACCAGGCATAAAGCCATTAAGTTTTGCTAAATTGATAGTGTTCAAAGCTCTATCAATCATTTTCAAGTGAGAATATGATTTCACCATTAAATCAAAAACTGAAGAGCTAGAATTGAAATCATGGTATGAATCTTTGAGACATTGAAAGACAAAATTGCCATTGTCTTCATTTATAGCAACATCTTGGGCGAGGGATTGAGCTGTTTTGTAGAGTTTGAATCTGGTGAGAATGTGGAGGGTTAGACACTTGCATGTTTGATCAAAGAAGGGGAGGTGATGAGCCCAATTGAGGAACTTTAGGGTTAGGTTTTTGTCGAACTGGGACAGGTGAAGTAAATAGGAGGCGGATTGAGGGGTAAATTGGGAAGAGATGGAATCTAGGTGGAATAGTTGGTGGCGTTTGAGGATGGTGATGGCTTTGTCGACGAGTTGGGGATCGGAGTAGGAGGGTGAGGGGAGAGAGGAGAAGGCTGAATTTACGGAAAGGGGTAGCAGAGGTGAGAGGGGAAGAGCTCTGTGGTGGGGTTTAAGAAGGGGCATTTCGGGAACGTCGAAATAGGACTACGGTTTAGGAGAGAGCTGACAGGGAAGACCATATATACCGGACAGCATAGTGAAGATGAACACGGAACCACCCATTACAACTATATTTATTAAGAAAAATTTTATTTGACCGAATTTTAGACAAATTATTTTCAGACACACTTACGTGGCTGCTTGCTATTAATTGATTTTTGGGGTCCACGCCAGTGGGACCTACAAACCAACAAATAACACGCCGCCACGTCAGTGTGTCCGGAAAAAGTTTGTCTAAAATTCGGTCACAGTAGAATTACTCATTTATTAAAAAACAAGGTCCTTCTACGGCGATTCAAAATTGAGATTCGCTGATATGGCGTGTCATGATTCGTTAGCGTTGTTGACACGAACCCACGTTCATAAGGAATCAATCAATGATGGCACGCCATGTCAGCAAGAATTCCAATTTTGAGTCGCAATCAAGAGTCAGCCTACCATTTTTCTAAAAGAAAAAGAATAATCTTGGATTCATCCCTGATTTTGTAAAGTATACCTATTAAAAAATAATTAATAAGCTTATTCATTAAATGGGACATTTTCAAAGGAGATGTATTGTCACAATTTAATGGATTAACTTAATGATATCTTTAAAACTAACAAAAGTTACGAATGAATTCAATATCAATCTTAAATTGGTATGCCCTACTTATACTTAAACTCCAAACAATATTTTAAACCCAAATACCTTCTCACTTTATATTCTTCCTCTCGAATCAAAACTCTAATTTTCCATCCAACCCTAAAACTAGAGGTCGCAATTTTGAGAACAAAATGATAACACGAAACGAAACGAAATTGATACGGTCTTTCGTGTTCGGATCGTGTTTTTGAACCCGCATCAGATAGTGCCGTGCTCGTATCCAATTTCTGCCATGAAATTGATCCGAGAGTGACACGATAGTTATCTAATTAAAGACATGATATAAACCTTACGTGGAGCCACTATCGACCTCATTTAGACTCATTATTAACCCACTATTTTTTTAATTGCTCACTAACTAGTCTAATCGTGTCCAATCATGTCAAGTCGGGGTGGGTCTAATCGTGTCCAATCGAACTCTATTTACTTATCATGTTATCATGTCGTGTTGTGTCTTTTCGTATTTTTAACGTGTCATGTTCGAGTTAAGGAAAGTCATGTCGTGTTCGGGTCTGCTGGCCCGTTGATCCATTTTGCCACCCCGACCTAAAACCACCACCACCACCTCCTCCCTCCTCCTCCACTGATTCAAAAAAAATAAACTCTTCATTTCCATCCCTTTGCATATATGTCCAAATGGTGACCAAATCATCATTAAAGCATGTTTGTCATGTTTAACTTGAAACTACGACACATATATTATTGAAGACAACTCCTACCAGAGATGTAAAGTCATATCTCACTATTTCCGTTTGGATCACATCTATTTAATGTTGGATGGGTTAAAGATAAAATGGGATCATATCTAAAGAGTTACTACTCAAGCTTCCATTATGTTCTCCCCAATAGGCAATGGCCAAAACGGTAACAACAGTCGTTGGCCAACCAAGACGACAACAATTCCTTGTATCGCAAAATAATTTAAGAATGGTGTTTGATGATTTATGTTAAGTTCGTTCATTTTCATCAAAATATTTTTAATTTTCTATTGTATATAGGATGCAAACACTATGTTTGTTATTATGTTTAATGATTCATAGATGATAAAGATACTCCACCAATCTATAAGGCATCTTTAAGATCATATTCCATCCCAATTTTGATACGGATACTATACTCAAGGTGCATGCCTTTATGTATTAATGAAGCCAACCAGTTGAAAGTCAAAATCGTATGCCCATTTCAGTGATAGAAATGAATAATTTTCTTTTGTTGAAATAGTTGGGGTGAATCAGTGGAGGAGGAGAAGGAAATAGCGGTGGTTTCAGGATTAGATGAAAATTTAGGGTTTTGATTTGGGGAACAGTACACTAAAACTGTCGACTTATCACGGTTATTGACCGTGACAAGTAAGGGGGTGACAACTTCTTTGTCACGGACAAGTTCATTAGACTTGTCACGATCCTATCACGGTCAGACCTTGACAAGTTTTTGTCAAGGTCAAAGACCGTGACAAGCCTGTGACAAGTCAAAAAAAATTATCACGGTCAAAGACCGTGATAAGTCCGTGATAAGTTTCTTTGTCACAAACTTGTCATGGTTTTTTACCGTGATAATTTTGGACAGAATTTAAAAAAAAACTATTGGACAGTATGGCCACCGCCACTGCCCAGCAGTATATTTGTACCTGTTATAACAAAATTGTACCTGTTCAAACAACATATATATCCAAATAAAATACAAATCATATACCAAATCAAGGCATTTATAATCCATATCCAAATTAAATAGAAATGCAAATATCCATCATATCCAAACCAAATTGTACCAAAATCAAAAGAATATAAATATAATATAATATAATTTTCAAAATAAAAAAAGATAGAAATAATGTCAATCTTCAGCAGGTCGGAGGAGGATGGAAGGCCACATAGCATATGAATTCACACACACCCCAATATGTTGAACGCCGCATTGTTTGCGCAACCACACAGTGAGTTCTCCTTTCCCTCCACCACATGCATTACGCACACTCTTGACTCAATGTCTTCGAGGGGACGTCCATGAATCGGCATACCCAGGCAGAAGTTTGGATCCCTCAACCACCTCGCTATCGGCAGGACACAATACATGTCGAGTAGATGCACACTTGACCAACCGAGTGTTGACATAGGCCGCTCGATGGGGGTTATGATGGGAAATGGATCATCATATAGTATTGAGTCCGTGCGTATCGGTTATGAAGCAATGTCGTCAATATTGGCGTCCTCCTCCTCCTCCTCCTCCTCCTCCTCTACCACCTTACCCTTTCCCTTGCCCAACTGACGCTTCATGAAGGAGTACATATCTAGGATTGTTGCCTCTAACCTTGATAGTTTATCGTCATAATAGTCCACCTTATGGGCCAACCCGCTGTTGCTCGTCTCCATGCCGAAGATCCTGGACTTCCCCACCAGCGAGCTCACCCCCCCTAAGTCCTCCCCTTGTGATCCGGCAAGTGCGTCCGTAGCCAAAGATGCTTTGTCGGCATCAGAGTGCGATCCATGCACTTCCTTAAGCTTTGCCTGAAAAAATAAAAAGTACACGATTAGTTAATTAAGTAAATAAAAAAATTATAACATAATTAAAAAACATTAAATATTTATAACTTCTACAATGGTGGTTGTGACGCTCGGGGTCACCTCCTTGTCCTTCCCCTTTTTCGTCTAAATTGCCACATGGGCATCGAGCCTATGCGACCTACTCCCAGGGATACTCCCCGTCTCTTGAAATATAATAATACATAATTAGTAAGTAATGCAAATTAATGCTAAATTATAATAACTAAAATTAAAGAAAATTAAAAACTTACCATCTTGTGCTCCACCTTGGCGTAAAACGCCAGCCCAGAGTAGTGCACATCCAACTTTTTCGCCCGGTTCTCCCTCCCCGATTGGCAAGATGCCAATTGCCTCTCCACTACACCAAAAGGCTAAATTGTCAACTTTCAACCGATCAGACATGTCACGGTCATTGACCGTGACAAAAAATATAATTTTTTTTATCACGATCAAAGACCGTAACCGATCCGTGACAACCCTTGCACCTCTTTTTTTTTCACCGATTTGTTTCCCCCCAAATTCTCTCTCTCTCTCTACTTTCAGGTCCATTTTTTCCTCTCTCTTATGTGTATGTGTGTGTATATGTATACGTGTGTGTGTGTGCAGGTGGGTGCGTGTGTATGTGCGTGTGGGTGGGTGTGCAGGTGGGGGCGACGGAGGGGCAGGGGGGGCAGTGGAGGGGCTGGGAGCAATGGGGGGCAGGGGGTGTGTGGGGGTGGGGGCAGGGTGGTGGTGGTAGGGTGTGTGTGTGTATAGATGGGGGGGGGGGGGGGGGGAGTGTGTGTGTGTGTCATATGATTATAAAATTATTAAATTATTAACATAAATTATAGAAAACTATATGCTCCTTAAGTTCACAAAAGTTTTTGGTTCCATTGATTTGACAACACAAACCTAATAGGTATTGTTAATACTGAAATTAATAGGTATTGTTAATATTGATTGAATCTTACTATTTAAAGAATAAAATTAATTTGACATTACAAATATTATTTGTGTATTCTTATTTAGGTTTGAAATTGATTAGAAATTGATAATGTTGATTGGGTGTTATTATTTAGGGATTGAAGCTAATTAGTCATATGTATTTAATTTCTTATGTTGTTGGAAATGAATTAATTGAGTAGATGAATTAGAAGGAGTACGGGATACACATTTGTTGGTTTCTTGTTGTTGTTTGATTATATTGGACAGATGTGGTTGGATATGGAAGTTGGTTGTTTAATTTTTTTAAAATTCTTAATTTAATTCACACTAATAAATCCTTAAATAATTATATTGTCTTAATTTGTTGGGTTGGTTAATTTTGGAAGTGGCACGACCACTGAATTATTGTTCAAATGGGAGGGGGGAGAGTCTTCAACTTTTTTCTAAAATTACTTTATGTGACGACCCGTTCGAGAGTGGCACGACCACGGACTTATGATAACTAAATGAAACATACTTGAAATTACATATAGTGCGCATAGATACTAACCTTCTAGTTCTTATGCGTACGCATTCAATAGCCTTTAGACCCGTTAGAGAGTCATTACTCCTGTAATGAGATCTCTCAAATTGTCCCGTTTGGACAGTTTGGGACTGCATAGTTTCTGTATAATAATATTCTTAGTGGCTTAAACTTGTTACTTTTGGAGAAAGTTCTACAGTCGTATCTTAATGTTCTCTGGGGACATACTAGATGATGCGATTTTAAGTGTTATTTCAATTATCAATTGAAATAACACTCACACTTACGAATCTACGTCGTGTACTTGGAGAACTATAGGGGTATGCTTCCGAATTTTCCTCAAATTGGAACAATATGCATGAGTTGTTAAGTATATTATAGAATATGTGGTCTTGAATTGGATAGGGCCACTCACCCTTTAGAGGAGATAGAGGAAATAGGAATTAATATTATAAATCTAATTTGAATTTGAAATTTAAAAATTGAATATAAATAAGACGTAATTAAATGAAACATACTATAAATTTTATACAACAAGTAATAAGTGATTGTTTACACTAATGGGAACTAAATGTTCACAATTTTGTTTATACTAATCCAAGAATATACGCTTCTTATCTATAATAGGTGATTATTTGTAGTAGCTGTGATGGGATATCCTAAATACAAAGAGTGAATGAGTGAGACAAATAAATTAGGAGATGTTTTTCGCAGAGGTACTAATGAATTTGTGAAATACGCAAAGAGATGTCATAATGATGAAGAGTTTTCGTGTCCGTGTGCTAGGTTTAAGAATGGTAAGGTGTTTGAGTAGAAAACAGTTGAACTACATTTGTTAAGATGGGGTATGCAAGATAGTTATCGATTTTGGAGTTTTCACGTGGAATCGAAAGTTCCTTTTGTCCCCGAGCAACCTTCACAACAACCTTAAATAAGTAGGATAGATGTACAAGAAGACGATGTAGATCATAATATGTTAGAGGATTTAGTTGATGACGCATACGGAGTTCATGAAGGGGAAGAGAATGAGGTCACTGAAGATGTACAAAGTTCAGGTGCTCATGAAGATATCAGGATGAACTTTGACGATGACTACCAAAGTTTAAAATTGAAAGCAACCCAACCGTTATACTATGGATGTGAGAAAGATCAAATAACTTTACATGCCATGGTTGGTTCGCATAGTTTAAAGACCCAATAGCGTGACATAAATTATGAATTGGGTGAAGGGATCGCTACCCAGGGAGAATACGCTTCCAAATAGTTATCCAGTTATGAAGATCAGTTTGAAAGGTTTAGGAATAACGTATAAATCGATTCATGCTTGTGTGTATGACTTCATACTATACCAAAAGGATTCTAAAAATCTCAATCGGCGTTCGGTATGCGATGAACCTAGATATGTCCAATCCACTGCCAAGGAAGGCGCAAACTCAAAAGTGCGTAAAAAAGTGTTGAAATATTTTCCCGTTGGGCCTAGATTAAAGTGTTTTTTTCATAGTAACATGGATAGCGGAGGCAATTAATTATGATGCTAGGGTAGAAGTAGGGGATAATCTCATGCGTCATCCCATTGATTCTACAGCTTGGAGGAGGAGGAGTTATGAGTATCCCGATTTTTCTCGAGAACAGCGTAACGTTCGTTTGGCAATATCAACAGATGGTTTCAATTCATTTGGAAATATAAGCACCAACTAGAGTGTATGGTCAGTGATCCTAGACCCACTCGACCTCCCTCATTCACAGCGTATGAGACCTGAATTTTCAATTTTGTCTTTGTTGATACCTAGGCCAAAGGCACCAAGTGATGACATCGATGTCTACCAGACACCTTTGGTAGAAGAATTAAGTGAGTTATGGGAAGAGGGTGCACAAGCATTTGAATCTTTTATAAAAGAAGAGTTTACACTGAAAGCTATATTGATGTGGGCAATTCATGGTTTTCAGAGTAAGGGACATTATCCGGTTGTATAGGACATAGTTATTTGGGGTATCCTATTTATGGAGAGGAGACTAAATCTCTTCGTCTCCTCTCTAGCTCAAAAAATATATACCATTGCTATAGGAGGTTTTTACTCCCCACTTATAGTTTTAGATTTGAAAAAGGTTCCAATTTTTTATTGGTCATGGTTAAACATAGGCTACCGCCGAGAAAAATTTTAGGTTCAGAAATTGAAAGTAAATCTTTTGATTGTGGACCTTATATGCTAGGTAAGAATACTAAATTTAAGAATGTCAAGCATAAGAAGACCCCAACTGGGAATGAAACTGAGAAAAGAAAGGCATGATCTAGGAGGTCAATTTTATTTGACTTGCCTCATTAGAAGAATAACCCGATGCTCCATGTATTTGATGTGATGCACGCAGAGAAGAACATCACTGAAAATATTATGGGCACATACCTTGGGGGAGTCATTTGAAGGATGGAAAAAATGCACTAAAATACCTTAAATCGTTCAAACTTAATCCATAATTATGGTTGAAAGGAGATAGTAGAGTAAGGACAATAATTCCCCCTGGTGCATTTACTTTGATGAGTGAGGAAAGGAAGGTTCTTTTAGACATAATATATAATTTGAAGGTTCCATCTAATTTTTCATCCAACTTGCAAATGATTGTGAATTATGCTACCTATGATTTACATAAGTGTAAGTCTTACGATTGGCATGTGATCATACAATTAGTTCCTGTATTGTTTAACCATTATTTCTCTAAGAACAAGGATTTACGGAGGGCTATTATGAAAATCAGTATCTTCTTTTCACTTTTATGTGAGAAGGTAGTCAATCGAGAACACATAGTGGCCGCAAAACTGGCGATTACCGAAGCGATTTGTGTGTTGGAGAAGTACTTTCCCCCATCATTCTTTGACATAAGTGTTCACTTGTTGGTACACATATGCAACAAGACACTTCTTTGCGATCCAGTTAGATATCGGTGGATGTATCCGTTTGAAAGATTGATGAAAGTTTTTAAAGATTACTTCAAGAATACACGATACAATACATGATCAATTGCAGAGGAATCACTACTAGAAAAATGATAATTAAGGACACAGGCATTAGGGACAGCTTTTAAGCTGTCCTTTTAAAAAACGTATAAGGGACAACAAAATTTGGTTGTCCTTTATAATAGTCTAAAAGGGCAGCAATTTTTTTTCCGTCCTTTATACCATAAGATATATAGTTTTAGGGACACTTAAAAATGTATTGTCCCTTATAATAACTCTTAAAGGACAGATCAACATGTTGTCCCTTAAAATAAAACTCTAAAAGGACATAGAATGATGTCCTTTAAACTATTTTATTTCCCTCCAATTTTTATCTTCCAACTTTCATTAAAATCAACCCTATTTTTCATCCCGTTCTACTCCTCTCTCCTCGGCACCTCGTAGTCCCTCAACCCCCACTCACTCATGGATTCCATAAAATCCTCTCTCCCTCAATCCAATTCCACCATCAATCAAATCTCTAGAAACTCAAAATCGTAAGTATGTTTGTGTGCTTTTAATCTATTTCTTAACATCTCAGTATATATACACTATATACATGTTTTAGGGCTTGATTTGAAATATATTTTACGGCTTAATTGAAGGTTTGACATCGACCAACCCGAAGATTGAGGATTGTTTCTTGTTTTTAATATATATGAAATTTGTGTTAATTTGTTCTCCGATGTGGGTATATATTTATGGATGGCATTTCAGCCACTTATAGCAGTTCGTGTTGTTTTCAAGAGTTGTCATCAGGTAAAAATGGATGTATGTCAAGTTTTGATGAATGTATGCTAATTTTTTATGAATTTGAATCATGTTTGCAAATAGATATATCTCCGAAAACTACAACTTATGAGTGTAACTTTAATTTTCTTTAATTTTGTAGGGTAGCTTGATTTTTGGATATGCACAGCTTGATTTTTCATGAACCATTGCTTTTCGGTTGGGTTGACATATCATTTATCATCCATTGAAGTAGTTAGGTGTGGTTGTGAAGTTACAAGTTGGATCTGTATCTTTTTGACCTATATAGATCCTCTTCGATGATTAAATTTCTTAAAAAAAAATATTTGGATTGTATTTTAAAAATATAATTGAAGTTGGATTATACAGTTAAATGATTTCATAATTTGATTGTTCAGGCATGAAATAATTCATTCCATTGAATTGATGTTCTTATATATCCCATTCTTGTTATTTTCCACCAATTTTTTGCTAAAATGTCTATTTCTTTATGGATTATAGTTTTTATATGTGTATGTCCCCTCTTCTAGTCATAATTGTGAGGCGCTGGAGATGGGGGAGCTTAATAATCATTTTTGAGTGCCTTAAAACACCTCCCATGTGAGTGCTATTATTGTAAGAGTTGTTGTTACTTTAATCTCTTTCTACCCGTTGGGTAATTTATATGGTCAAAACCATCTTATCTCAAACGAAGCCTTTCTTTGATTAACTCATTATTTTTCCTTAATACTCGTGCATTCGAGTATATAGGGATATCTATTTTCATGTTATATCAAATCCTTTTTTGTGTTTCTCTTTTTGGTTTTCATATTGTGTTTTCGTTTTGTAGGTACTGATTTGGTGAGTATTTTTGTATTTATACGGTTTTGAAAATCAGGTATACTCTCATCTCTCTAAACTAATGTTTGATTTCAATTTTTACTTGTATCACCCACTATGAATGTGTGTCACAGAGAGAACCTAATATATTTTCTCCTTTTTGTTGGTTGTAATATTCGTGTCACTCTTGCGTATGAAATGATGGAAAGCTAATGAGGTATGTCACTTAATGTTTGGAGGTATGTCTCTTTTTTATAGACTAGGTGCACTCATGGGCTTTATAAAACTAAACACACGATCTAGTCATTACCACCGGACCATCTAGCTTGGCGGGGTACAACATCCGTAAGGCATGGCAGCAGTCAAAAGTGTTTTAGAAGACTAAACTCACTTTTGTTATAGTCTTTGTACAGATGGATATGAATTTAGTTTTTCAGTCTCCTATTCTTTCTATATTTTATCAATATGATTAAGTGATACTTAGGGCCAGTGGTTATCAATTTCTCATATTCGATTAATTTTCAGAAACTTGGAGTGTAGGAGGTGTATAGCAATGTCTCGTTCGTTTGGAAATCGCACGCTGAAGAATTCTTTGTGGTAGATTCAGGTAATACTCTAAAACCATTGTGTATTTCTAGGAGAGTACATCAATGGGGAAGATTCATATGTAAGTTTACCCTTAACATTTATGGATATTTTAATATTTATATGCAAGTTTCTAATTATATACTCAATTATGACAACTTCTCTATTTAAGCTTTTTTTTTTGCATAAAACCATATTCTATTGGATGAGTTTGCATAACCATCCTCAAAATTTATGATTGTTCTAAAGTCTTCAAGCTTTCCTGATTTGGTTTTGGGTTCTAGTAATGTAATGAAAGGAAGTTTGTGCTACTTACAAAGTGTTTTTATTCTTCTTTTAAAGGGATTATTGGACAGTCCCCTGATGTTCCAAGGAATGAAATTATCATTTAGAATAAGAGGGGTTAGAAGTTGTTAATACCTTATATGCTGCTCTTGTAAGCCTTCTATAAATGGGATCTATTGGATGACATCTTTTCTTCTTTTATTCCCGTTGATGGTGCACTGGCACAGGTTCAAGGTTTGCTTTCACCACTTCTTTTGCTTTTTTCCTTCTATAGTACTCCACCTTCTTGGACAACCTCCAACAATGGTGAATTTTTCTCAACATCAATTTAAGAATTAGATAATGGCACGCTATCATGAAGGGAGTTTTTTTATTGATGGAGGGGGGGAGCTCAATAGCTCCAGGAGAGAGCATTAAGTTTTCCCATGCAACTAATTCATTTTGATCAACTTCAACATCCTGAATTTAATAAATGAAAGTTCGGATCTTGCATGAATGCTTTGAGTTCTTGGGACTAATAGGGTTGTGTTTTATAGCTTCAATGTAAAGAGGTTGGGTCTTATGAGATGAAACATGATGAAGGTTTTGAGAGGGAGTTACTGAAGGTTTTATAGCTTGTATTACTTTGGTCTCCAAAGAAGGCATATTTTTAGTGACCGTTGTTTCTTTAAGAGCTTGGTTTAGAATGTGTTTGGAAGGTTCTTGCATTTCAGGTTGGGATTGCTTATGTAGGGAGTTATCTTTGATTGGGGCTTTTTATTTCTTTCCTCTGATCAGCAAAGTCATTTATGTTTTTCTTGATCAAGAAACACTTGGAACTATCATATCCCAATTTAGAACATTCAATGCTGTAATAAGGTCCCCTTTAATAAATAATCTTCGGGTATTTTTGAATAGTAATCACGATAGTTCGAAATTCTCTGGGAAGCCAATTCGGGTATGTCTAAAATCTCACCCTTTGTAAAGTCCCCGAAGGCCTTCAGTATGCAGAATCTGAAATGAACATTGAAATCCATTTCTAAAGGTTCCAGCTATTATAGAGTCTCTTTTATAGAGTCCATTTCCATAGGTGTAGTTAGGAGGGTGTAATTCAGTAAAGTAGCAGCTCTAATCATAGCAGGTCCAACCCCCCCCTCCCCATAGAGACAACATTACCTATTCTAAATGAATCTTTTAAATTCCCCAATTGGTCCCCTAACTAAGTTGGGATTCATCTGCAACCGCACCTCTAGGACTTTAACTGGGTTGGTGAGCACTGTGGTAATGGCACCAAAGAATGCTCTATATGCAATCTTCATTAATGATTAATGACAGTGGGAGCTACAACAGAAATCCCACTGGACTAATAATATTACATAATAGTTAACCTAATCGATATATGCATGCATTAGGGTGTTACCTTGGGTACCAATGTCACCTGTAATTACTGAAAATATTACTCAGTAGAGAGATTATGAACCCGTAGAGAGATGAGAGAGCACAAAGATGGTCCTCCAATGTTGACTCTGCGCTGACGCTCTCTAGGCCCTGAGAGAGTGAAGAAAAAAAAGAATAATAGGGCGGCTGAGCTTATCAAACTTTCATCTATAATAAGTTTAACTTGCCTGAACAGAACATAAATATGATTTTATAAAAAATTAACTCACCTCGCCTATTTTTTTAAGATGTTAAACTCACTTCCATCCATTAAAAAGGTAATTAACTTCTGGTGTGGTAAATGAAGTGATAGTGGGAGACTAATCTCTTGAAGAATTAGAATTCTTATGTATTGTGAGAGTGGATTCATAATGTTTTGGGGATGTGAAGAAGAGTTTGAGGGTTATAAGTACTTAAGAATTTGTATAAAAGGGTCGAAAGAGCGTCCGAAGTTAAGAATTTGTTTTACATATTTGTCACACTGCATTAGAATGTGAATGTACCTATTTAATTGTGTGCAATACCATTTCTTTTTGACGTTATTTGCTTTATATCGTATTTATCAATATAGTGATGCATCCTCTTAATTGATGAAATTATTGCCTTTAATTAAGGGCATGTACTCTAAAGCTAGGTGCCACAAGGTACTATAATATGAGGACTGACATGTACAATTGAAAAATGTCAATAAAGTTTCAAAATGTGTCTTAAAAATAATATTGTGGTGGTGCCAATGTCCTTAATTAATTTAACAGTTTACTAATTTCTTTATATAAATTTCTTTACAAATGTCTTTTTGTGAAATTTTAAATATTCTGGTGTTTTGAGTTCGTGACCACCTACTTTAAAGACCTCAAAATCAGTGATAGGATGACATTGAACATTATGAATTTTTCAAACCATCAAACAAATCAAATCGAATCCAACATATGCATTCCTGTTACTAAGGGGAAATCCATAAACAGAAACATATGAACTGTTAAGGATGAAAACAAAAGTAACGTTTATAGAAACAATAAAATTTCAATTAATAAATGAAAATAAGAGACGAAAAAACATAACACAATAAAGATTAGTAGTCTCAGAACTTAAATCTTTTAAACATCTTTAAAACTTAAATCCTCCCTAGAAATTCCTAGTAATGCTTGTACTAGAGCGTTTCTTATAGGTGTTCTAACAATCCAACCTAATGTTGTTTCTAATGATGCATTCTTTTATAGAGAACATGTACATATCACTTAGAAAAGAGAATTTGAATTTCTTCCATTTTCGAATTCGGAGTGCTTATTTCGAGATATTCTAAAATTTGCAACATTCTTATTTCTTGTTTCTTTCTTCCCTGTCCAATGGGGCATTGTATTCATGGACAACACTGTGATTGTGACATAGTATTTGATTGTTTTTTTTATTTGCATATTAACATAGATCTTTGCAATGTTCCTGAGACCAAAGAAGGACCATAAGTACCGATTATACAAATAAGTCCTGTTTACTTATTTAACTGACATTTATAGAGTATATGCATGTGTGTTTAGAGTGTAAGCTTAGATGGTGCTTGTAAGTTTGTAAATTTAATGGTTGAATAAGAAGGTGTTAACCTGAAGTTATCTAGGGGTTTAGAATTTTCTAACAGTCTGAAAAATATGTAATGTAGGAGAGGAACATAACGATGTTTTGAGGGTAAAAATGATTATTATGATATTAGTACGTCCATGGTATGTTTAGGAAAGTTAACTAATCAATCTGTGATTATACTGACAAAAGTTCACTTTACAGTTGGGTTGTCATTATACTGTAACACCCCGCCCGCCCGGGGAGACCGAACAGAGCGCTAATGCGATAAAACTAAATCCAAATCCACAAATGACAAGGTATAGAGCATCTAAATAAACCCACAATAATATAAATCCACTAATCTCAATCTCTTCAATTTAAATACCAAATCTCTCGAATAAATACAACATCTAACTCGAAAAATAAATACAAATCTTCAATGATCTATACATCAAAATAATACAAATCTGTCCCAAACAATCCTCGCTAAAATCAATCTCCATAGCGCCCCAAAATCCGCGCTAACCTGCTACTAAAAGAAAATATGGGGAAGTACACAATACGACATGAATTATGCTCAACAAATACGGATTAGCAACGAATAAAACGTAGCAACACGAGTATGAATATTCAAATCAAAATGCAAATCTCAAAGCATTTATCAATATAATTTCTCAACAACACTTTAACCGGGTCACCAGGCCTCACCACATCCGTATATTCTTTATCAAGCCATAGCTCGGGAAACAAGAATTTTGGCGGGTGCCCAACATCCGTGCCATATTAAAATCTCATGACAACGTTCTCATCAATAATATAATGATACCACATGAATCAAAATAATTTCAACAATTATTTTCCAAATTTCAATGAATTTATCAATTCAAATATGAGTTCAATTAAACAAGAATTCAAAGAGAATGACACTCGCGAGATTTAAGGAGCATATTGTGTAAAACCCCATACCTCAAACCATGGTGAGAAACCAATTATCACATCCTCAAGATCAACACAAAAGATCTACAAAATCTCCTCCAAGAACCTCCAACAAAATAGCACCAAGAACACCTCTAATCTAAGGTTAGAACTCACAAATCTCAAGCGCCAATGTGTATATAAAAAGAAGAGGTATATAAAATATATTTGCTGCCAAAATTTGTGCCAAAAGTATGTTAAAAAGGTTGCCTACGACTCCCTTTTATAATGCAAAGAAATGTAGATTTGGAATCCAAAAGACTCCTTTAAATAAGGCAAAGAAATGAATAGTTGGAAGTCAAAACAACTCCAAGAGTTAAAAACATTTAAAATTCATTTTAAAATCCGTTATAACTCCGATTTCGAAACCGTTTGAAATTCTCGCCTTTAAAAATAATAACCAACATATTTGAGAAATAAAAATAATTTTATCAAAAACTTTATTTTTCCTCTTTATTTTGAAAATACCCCAAAAATTACGCGGGTTGTTACACTTCCCCACTAACAATGAAATTTCACCCTCGAAATTCGCCGAATGCCTAACTCTCAAAAATCAGGCCAACAATCTCCAAAATAATCTCGTCTCCAAAAATAATTTCCTCACATCTAATCTAGATGCCTAACACGAAACGATTCTCTAAAAATTTCTATCTCCAAAAATTGCTAACTACGCAATGAATCCAAAACCCAAGCCCCGAGGGTTGCCGTATACCTAAGATCTGATACCATTTGTAACACCCCACCCGCCCGGGGAGAGCGAACAGAGCGCTAATGCGATAAAACTAAATCCAAATCCACAAGTGACAATGTATAGAGCATCTAAATAAATCCATAATAATATAAATCCACTAATCTCAATTTCTTCAATTTAAATACCAAATCTCTCGAATAAAGACAACATCTAACTCGAAAAATAAATACAAATCTTCAATGCTCTATACATCAAAATAATACAAATCCTTCCCAAACAATCCTCGCTAAAATCAATCTCCATAGCCCCCCAAAATCCGCGCTAACCTGCCACTAAAAGAAAATATCGGGAAGTACACAATACGACAGGAATTATGCTCAATAAATACGGATTAGCAACGAATAAAACGTAACAACACGAGTACAAATATTTAAATCGAAATGAAAATCTCAAAGCATTTATCAATATAATTTCTCAACAACACTTTAACCGGGTCACCAGGCCTCACCACATCCGTATATGCTTTATCAAGCCATAGCCCGGGAAACAGGAATTTTGGCGGGTGCCCAACATCCGTGCCATATTAAAATCTCATGACAACGTGCTCATCAACAATATAATGATACCACATGAATCAAAATAATTTCAACAATTATTTTCCAAATTGCAATGAATTTATCAATTCAAATATGAGTTCAATTAAACAAGAATTCAAAGAGAATGACACTCGCGAGATTTAAGGAGCATATTGTGTAAAACCCCATACCTCAAACCATGGTGAGAAACCAATGATCTTATCCTCAAGATCAACACAAAAGATCTACAAAATCTCCTCCAAGAACCTCCAACAAAATAGCACCAAGAACACCTCTAATCTAAGGTTGGAACTCACAAATCTCAAGGGCCAATGTGTATATAAAAAGAAGAGGAATATAAAATATATTTGCTGCCAAAATTTGTGCCAAAAGTATGTTAAAAAGGTTGCCTATGACTCCCTTTTATAATGCAAAGAAATGAAGAGTTGGAATCCAAAAGACTCTTTTAAATAAGGCAAAGAAATGAATAGTTGGAAGTCAAAACAACTCCAAGAGTTAAAAACATTTAAAATTCATTTTAAAATCCGTTATAACTCCAATTTCGAAACCGTTTGAAATTTTTGCCCTTAAAAATAATAACCAATATATTTGAGCAATAAAAATAATTTTATCAAAAACTTTATTTTTCCTCTTTATTTTGAAAATACCCCAAAAATTACGCGCGTTGTTACATATACCTTGCAGTCCTCATGATCCTACAAAGCTTCTAAAATTGGAGCTTGTCATCAATCATACTTTGTTGGTAAATAACTTTCATTGGCTCTTATTAAATAGTTGCCTCATGGATTTCTAAAGTTGGTGATATTGGTATGTATAAGTTGGGTTTCTACATTTTTGAGGGTAAACGGAGGGGGGGAGATTTTATATAGTGGTGGTTGATTATTGATGATTAAGAAAGTTAGATTACATGTAAAAACAAAGGAAGCTCTGTCGAAATTTTCTAAAAAATAATAAAGTATTTGAAAATGACCAACTTAAAGAGTATTTGAAAACAATAACAAGTAACTTGAAATATCATTAATATTATTTATTTTCTCTTGCAGCGAGTTGCGGATATTAATGTCATTAACCGAACATCTTTGTTCCCACCAGAGTTGTGGGAACTTCAATTTCAGAGAGAATAATCATCAAGAAGAAATTGATATGGTGAGTGCCAATTTGGAAAATAAAATACAATAAAGAGTCACGAGGGCCAAGAGGGAAACTCTAGTAGAAGCAAGGATTGAAATCTTTTGTACAATACGAAAGGCAGGCATCCCACTAAGACCACTGCCACTACCAGTTGATACTTCCAATACCCACGATTGACTACAAATGATCAATTTTTTCTACAAAGGGTCTATATTTTTTTTGGCTATGGATTGTTATTAAGTCATGGATGTAACTAACATGGAATTGGAAATGACAGTTTGAAAATATGTGATGGTGTTTATTTTTGTGAAGTGTGATTAGATACTATTTGATTTTGTTATTCATTCAAAGGTTATATTTTGGTATAATATGACTTTGCATTTTTGTTTTTTAATTTACTGTTATTATATTAGAGATTCCCTAGATTTTTGAAGAACTACAATTTTTATTAATGTATAAAAAATATATATTTATCTTTTAGGATAACTATAACCTTATTTTAACATATTAATTTGGCGCCACATTTTATGCGCCAAAATCTATTTGGGACAGATACTTTTGTCCCTAATAATCGGTTTTAAAGGACAACAACATCTGTCCTTATAAACATTTATAAGTATTTGGATTTAAAAGGACAGAGCTAAAAGGACGACTTTTGTTGTCCTAAAAACTCAAAAAGGACAGCAGTTGTTGTCCTTTTAGCCTTTTATGGCGCCCACCTAATAGGACATCTCTTCCCGTCCTTATGAGTGTCCTAAATACTATTGGGGACAACAAATGGGCTTTTGGGACAGCAAATTAGTTGTCCTTAATTGTGATTTTTCTAGTAGTGAATGCATCACCGTGGAGTCATCAATCTATACTTGGGAATATATGCCTGACTCGACCAGCGTTGATGACATTGATGAGTTCGTCGATGAGGGTGATCATGTGATGGGCAAACAAGTGAAATTAACGAGTTTGCAACATGAACAAGTAGCTCGTTATCTATTCGTGACTCATGAAGATGTCAAAGAATGGAAAAAGTAAGTTTAAATTATTTTAACTTTTACATTATTTAGATTATTTTATACATGATTAATTTTGTAATACGTTCGTCATATTAATTTTATGCAGAAAATATGAAGCATGTGAGAACAATAAAAGACGAAAAACAATGGCACAATCAGACAACGAATTTAGGTTGTGGTTGTCACAAGAGGTAATTATAATGAAAATGGTTGTTATTAAATGTTACATTACAATAAAACTTTATAGCTAACCTAATTAATTTATCTATATTCACAGCTCTTAAAGATGGATGATGCGACATCAAGGCTTGCTCGTCTAGCTATTGGACCCTTATTCATGGCACATACAAAAAGTATCGATTGAACGGTTACGTATTTGGTGCAAGGGTGTACGAGAAAAGTACAAATACAAAACTCGGGCATTTCATACAAGGCTCTTACTTTCTTTCGTGCGAGCGCGAAACATAAAAAACTCGTTGAAGCTTAAATGACTTACTATGGTGTAATTCAAAATATATTTGAATTGGACTATGTAAGCTTCAAAGAGGTTGTATTTTACTGTGATTGGATAATACTTGAGGATAAAAATGCTTATAAAGTTGAACCTGTCATCAATTTGATCATGGTTGACTTGTCCAAGTTGAAGAGCAACGAATACGTGAGCGATGAGCCGTTTGTTTGTACTTTTCAAAAGGTCAAGCAAGTGTTTTACTCGAAGTATATCAACAACGAGCCGTGGTCAATCGTCCTACATGCGCCAAAGCGTCAAAACAGTAGTGTGGATGACTTGGTTGCTTCTACCGAATATCAATCCATTTTTTATGATAACCCGAATTTGAAACAAATTTTAGATTTGTAATAAGTATTCCAATTATCGGACATTAGTTTAATTCTTTTAATTCATTTGTACTTGATAAGTTTACTGCATGCAACATTTATATTTAATTCTTAAGCATTAACTCAAAGTCCATGTCCAGTGGGTGTATTATTCCAGTATTTTATTATCATTGGACATCAATTTAGTCATTTTAATTCATTTGTAGTTGATCAGTTTAGTGCATTAATTCAAAGTTGCGTATGTTTTGTTATAATATGGTTAGTGCTTTGTATTCTTCTAATTCATTTGGATTGTACTACTACTAATAATTTTTACAGAAAATGTCTTCTTCAGGGCTTGGCGGCAGCGGAGATGACGACGACTCCTCCGCCCCTAAGTTCCCAAAATGGGGAAAATTGGGATCTCCCGTTGAGAACAAGACGGGATTATTGGCTAGATCCCTCGAGTTGGAGAAGACGGCTATCGACCCGAGGTACAGTAGTTGGAGGGAGGTGCCAAATGAGCTCAAGTTGGCTATTTAGGCGGCACTACAGGTAATGTATTTATATTTTAATTTCAATTTATATTTATATTTATTAGCTGAAAAAGCGAAAGCTTTTCTGAGTCAATGCTCTGATACCACTTATTGGAACACGAGGCCCCCAATTTTAAATTCTTAATACAAAAAGGTAATTTTCAATTTCCTTTTATGATGCGGAAGCGAGATGGTTCAAATAAACGAATTAACAAATTTTAATTTCTTTTACAAATTAAAATTAAATAAAAACACAAAGTGAAATTAAATTAATTAACAAATGAATTTTTCACTTTAACAAATTTAACCCAAGTCCTAGAAATTTGCCTAAGTTATGTTTTCAATATTCCCCAATTAGGCCAAACCAAAAATTTATCAAATTAAAGTAATGACTTGAATTAAATTAGCATTTATACAAATAATTATGTAGTACCAAATTAAACATAAGTAGTGATTAAACCAAATTTTATCTTTTTACCTAAGCATGCGTTCTAGGTGAATTTTGCGCAAGATAAAATAAACACAGAGAAACCACTATGCCGCGATGTACGAGGAAAAAATCACAATGGGAAAAAACCTCGGACGCCCCTAGCCTTAAGTCCACTAATTATGGTTTTACAATTACAAGACAGATGACTTACTTCCTCGACTCGACCCCTTTCAAACCTTGACGCGTCTTCTTGTAAACACCTCCACCTAGTCGATAATCCCGGAGCTCCACCGGAATCTTGGCCTTCACCAATGAGACATAGGTACACTGTCAACCACACATGGTGCCTTCCACCATGTGAGAATGCCGCAGCAAAACAAGCTCTTCTTCTTTGAGGGATTTAGAAGTAAAGCCAAACAATCTATTTAATGTGGTAGAGAAAACCCGGTGACAAACACTCCAAGCAAGATGTATATATATTGAAACTTGGAATAAACAATATGGGTGTGTAAACCTTGATTTTTTTATAAGGATTAAAACATTTTAACAAAAATTCAAGGGGACTTTTTCTTTGGAAGAATTAACTCTCAAAACACTCTAAGTGAAGAAAAGGTTGTGAAGAAGTCTTAACAATTTTTTTTTTCTCGCACCTACAATTAAATCTGTCAGAAAGTTAGTGGGGAAAGTAGTGGTAAAAGTGGGAAAACTGTCAAAAACTACCCAAAAAATTGTTCCCGCCAAATCTCGTTCGAACGAGATTTTCATTCGAACGAAGTCTCGTTCGAACGATATTTCTAACGAAGTTCCAGTGGCAGGTCGTTGCAAACCTCGTTCGAACGACATTCTCGTTCGAATGACGAACTCGTTCAAACGAAATGCCAGAAAGCTGAAAATTCTATTTTTAGCTCAGAAACTTTATTTTAAAATTTTAATGAAACTTTCTGAAAATAAATATAATACCCCGAGATTTTTGGGACAATAATTTATTTATTTTGGAAGAAATAAATATTATTTTAATTGGAGATAAATTAAATTAGCATTTGAGGTCAATATTTGAAGATGTTAGAAAGTGATTCGAATGACGATTCTGAGGGTGCAGTTTTTTTCGAAAGGGTCGAGATTGTCGAAATGACTGTACTTGGGGCTTATTTGGGTTCCAAAATATTTTAAGTTCGTTTGATTCGAATTATAGTTACCGAGTCATTTAAAGTGTGTATTATCATTTAAAGTGGTGTATTTTGGATTCAAGGCTTAAAAGCCTACCGGAGAAGCCTTTATCATTTAGAGAAAAGAGAAAGCCCTAGAAAGAGAGAGAGAAAGAAGAAAGAAGAAGAAAGAGAAGAAGAAAAGAGGAAGAGAAAGAAGAAAAGCTTGGGATTTCCGGCCATTATATGATTTCGAGGGCGATTCAACGTCTACAAATTCGAGGCAAGTGATTAAACTTGCTAAATAATTGTTGTGTATCATTTATTTCATGATTTGTGGATAAATTTCTGAAATTTGGGATAAATATGTTAAAACCTAAATTTTGGGTTAAATCTTACATTTGATGTGTATATAATGGATTTGAAATTATAAATTAGTTGGGTTGAGTTATATTATGAGTTTTAATGTTATATATATGTTTTAGTTGAAGAGAAATGGTTGGAAGATGATAAAAAAATGAATTTTGGGATTTTGGAGAAGATGATAAATAGTAACACAGCAGCTTGCGGGGTCAATTTGGCCAGGAAGTGAATTGATTCAGCTCTTAGTCAAAACATGAAAGTTGTAGATATTTTCGATACAGTCGCGTGGGCACCGACCGCGTATTTTTTTGATTTTTTTCGATTTGTTATGATTTTTCTAAGATAGTAGTTCCGAGGTTGAAATCATCAACTCGAAAACTAAACCGGAAATTGGAAAAATAAAGGCTAGAATTAATTGTATAGATGTTTGTGATGATTTTGGTGTAGATTAGAAACCATGAAAAATGAATTTGGGTTATTTGATGGAAAATTTGGAGATTTAATTTTCAAGGATCTGGTATGACCGGTCGATCGCGTCAAGGAAAAAGGGCCTACTCGTTGGTTTTTCAGGCTTATCTGCAAATCGCGATCGACTGGGAGTCCAGGACCGGTTGACCGACACCCTGTTTTCAGCCCAAGATTTTGGATATTGTTATTCCTTCTCCCCTTTGAGTTTAAAGCGGGCTTTCTAAATTGGAGTATTATAAAGGATTATGATCTAAAGAACTCGAGGAGGAATCTCTATATGACTTAGGAGGAGTATGTTTTGGAGACTTTTAGGAAGTTTTCCCCTTATAATAAATTGTTGGGGTCCTATGGACTTATTTTGGGAGAATATCCTTAACATAAATAGAATTGAGTGATGATTCATACAAATAAGAGTGAGGTGTGAATTTCAAGTGAGAAATCGCATAGTGTATACAAAGTGGGGAAGTTATGTGAGGTGTTGGCGAGTAGTATATCGAGAGTAAAATATACTAATAAATGATATTATTTCATTTACGCCTAAGAGCATAATAAGAGTATGTAAATAGTGTGATATATATACCTTTTGCGATGGTATACATTTATATGATGTGATGATGTATGTATATATATATATATATATATATATATATATAAATATAACTGAAGCATACCCCCTCTATGCTATCATGGGAAGTTGCGTGATGTCGGTGAGGCCCCTGGCTTGAGGAGCAGGGCGCGTATAGTCCCCAGTCATAGCGTCCATTATTATTGTGTGATTGTTTTTATTAGGGGTAAGATGTGGTGGGTATGTTTCATCTCATTTTCGGGAAGGAGCTATGACCGTTGCCCGTACGTTGTGATGTGGTTTTTGTCAAGGCGGTGTGAGATTCCGACCGTTGGTACCCAGGATGATATGTGAGTGATTCCCTGGTAGATGATAACATTGAGAACCCGCATCCTCGAGTTATAGTTCGATGGTATGGTTATTATTATACTTGTGTGAATAGTATATTAATTCTATATGATTATGTGATATCATATATTTGTCTCTAGAGTAAAGAGATATACAAAGATTGATTGAATCTCCTTCCGAGATATTAAATCGAGACTAAAGTGTGACGAATATATAAAGTGAAAATGAATAGTATATAATTATATGAGTATATAGATTACTTTGGGTATCGAGGGCTTAATGGACCTCAACGACCAGTATTGCCAAGGAGTAGTGTATCGGGGGGTTCCTTGTTTGGATTTCGTTCGCGAGACGTTCCACGCACGAAACGCAGTGCAATGTTGGGAGTGAGGAGAAGTTAGACCTTAGTGCTCATATTCACATATTTGTATAGCGCGAAAATCGACAGTGCCAAAGAGTAGTGTATCGGGGGGGTTCCTTGTTTGGATTTCGCTTGCGAGACATCCCACATACGAAACACCGTGCACTGTTGAGAATTGAGAATAATTAATTAATCAGTTATAGAATAAGAGAATTTGGGTTATACGCATCATGCATTGAGGGCAGAATGAATCTTGATAATCAATACTGTCAAGGAGTAGTGTATCGAGGGGGGGGGGGGGGTTCCTTATTTGGATTTCGCTTGTTAGACGTCCCACGCACAAAACGCAGTGCAATATTAAGAATTGGGAGAAGTTTAGTCCTTAGCACCTAGATGCTAATAACTCATATATATATATATATTTATTTATTTATGTCAATAACTAGATCATGAGAACTTCTAGTAAAAGAGAATGTTTATGTATACTTTATATGTTTAGAAAGTGGGCGAATAGATAAGAGTGGTAATATTTGAAGTTGAGAGATAATTTAGATGGATTTTAATTGAAGATGAAAATTGGGAGTAAGTTAGATTACTTTGTCCCTGGATAGATTTGGGCGTTTATTTGGAGATCATACTCATACGCTAAGTTGCGCTCTTTAGTTGAGAGGTGATTTGAATTTTATAGATAGTGCGACTCCACTTTAATCATGTCATAATGCATTTATAATTATTATGCATTTTAATGCACTTGCTATAAAAATGTTTTCACACCTCGGGCTCTGACTCGTTTATACTTTCTCTTTCCGTGTATATATATTGTATTATTTTAGGTGTTTCTCCTCAAGGACGCCTTTGATGATATCCATCCAGTGTATTCGTGGAGCTGCAGCAGTTGCGGGTTGTTGCAGAATTTTTTTATAGCCGATTCCTATCTTTTGTATAGCTAGATTAGGATTCAGTTTGTATATCGGGTGTATACCCAAGTGTTGTAGATGTAGCACTTTTATTTCCTCGTTCACAGTTTATTGTATTGTCTGTAACCCGACAGCATATTCGGGTATTTTATTTTGTACATTATGGTGTACTCTTGTATTAGTCTCTTTTATATTAGCATGTGTGTGTTATTTATCATATTTAGTAGTTGTTATGTTGTTGGTTAGTTGTTACATAGTTTGTTTTATTAGTGTTTTAAATTTTTTGGCACCCTCTTTTTGTAGTAATGGGTTGCTAGCCGTGTTTATTTTAGTATCGTCTATAGATGCTGAGAATGATCCACTTGAGATTCCTGATTATTTTAGTATAGTGCTGGCCACCCATTATTATTTTAAGCAGGGTGTCACAGGTGGTATTAGAGCATCAGGTTCTAGTGTCTTTAGGATCTGTGTGGGTTTACTGCAATCTTCCGTAAGCATTCTTGATATAGAGCCCTATTATTAGGACTGTTGTGTTCATACGTCCATATTTTCTTTTGTGATGTGAAAACATTTGAAAGGCATTCTGATTCAATTGTTCTTATTCTAGATGCCACCGAAGAGAGGTCATCCAAGCAGTGCAAATAAAGGGGCTGAGAGTGCAGAACCCCAGTTGCCTCAAAGGACTATGACTACAGATGAAGTTGTCAATATTGTGGCACAAGCAGTAACAGCTGCCATTTCTGCGATGGCGCAGTAACCTGCAGTTCAAGCAGCCCAAACCTATTCTGGACCGTCTTTGTGGGAATGAGTGCGGGAAGATTTTAGTAAGGGGCGTCCTCTAGAGTTTTCAGGGGGAGTTGATGCGATGGCTGCAAGTCAATGGAAGAATAGTATGCAAAGTCACCTTCGCATGGTTGAGTATAGTGAGGTGCAGAAGCAATTTCTAGCCACCTTTAAGTTAACAGGAGAAGCTCTCCAATGGTGGGAGTCTGTCACCACATCTGAACAGAGAGATACATTGCCTATAACGGATTTTTCAGAATTCTTTGACCGAAGGTATTTCCTTCCCTGATTGAGAAGGAAATGAGGAGGAAACTGATGGATGTGTTTCAAGGTAATCGAACGGTGGACGAGTATGAAGAGAAATTTACTCGATTGGCAAATTTAGTACCTGGTGAGGTAAATACGGAAGAGAAATGAATATCGAAGTTCATGCGAGGTTTAAATTAGCAAATTCGACAGCATTTGTTAGGGAACCCAACGTTAGTGACTTTCGCCGAGGTAGTGAATGCGACACTGTTGCAGTGTCATGAATATCGTCTACGTTCGCAAGGGGGTAAGAACTTTAGAGATTCGGGTTCATCAAGTAGGTCTGGTGAAGAGAATGCCAGTAATGCCAGAGGGTATGGGCAGGATTTTCGAGGGTCACAACAACATTATGTTCCTCAAGGTGGGCAGAGAGGATTTGCGAGTAGATGTTTCTTTTGTAAAGAATGTAATACCCCGTATTTTCATGGCTTTTAAATTTAAGGATTTATTAAATTTAATTGAGATAAATTAATTTAATTTTAATCCGAAATGTTGTTTTAAATATTTACTAGCGTGCCAAGAGTTAGTAATTATTGGGAATATATTATTTGTTTCATATTACTGGATGAGTATAGTAATATATGAGATTTATTTTTATAATATTGTCATGTGTGAATAAAATGACAATTGTGGAAATTTAAGTCGGGACGCGCCTGTGTCGTGTCGGGACTAAATGTAGATTAATAGAAGTGAATATTTTATAAGTTGTCCGTATGGTCATTTTGAGTGCGCTAACGCGTCCGCAAGGGTCGAGTTAGTCAGAAAAGTATACCCGGGAGTTTGATTTGGGTCTCGGGGCTTTTTTAGGCCTAATTAGTACCCCGGGAGGGCGTTTTGGACATTTCGCAATTATGGGTAATTAAACCCACGAAATTCTAAGGGTTATATCAGATGTCTAAGGTTGTCTTCTAGGGTTAGAACAACCAAAGACAAGTGACGGCCATAGGAGAGGGAAGAAGAGAGCTTCCAAGGCAATCCAAGGCCCAAAATTCATCCGTTTGCACCGCCACCACCACCAACGCGTAGATCGCGCGACGGGCTACGCAACCACACCAAAATCATCTGCAAATCAGAACACCAAAAATCCCAGGCAAGTGTTTATCTTGCTTATTTCGTTGGTGCATCTTTCATATTAGTTTATGAGTAATTAGAATGAGTTTTTATGGAAGAAAACCAAAGATTTGAGATAGGAATTGCATGTAGTGATGGATAAATTGATAATTCTGGAAACCCTTGCCATTTAGAGGAATTACCCACGAAATTATGATGTTTATAAGAAGAAATTTCTGGAAATACTTGTTAGAACCATGTTTAAGAGAATTCTAGGGTTCTTGATAATTATGATAATTTTTGGGCTGTTAATCCATGTATAATGATAGAAATCCACATGCTTTACGTTGGAAATACCAAATATGGAGATATAATGTTAGTAGTATGAATCTTTGGACGTTTGGGAATGTAAAACTTGAATTTGGATGAAGAAATGTGTTAGAACCCGTAACTGCAAAACTGTAGAAATCGCAATACCTGCTTGATCGATCGATCGAGCCCAGAGCTTCGATCGATCGAGCCCCAGACCTCAATCGATCGACCCCTCCTGGCAGACCCATGTTTTCCCTTTTTAAGTTAGTTAAATTCCATTTAATGTGAAATAATTCTTGGACATCCTTAATAAAGTGTTTTTGGAGATAGGGAAGATCAGTAGGACATATGAATAATTTTGGGGACTTTTAATATGAGATGAGAATTGTATGAGGATAATTACTTAAGGGTCGATGAATTTATGTATAAAAGGGGGAAATGCACAAGAGAGTTACGTTGGAACATAAAAAGGACACCTACTGAATTTTATACTTGGGAGGATAGAGTCCATGAGAGTTACGTAATAAGTTGGAAGAATCCTTCGAATTAAGGTTAGAGACGAACCCTTGTACGCGATACTAATAATGTGAAAATAAGGATAAATGTCGTAACTATGGGATTTGAAATATACCTAATATTGATATGGTAATATTAGTATAGTTATATGATTGTGTATGCATATACTACCTATGTGTGAAAATCATACCCACGCTACTTGCTATCCCTGAGGTTACCGCGCTGGGACAGTCTTATCTCGATGGGACCTTTATGGGGGATATTGACTTGTACCATAGAAGATAGATATCCTTGGTACAGGCTATGGAATGGATAGTTCAGACGGTCCTAAGAGACGCAAGTATGTGCCATCCTCTTAGAGACTTGGAATCTATACTTCGCCTCAATATTGTTTGTGTATGTGTTAATACAATTCGAGAGTGATTCCGAATGTATTCCCCTTAATGCGAGTGATACGGGGTTTTGGATAGTAGAGTATGCCCGCACCATAGTTTTTATTTTGGGTGCTGTTATGATATATATATATTTTACGAGTAGTTAATATATATATGAAATTCTGAAATCTGGAACTGCCTACTGTGATTTGATATGTAGGACATGGTTGATGACTCAAATTGTAAATACTTGTTTTGAGAAAGTATAATATGACACTGAAAAACTTTATTGATTAATAAAGTTAAGATGAGAACTTTGGTTATTAATTGAAATATTCTTTTCAAACAATTGAATCGTTAAATTTTGAATCCTGTGAATAACCTAAGATAAGTTGAACCATTGAGAAAGGATAGCGTGATATATGATGAGATAGACCACTGGGAAGGTTAGTGCGATAGGTGTTCACATTAGAAGAGAGGTGAGAATTTCTCAAGAGAGTGTCGCACTAATATGTTGTTGCATTGGCCTGTATCAATTTAAATACTTGCTAAACAATTTTTAAATCATATACACTATGGGGCTCTGACCCGTTTTCTCTCTCTCTCTCTCTCTCTCTCTTGTATATATATGTATGTACTACATGTGCCTAGCCACAGGGGTGTCTTGCTTAGGATCCCTTGGAAGGAACGTGCTGCAGCTTAGGTGGGAGTTGCAGGCCACTTGCTTAGACGATTTCATTTACTTGATTCCACTTCTATCATTCTCCTCATTGGGCATGTGTCGCCCTTTCCACTATTTATCTGTTTTGTTGGGACATTTGTATCTCAGTTATCTCTAGTACTGTTACTTTGGGATTTATTCAGCATGTATGTTTTACATTAAGTTTTAAATGTTGGGATTTTGGATGTTGAATGTTTAAAGTAATTGGATTATGTTCCAGGATAATTGTTGTATGATTCTTACTTATTGAAAATGTTGTTACTAATTAAATAAATAATTTCCCTTTAAAAAAATAAAATTGGTTAGTAATGTTGAAAAATGGTTTTGACACTTAGCTTAATTAAGTAGGGTGTTAATTTGGAAAAATTTATTTTCACGATAGTGATGCTAAGAATGAACCAACTGTTCACCTTGGTTTTAATTTAATAAAGGAGTGATCGCCCGGTATTTAATTAGGCGGGGTATCACAGGTGGTATCAGAGCATCAGGTTCTAGTGTCCTTAGGATCTGTATGACTTATTATGCCTTCAGCGTTACTTTGTTTGTTATAGAGCCCTATGTTTAGGATTGTCGATTCCTTTGATGAGATTTTGTTCTCCTGCTATAATGTGTATACACTAGTTAATTCTAATTTCGTTCGGATGTGTGCATGTGCCGAGCGATGACGGATGTCAGAGGACCGTTAAGCGTACAGCAGAAGGCAGGGCTCAGTTGAGATTATGAAATATATTCGAGGATGATGACCGTAGTCGAGGTCACCTCTATAATGGCACGAGAAGCCACGACTAGAAAGGCGACTAAGGTGCAACAATGATTTTCAAATGCTGTTATAGTCAAATGAGGTGCGAGAGTAAACTTACCCAACGTATTACAAAAATGTGTAGAGACTGTCAGTGGGAAATTTTAGAAACTCGAGAAATTGTATGTGTTTACCAAATGAGGTAAAGTATCCAAAGGCTTAAATATAGGACGAAGTGTGGCAAACTGAAAGTGAAAATTTAGAGAAAATTTTCTTGGCTTTCGGGACGAAATTATAATGGTTAGAGTCAACCACCAATTTTAGAAGTGGAATGCTATGCCTACAGGAGAACCTTAGGTACAGTGTTGACCGTATGTTCCTTCCTCAACTATTCAGGATGATAAGCAAACGTGGTTCTGAACTCATCGCAGGAGGCCATGACAGAAGTCCAATTGTGGATATGAATCCTAATCGTTAGCAAATTTTGTATCGAAAGAGGTAGATTGTGACAACCCGAATATAATTATGATAAATTATATTTAAATCATGCTTATCTTATGTGGTATGAATAATGTGATATTAGTATATCTAATGTTAAGTGATTATGTTTATTATAATCCTACCTTCATAAATCATGAAAGGTCGAATTATTTACGAACACAAAATTTTGTTGTTTTCGGTAGAAAGGTTCCTGTTAGACACTAGTTTTGATCTTTATAACATTATAAATGACTTGAGGTGAAAACTAGATAGTTTTAGACATGTGAGTTAGGGTTGTAACACAACAAACGGATCATCAAATGGATGCCCGAGTAAAGAGTTATACCGAATTTACGAAGAAGGGGCAATTTGGTCAATTCCCTTTAAGTGGTAAATTGTCTTTTATTAAACCAAATGGTTTAATTTGATTGGTTGGCTTGGGAGTCAGCCTTGGCCGACCTTATACCCTTGAAATATCCTTATCCTTCAGCCAAAATCAGCCATGAAAGGGTTTTAAGATTAAGGGAAGAGAAAGTAGAAGTTAAGGAAGAAAAGTGAGGAGAAAAAGTGTAGAAAAATCCGTAGAAATTACATAAAAAGCCCTGAAGGTAATCCTAATTGAATTTTTTGTTGTTTATCTTATATTACTTATTTATATGATATAAATCATCATAAGTTTACGAAAGTTTCAGCCCTTTATATGTATGTATGGTTAGATGCAAGTTTATGTTAAGTTGAATGTAGAAATCCTTATAATTTCTTTGTATTGAAACCCCTTGCATTCAAACTTGCATATCTCTTTGTATGCTTACTGGAATTGATAAATTATAATTGGATATGAAATTAGACTCATATATTCATATCATATCCTAAAATTAGAAATTATCACCTTGTGGTTAGGCCGTAATGATGATTTCAAGTTGGTACATGGTTTCTATTTTTATACTTCATTTTGGTATGCCCTGAGTTTAGTCAAGCTTTTGAGATAGCAAATGAAGTCAAACAATTATGAAATTTTAATTCTGTACTATTAAGTATGTCTAATGAAAATGGGTTGAAAATCATGGAAATTTATGCTGGAGAAAAATTATGAAAATTCTTGGAAGTTGAAGGAACAATAGAGGAGCTTGTAGGGAAGATTTCTTATGTTGTAGAGAAATGGTCATAACTTGCCCTAGGAAGCTTGAAAAATTACACCGTCACTTGTAATGGATAGTATATTCATATATGTTTTCATATTGATGAGGTTGGACCCATGTATTTGTACAATTTAGGAATATAGGATGGTTAAGTATGTAAGACCATAATTTCAGGCCATACTGGGTACCCCTCGAATGAATGTTTGTATTTCGTCCTTACAAAGGGTACTTTGAGTACGTGTTTCATGTGTATATACATTGAGAAGTATAATTTCATGTTTACTTGACTTTGGTTATAAATTCCTTATGAGGTATTTCCTACGGTTGAATGTTCATAACTTTATCAACATGTATATCATTGTTTTGCCTTTACCTATGTTTTATGGAATGTGACTTAATTGGAATTATATTGTTGATGTATAGTCATGGAAAGTTACATAATTATGTTAGGATAATATTTATAATTGAGGTTCAGTACTGATCTAGTTGGATTGACAGGTGTAAGGTCTAATAAACCCAGTTCGGCTCCACCAGAAGGAAACCTGAATACGTAGTTGACAACCCAAGGTGAGTGTACTCACTGGAATGATGTATTTGTATACTGTTACAAATGTGATCATAATGTTATGAATATAAAATTGTTCATTTAGGTTTACCGAAATGAGGGGTTACTCCTCGACCAGGAATGGGGGAGATTTGTCTATTAATGACAAGGGGTTACTCCTCGACCAGGAATGGGGGAGAATTGTCTATTTAGACAGGATATGTGAATCATGATTCGGAAAAGTTGGTCATTCATTATGAATGAGACGGATAAGTTAATACATAATTATATGGACATGATTTATTGCATTTAAATTCATGCAATAGTATAGTAGTGATACATTCACTGGGCTATTTTGCTCACGGTTCCTATGTTCACATTTTTCAGGTAACGCGATGTCACTGCCAAATCTAGGAGGTCGGGTTGGGTTAGCCAGGAATGGGAGAAACTATGATTTTGTGTAAATGTAAATGATGTAATGAAGTTAACTTATCCTTCAAGAAAGTTTTTATGGGCATGATTACTCTGATGTTGTAAAAAGGTTTTCAGTTATATGAATTTACGATGATGACTTTGAAATCAAAACTCGTGATTATGGTTTGGTTAGATTAATTATGGTTTGACTCATTTTGACTTTCAAACTTAATTATAAGTAACTGGGTTGGGGTGTGTCATAGATACTAGTGGAGGAAATGACCCCAAGTGGGAGACCAACTCGTAATAATAGTTAATAACACTCAAGGAGGAAATTCTGATGGACGGCTGATTTAGAGGTTGACAATGTCATATTTTGTCAATATAGATGATAACACTTCTTTGTGGGGGAAGCTAAAGGAATCGAAGAATTTAGTCGAGAATAAGACTGAATACAATAGTGGTGGTATAACACCACAAAAGGATATGGATACACATCAGGAAAACCATTTAAATGCTTCAGATAGTTATATTCTTACCAAGTGATGGTAAATTCAGTAAGTACTATTATAGATAGTAACATGATCTTTATGGCCTAAAAAGCTAAGGGAACAACCGGGATGGCTAGCATGAATCGAGTCTACTAAAGTCCGAGAGAAGGACAATCCTAACCTGGTTAGTAGGACAGGTGGTAGGTGGATTATGTGTTGAGGTATTTTGTGCGGAGTGAGATCGCTCACGATAATATGTTCCAAAATGAGAAAAAGGACAGGAATACGGTGCCTAGTAAAAGGCAATGATTAAAATAATTTTGTTTTGGATTGGGCAGACGTAGTACGTCCAAAAACCATTTGTGCAGTCAAGACGATTGTCAGGATGGAAGTATAAGTTGTATCCTTAGAGGATGCGGCGTGTTTATGTGACACGAGCGAGTCACCATATTTTGTTCATTGCTAGATTAGCATGTGAGACGAGTTTAATGCATATCATTATAAATGATACCATTATGTGAATATTTTTCCTTAGTATAGCGGGATTTTTCTTTGGTGCTATCTGCGGGGGATGAATGAGTATATTAACAGTGTTTTATACTTTAATGAGGCTACTCGTTGTAGTGATGCGATACACGAGTATGATATTATCTTTGTTAAGATGTTATAGAAATGGGTAGTATGATAATGGGCCTTTATTGCAAGGCTATCGGAGTAGTTACATTAGTGCAACGCGTTTTGTTTTGGCGAGGCTTTACCTGTAAGAAGGTTGGACTCGCACTTATATTATCTATCCTAGAGACTTTGGAGGAGATAGTGGGCTCGAGATATTCGATACCAATGTATGTATAGACTTTATCAGTATGATTCAGTATGTACCGGGATTTACCGTTGAGCGAAAAGACTTGACTTGGTATTATGTTTAGCACTCCGGACTTAGTGATAGGAAGAGTGCAGTGTTATATTTATCCTTAAGAGATGTGGGAGTTAAGAGTTATACCCCTAATGTTAGAAAAGGAAATTTAGAGAATTTCGATCGTATGTATCCGAGGTTTATAGAATATAATTACCATCAACCAATACGGGACGATAGTGAAATTGGTGAAACGTTCTTTGTTAAGCATAATTACGGGAGAAATTGTAACTTTTCTGTCAATGGACGGAATAAAGGGGTATATACTATGGATGGAGGACCTAACGGATTTCGATAACCGACAATGCTAGGTAGTAGTGTATCGGGGGGGTTCCTTGTTTGGATTTTACTTTGCGAGACATCCCACGCATGAAACTTAGCGTAAGGTTGGAAATAGGGAGACGTTGGTCACTATTCCATGAGTTCGGTACCCTGGTCGAAATGGGATCAAGTAATTATGTATGTAAATTGGAAGTTGAATTTTGTTTTAAGGTCATTGGAGCCGGATTTTTGTGGTAGGAAAGCATTGAAAGTTATCCCCACGAGTTGAGGGGTGGAATTATGATAAGGAGGATTTAAATATTTTGATTTCTAGGGTGATTGAGAGTACCCAAATGTCGTAATTGCGTTCAAAACACGAGGTGAATAAAGAGTTGGAATGATTTTTAGCATGGACTATCTGGGAAGAACTTTATTACACAAAAGAGATGACCTGTATTTATTTTGATGAATAAAGCGTTAGTAATTTATTTTGGTTGTTGTACCTATTTAGGAAAATTATTGAACTTACCTGAAGAAGGTTGAGATTTGTTATTTCTCTTTTATTGTCATGGAATTTGAATGCCCTATTCCTTTTATTCCGTTGAATTTAGTTAGTCCTACATATGAGTAGCACGCCGTTCGCTCTCCCAGGGCGGTCGGAGTGTTGCAAAAATGTGGACATCTTGGTTAACTACAGTTAAAATAGTCCGAGTCGAAGGGACGTGGTAACAGACGTGTGAAATATATGTTTGTGGGACTAGTATAACGAAGTGGAAGTGATAGAGTGGATTAAACGTCACATGAGGGGCGATAATCCATACATAAGTGTGCAATTAGAATAGCACGCCCTAACTTGATTGGAAGGTTGTGGGAAGCCATTCAAGAATTGGTATTCCTTGAATAGAGTAGAATTTAATTGTTATGAAGCACACCCGGAGCGGAGTTGTTATTAGTCAAGTGTGAGAGCGACTTGCGCATACAAAGAGTAATGATGTTAGTATAGTATAAGAGATCCAGAAGTGCGCTTCGTGGAGAGAAGAGCACGGGTCGGAACTTTCGGCATACTCCAAGAAAGGAAGGGGAGTATTACGTGTCACTTAATGTGAGACATTTCAAGGGAAGAATCGATGTTTAGCGAGACGTAGTGAGTAGTCTCTACATTCCTGAAATTGGAAGAGGTGGGTAAAGTCGGTAAAGTTCTTGGATGGGTTGCCATACTCAAAACAAGATCAAGGGTTTATCCCGAACATGTGAATTAAGTCGCCAAGAAGGAAGTGATTGATATTCCTTTGGGCTGGCTTACAATATTAACTAGTATGCCCCAGACTTCCTTTGAAAGGAAGGATCGCCATGGTCCGACGCAGTATAAATTTCTGAATCAGGATGAGATTGGTGAATCCCACCTTTGCAATGGGATTTCAGGAACCAGCGGAGATAAGATTTCGTTTCGAGTAGGATGTATCACCCTTAGCCAGGGAATAAACGCATGGTGATTAAAGATTAGTGGAGCCACGTGAAGGAGATTTTGGAATCTTGGTACGATGATTTCAAGTATGCTCTGTAGAAGCACTCGTACCTGTTTGTCGTGTACGAGGTATTTATTAAGGTTTTGTTATGGAAGAACCTCGACTATTCTCCTTCCGTATGTTTAGAGGAGAGTAGATAATCAAAATTTTTGATCGGTCGAGAAAATATCCGATAACTATGGTGGAATTCCACGACTATTTTAGGCAGTCAAGAGTGGTCAAATGTTCGTATGATCTTCTCAGAATGGGAATTTTGTGTATGAATAAATCCGAGTAGTTATCATGTAGTGAGGTGCGGACTCCTAATGATAGTGAGATAATGGAATTTATAACGTATAGGCGTGACCTATGCGTATGTTGTCGGGTGGGAGCACAATGTGAAGTGTCTCCAATGAGAATGTAAAACAATGACTGCTGTGAGGAAAAAGCTATAGTGATTAAGCGCCGTAATGTGTAGTTAGTTTGTGTATGGAAAAGGATATCGAGAATTGTGCTACCTGATAGGCCTTATTTTCCGAATTTCGGGACGAAATTCCGTTATTATGGGGAAATTATGTAATACCCCGTATTTTCATGGCTTTTAAATTTAAGGATTTATTAAATTTAATTGAGATAAATTAATTTAATTTTAATCTGAAATGTTGTTTTAAATATTTACTAGCGTGACAAGAGTTAGTAATTATTGGGAATATATTATTTATTTCATATTAATGGATGAGTATAGTAATATATGAGATTTATTTTTATAATATTGTCACGTGTGAATAAAATGAACATTGTGGAAATTTAAGTCGGGACGCGCCTGTGTCGTGTCGGGACTAAATGTAGATTAATAAAAGTGAATATTTATAAGTTTTCCGTATGGTCATTTTGAGTGCGCCAACGCGTCCGGAAGGGTCGAGTTAGTCAGAAAAGTATACCGGGAGTTTGATTTGGGTCTCGGGGCGTTTTTAGGCCTAATTAGTACCCCGGGAGGGCGTTTTGGACATTTCGCAATTATGGGTAATTAAACCCACGAAATTCTAAGGGTTATATCAGATGTTTAAGGTTGTCTTGTAGGGTTAGAACAACCAAAGACAAGTGACGGCCATAGGAGAGGGAAGATGAGAGCTTCCAAGGCAATCCAAGGCCCAAAATCCATCCGTTTACACCGCCACCACCACCAACGCGTAGATCGCGCGACGGGCTACGCAACCACACCAAAATCATCTGCAAATCAGAACACCAAAAATCCCAGGCAAGTGTTTATCTTGCTTATTTCATTGGTGCATCTTTCATATTAGTTTATGAGTAATTAGAATGAGTTTTTATGGAAGAAAACCAAAGATTTGAGATAGGAATTGCATGTAGTGATGGATAAATTGATAATTCTGGAAACCCTCGCCATGTAGAGGAATTACCCACGAAATTATGATGTTTATAAGAAGAAATTTCTGGAAATACTTGTTAGAACCAAGTTTAAGAGAATTCTAGGGTTCTTGATAATTATGATAATTTTTGGGCTGTTAATCCATGTATAATGATAGAAATCCACATGCTTTACGTTGGAAATACCTAATATGGAGATATAATGTTAGTAGTATGAATCTTTGGACGTTTGGGAATGTAAAACTTGAATTTGAATGAAGAAATGTGTTAGAACCCGTAACTGCAAAACCGCAGAAATCGCAATACCTGCTTGATCGATCGATCGAGCCCCAGACCTCGATCGATCGACCCCTCCTGGGAGACCCATGTTTTCCCTTTTTAAGTTAGTTAAATTCCATTTAATGTCAAATTATTCTTGGACATCCTTAATAAAGTGTTTTGGGAGATAGGGAAGATCAGTAGGACATATGAATAATTTTGGGGACTTTTAATATGAGATGAGAATTGTATTTTTGAGGATAATTACTTAAGGGTCGATGAATTTATGTATAAAAGGGGGAAATGCACAAGAGAGTTACGTTGGAACATCAAAAGGACACCTACTGAATTTTATACTTGGGAGGATAGAGTCCATGAGAGTTACATAATAAGTTGGAAGAATCCTTCGAATTAAGGTTAGAGACGAACCCTTGTACGCGATACTAATAATGTGAAAATAAGGATAAATGTCGTAACTATGGGATTTGAAATATACCTAATATTGATATGGTAATATTAGTATAGTTATATGATTGTGTATGCATATACTACCTATGTGTGAAAATCATACCCACGCTACTTGCTATCCCTGAGGTTACCGCGCTGGGACAGTCTTATCTCGATGGGACCTTTATGGAGGATATTGACTTGTACCCTAGAACATAGATATCCTTGGTATAGGCTATCGAATGGATAGTTCAGACGGTCCTAAGAGACGGAGGTATGTGCCATCCTCTTAGAGACTTGGAATCTATGCTTCGTCTCAATATTGTTTGTGTATGTGTTAATACAATTCGAGAGTGATTCCGAATGTATTCCCCTTAATGCGAGTGATACGGGGTTTTGGATAGTAGAGTATGCCCGCACCATAGTTTTTATTTGGGGTGCTGTTATGATATATATATATTTTACGAGTAGTTAATATATATATGAAATTATGAAATCTGGAACTGCCTACTGTGATTTGATATGTAGGACATGGTTGATGACTCAAATTGTAAATACTTGTTTTGAGAAAGTATAATATGACACTGGAAAACTTTATTGATTAATAAAGTTAAAATGAGAACTTTGGTTATTAATTGAAATATTTTTTTCAAACAATTGAATCGTTAAATTTTGAATCCTGCGAATAACCTAAGATAAGTTGAACCATTGGGAAAGGATAGCGTGATATATGATGAGATAGACCACTGGGAAGGTTAGTGCGATAGGTGTGCACATTAGAAAAGAGTTGAGAATTTCTCAAGAGAGTGTCGCACTAATATGTTGTTGCATTGGCCTGTATCAATTTAAATACTTGCTAAACAATTTTTAAATCATATACACTATCGAGCTCTGACCCGTTTTCTCTCTCTCTCTCTCTCTCTCTCTCTCTCTCTCTCTCTCTCTCTCTCTCTCTCTCTCTCTCTGTCTTGTATATATATGTATGTACTACAGGTGCCCAGCCACAGGGGCATCTTGCATAGGATCCCTTGGAAGGAACGTGCTGCAGCTTAGGTGGGAGTTGCAGGCCACTTGCTTAGACGATTTCATTTACTTGATTCCACTTCTATCATTCTCCTCATTGGGCATGTGTCGCCCTTTCCACTATTTATCTGTTTTGTTGGGACATTTGTATTTCAGTTATCTCTAGTACTGTTACTTTGGGATTTATTCAGCATATATGTTTTACATTAAGTTTTAAATTTTGGGATTTTGGATGTTGAATGTTTAAAGTAATTGGATTATGTTCCAGGATAATTGTTGTATGATTCTTACTTATTGAAAATGTTGTTACTAATTAAATAAATAATTTCCCTTTAAAAAAATAAAATTGGTTAGTAATGTTGAAAAATGGTTTTGACACTTAGCTTAATTAAGTAGGGTGTTAATTTGGAAAAATTTACTTTCACGACAGTGATGCTAAGAATGAACCAACTGTTCACCTTGGTTTTAATTTAATAAAGGAGTGATCGCCCGGTATTTAATTAGGCGGGGTGTCACAATAGGTCATAGAAAGAGATATTATCCTAAAAGAGGTAAAGGACCATGTTTTGAGGAAGTTTTGGATGTACAGACCCTACAGCAGATTCGAGGTCATTTTAGGCAGGGGACTTTGTGTGGGAACCCAGTGATGAAGAGAGGCAATCGGACTAGAAAGGTATGTGATATACCCGTTTGTATCCTCGGCTTAGATGAGGATTACCTCCAAAACGGACGACAGTACGAGGGGCCGACCCTCCACCAATCTCTTGACGACCCTCCACCAGACTTCAGACGACAGTACGAGGGGCCGACCCTCCACCAGGCTTCAGACGACAGTACGAGGGGCCGACCCTCTACCAGGCTTCAGACGACAGTACGAGGGGCCGACAGTACGAGGCCAGAATTGGGCCAGGCTCACTACCGGAGGAAACTTTGCCCTCGGCCTCGGCTCATAGGCCGAGGGTGACATCATGACAGCGCGTGGTTTGGGGGACGCGTGGAACAGTGCGCGTGAGGCTCATATGACACGTGGCAGAACGTTATAACAAAATCACACCCTCACGTGAGGGAATATTATGTCATCATTTGGCATCTACAGGTGTCAACAGGGGATGGGCTAGATCATCATTCACATGCACCATGCATACTTGGGGGGTACACTACACCCCCCAAGACCTATATATACTTGTCACCTACAACCCTACAGGGGATCGATCCATGAACTGTAGCCCTAGCTAAAACTCTGCTTGTACACACAGTAGAGAGAGAGGAGGGTTATGTGCATTGTATCCAAGGCCATTAGTGTCCATACTTAGTGGATCACACACTCACAATGGATGTAGGCCAAATTGGCTGAACCACTATACATCATTGTCTTAATTCCTCTTATACTCATCCCCTTCTACATACTTATACACATATACATCTTTATGGCTGCCATGGCTGCTACTGTTTGAGCTCACTATCACTTATCCGGTGGTGCTAAATCTTAGCAACATCAATTTGGCACCGTCTGTGGGAACGCGAGAAAACATCTCTTCCCTAAGTACATCTTGACCTCACGGGGCACTCTGGTGGTGAACCAACACTCCCCCTGAGAGGAGGTGTTTCACCATTGAAAGAGACCCACTAAGGTATTCAAGCTCACCAGTATTTTCTTCAGTCCAACTTTTCATAGCTCAAGCACATGGCACCTGAGATGCCACCACCACCACTTCCCCTGCCGGATGAGGGGGGAAGACCCAGTTCCAGTCAGCCGCCACCCCAGTCTGAGATGGCTGATGTGGCGGCAGCCCTAAAGTCTCTGGCAGCAAGCCAGCGCATGATGCAGGAGCAGTTCACAGCTTTAAGCCAGAACATACTGAGACCACCAGGGGTCTCACCTGAGATGATTACTCCGGCAGCAGCTCCAGGACATCATGGGGTCAGGGGACCACCCCAGGCACCACGCAAAGACTTACCACCCCCTCAGCGGCGTAGGGATGTTGCTGACCCCCGGCGTTTACGCCTGGGGAGGCAAGGAAACCCTTGCCCTGAGGACATGTATGACGATCTGGAGGGAGAGGAAGCCCCAATAGAATGCTGGGAACCCTATGAGGTCTCCAACAATACTGTACGACCCCTCCAGGACAGTAGAGGGAAGTGTGGGAGACCAAACCCTGATGATCGTCCAAGAGGCTCTGCTTTTGATCGCTTGAGCAGGGGGTCGGCCTTTGAGAGGCTAGGCCCAGTAAATGACCTGCGGGAACAGTTGTCCAGACCAAGAAGCGCTGCGAGATCCAGGAGGGAGGCAGCAAATGGCCGACCCCGGGGACGAGATGATGGCCAAAGGGGAGTAAACAGCCGACACAGGCCTGCTGCAGCAGAACCCTCCGTCCACCTCGGAGAGGCAGCAGGGGATAACATCGGCCAGGCCGACCCTGTGAGGCCCTGGAATGACTCAATCCAGCGGCTAGAGGATAAGATTGGTGATATATTGAAGAGACGAGACCCTCTTCAGAGGGGATACACCATAGGCTCACCCTTTGTGGCAAAGATAGTCAACTTCCCCACGCCATCAAAATTCAAGCCACCTATGGTCACCCCAAGGTATGACGGGAGTACCAACCCCGTCCACCATGTGGAGATGTATCAGTCGGCGGCAGACATATACTCTATCTCAGATGAGATGAGGTGTCGTGCCTTATCTGGTACCTTGACAGGGGCTGCGCATGTCTGGTACACGTCTCTTCCAAAAAATTCCATCGAAAACTTTAAGCAGATGGCCGACCTGTTCATCCATAATTTCTGCTTCGGGGTGAGGCCACAGAAGAAGACCACCCACCTGCTCTATGTCAAGCAGGGAAAGAGTGAGAGTATGAGGGACTATATAGCCAGATTCAATAAGGAGAAGCTGGAGGTGGAAGACTATGAGGAGAGCATAGCCATGACAGCCCTGATTGGAGGACTCCAAAAGGGGAAGCTGTTATGGAAGCTTGCTGAAGACCCTCCGAGGACGATGGACGAACTGTTGTCGACAGCAGGAAAGGTGATGAACGCCGAAGAGGCGATGGCTGCAAAATATGAGGACGAAAGAGGAGGTGCAAGTGGGAGTAAATACCCTAAGAAGAATAAAGAGGGGAAGAAGAGGTCCACGGATGACAAGTTCGCTGGGTACACCCCTCTGACGGTCAGCTGTGAACAAATTCTCAATGAGATAAAGAGTGACCGGACGCTGAAGTGGCTTGAGAAGCTGAGGGAAGCCCCCGACAAGAGGAATAAGAACCTGTGGTGTGAATTTCATCAAGACCACGGTCACGTAACGGATAAATGCTTTGCTCTGAAAGACGAAATTGAGAAGATGCTGAAGGAAGGAAAGTTGAGAAAGTACGTCGACAAAGGTGCCTTCAAGAGGGGCCGAGGGGACGACCCCAGAAAGAAGCGAGGCGATGCATGCAGAGAAGGTCCTCAAAAAAGAGGGGACGAACCTTTTGATGATGAGGACGACCCTAACCTCCCACCGAGAGACGACCACGGCCCTGTCAAGAGACTTAATATGATCTCGCTCGGAGTAGGAATGATCTCCGGGGGACTTGCAGGAGGAGGGTCTGAGGTCGCCGACAGGAAGGCCCATGTGACTGAAGCAAAGGCAGTGACGAAGACGGTACACGCAACCTCCCTGGAGGTCAAGTCAGAAAAGAGGAAGAAGGTGGATATGGACACACTGATAGTAGGGTTTTCAAGGATGGACTTCAAAGGCCTCTTAGCCCCACATGATGACCCTCTCGTCATCACTACCAGGGTGCACGGATGCGAGGTGCCGAGGATCTTGGTAGATGGGGGTAGCTCTGCAGATGTGATGTTTTGGCCATGCTTCAAAGCTTTGGGTCTCAGCCATGCTAGACTTGTCCCCTACCATCATCCGTTGATTGGGTTCAGTGGGGAAAAGGTTCATCCCCTTGGGGTATATGAGGCCGATGTGAGGATGGGGGACGAGTGGCCAAGATGGCTCACAAAGAAGGTCAGTTTCTTTGTGATGGACGAGCAGGTGTTTTCGGCCTACAACATCATACTGGGGCGTGTGGACCTCAAGGGGTTTGAAGCTGTGCCGTCTACGGTCCACCAGATGATCAAATTTCCTACCCCTTACGGGGTAGGGGAAGTTCAGGGAAACCAGATGACAGCGCGATAGTGTTACCACAACTCCGCTGAAGAAAGGGAGGCACACAAGAGGGTTACTACCACTTACAACATTGATACCCTAGACCCCAGAGATGAAACAAAGCTGAAGAAAGGAGAGGCTGCGGAAGAGGTAGAATCCATCATCCTCGATGAGGATGACATGAAAAAAACCGTCCAAGTTGGCAAGTCTCTGAAGTCCGACATCAAGGAAGACCTCATTAAACTATTGAGGAGAAGGCGAAGCGTCTTCGCCTGGAGTCATGTAGATATGCCACGGATTGACCCTGAAGTCATGTGCCACAAGCTCAATGTGGTAGAGGGAGTGAAGCCGGTAAAACAGAAGAGGAGAATTTACTCCAGAGAAAAATATGAGGTCATCAGGGACGAGGTCAAAAAATTAGAAGACGCTGAATTTATTAGAGAGGTCATCTACCCTGAATGGCTGTCCAATGCAGTCATTGTCCCAAAGGCCAACGGCAAGTGGAGAATGTGCGTGGACTTCACAGACCTCAACAAGCATTATCCCAAAGACAGCTTCCCTCTCCCCCGCATCGACCAGATGGTAGACGCTACTGCAGGCCATGAGCTCATGAGTTTTATGGATGCCTACTCAGGGTACAACCAGATCTTCATGAACCCTGAAGACTCGGAGAGGACTGCTTTCATCACTGACAAGGGGACATACTGCTACAGGGTCATGCCCTTTGGCCTAAAGAATGCAGGGGCAACGTACCAGCGCCTCGTGAAAAAAATGTTTGAAGATCAAATTGGGAAGTCTATAGAGGTCTACGTAGACGACATGCTGACTAAGAGTCTGAAGGTAGAGGATCATGTGGCAGACCTGGAGAAGACCTTTAATACGATGGACAAGTACCAGATGAAGCTTAACCCGGCCAAATGTGTCTTCGGGGTCGGAGCAGGGAAGTTCCTGGGGTTCATTGTCAACCAAAGAGGCATCGAGGCCAATCCTGAAAAGATAAAGGCCCTTGTTGAGATGAAGATCCCCAAGCCCATTAAAGACGTGCAGAGACTCACAGGGAGAGTTGCTGCCTTAAACAGGTTCGTGTCTAGAGCCACAGACAAGTGTTTGCCATTCTTCAAGATCCTTAGGAAGGCCTTCGAGTGGAATGAAGAGTGTGATGAGGCTTTCAGGGACCTGAAGTTATACTTAGGGTCTCCCTTGCTGCTGTCACGACCCATGCAGGGTGAATAACTCTACGTGTACCTCGCCGTCTCAGAGTCGGCCATTAGTGTAGCCATTGTGAGAGACGAAGATAGGATACAGAAGCCTGTGTATTTTAACAGCAAGGCACTCCAAGGGGCTGAGCAAAGATACCCGAGGATGGAGAAGTTGGCCTACGCCTTGATCCATGCCTCGAGGAAGATGAAGCCGTACTTCCAGTCCCATACAATGGTCATCCTCACCGACTCTCCTCTTAGGCAGGTCCTACACAAGCCAGAAAAATCAGGTAGGTTGATGGCCTGGGCTATAGAGCTGGGGGAGTTTGACATTGTGTATCAACCTAGGACTGCCATTAAGGGGCAGGCATTGGCAGACTTCGTGGCTGAGTTCACTTGGGAAGATGATGAGGTCGAAGGTGAGACCCTTGGGGTGACGGATACAGAAGACAGACCCGCCGACACACCCGCAGACAGGGCCGAGACAAGCACTGCTAGAAAGAAAGCGACTGAAAATGAAGAGGGAAAATACATCTTTAGACAGGGGTCCCTCTCTGAGGGAAATTTTTCAGAGGGAAAGACTCTGTGGAGCCTCTTCGTTGACGGGTCCTCTTGTGACAGCGGAAGTGGTGCTGGACTGATACTATCAGCACCCGATGGCATAGACGTTGAATACGCCCTGAGGTTCAACTTCAAGGCCTCCAACAACGAGGCTGAATATGAGGCCTTAATAGCAGGCCTCTCCTTGGCTAAGTCTCTTAGTGTCGGCCAGATTTTGGTCCATAGTGATTCAAGGCTAGTAGTGAATCAGATACTAGGAGCCTACGAGGCTAAGGACGAGAGGATGGCTAGGTACCTTGAGAAGGTGAGGTCATTACTGAAGGGCTTCAGAGAAGTGAAATTAAGGAGGGTACCTAGGCTCGACAATGGCCGTGCTGATGCCCTTGCTAGGTTGAACTCGGCAACAAGAAAAGACATCAGGAGGACGGTCCCAGTAGAAATTTTTCTTCGGCCAACTATTGAGGATGCTGAGGGAACACTCAGCAATTGCCTAAATGTTTCCCAAGAAGCTTCGTGGATGGACCCCCTGATCAGATACATTAAAGAGGGTGAGATGCCAGAAGCAAGGCAAGAAAGGAAGAAGCTGAGGTACAGGGCGGCAAAATTCACTGTCATCGGAGACATCTTATACAAAAAGGGGTTTCTGCTCCCCTTACTTAGGTGTGTGCATCCCTCAGAAGTCCCTTCCATTTTGCAAGATGTGCATGAAGGGTCGTGCTCAAGCCACATTGGGGGTAGATCCCTAGCGAAGAGGGTAATCACCCAGGGGTACTGGTGGCCGACCTTGGGGAAAGACGCAGCGGCATACGTAAAAAAGTGCGACAAATGTCAAAGATTTGCCACCATCCCTCACCAGCCCCATCAACCTCTTACTTCTATTACATCCCCATGGCCATTTGCAGTGTGGGGGATCGACCTAGTAGGACCCTTGCCTAGGGCCATCAATAACTATCAATTCCTCATCGTAGCCATTGATTATTTTTCAAAATGGGTGGAGATGGAGCCAATGGTGACAATCACAGAACAGAAGACCTTCCAGTTCATCTGGAAAAACATCATATGCAGATATGGTCTCCCCAACACCCTCATCTCGGATAACGGGACTCAGTTCAAGAATGCCTCTCTACAGAAATACTGTGAGAGGGTAAGTATCAAACAATTTTTCTCCACCCCAGGCCGACCTCAGGCCAATGGGCAAACCGAAGTTACGAACAGGACAATCCTAGACGGAATTAAGAAGAGGCTTGAGGAGGCAAAAGGAAGATGGGTCGAGGAGTTATATGCCGTGTTGTGGGCATACAGGACGACAATGAGGACCTCTACCGGAGAGACCCCATTCATGCTAGCATATGGATCAGAAGCCGTCATCCCCACCGAGATTGAGTTTCCTACACATAGAGTCGAGGTGTATGACCCCCAGAAAAATGCGGAGGGGAGGAGACTCGACTTGGACCTGATTGAGGAAAGAAGGGAGAACGCTGAGGTAAGGCAGGCCGCCTACCAACAGAGGACCGCAAGGTTCTACAATCAGAGGGTGAAACAGAGGCCCATCGCAGTGGGGGACTTAGTCCTCAAGAAGACTTGGCAAAAGCCCAACAAGCTTCACCCTAATTGGCATGGCCCATATAGGGTCATCGATGAAGTCATCCCTGGGACCTACAGGCTAGAAAACCTAGAGGGGGAACCTTTTTCAAACCCCTGGAATGCAGATCATTTGAAGAAATACTATCAGTAGTATTGTAAGGTCTTGAAAGGCCATAATTGTAATGAGAGTTGCTCCAACAGAACACTTGGAAAATTAATGAGAAATATCAGTGTTTCCCTCATCCTGTTGTCAGTCCTAGCACGCATGGAAACATCTACAGAAATCCATTAATTTGGAAAGTTGATCCCTCGGCTATAATGGGGACCAGTGGAGGGGACGACCCCACCATTGTCCTCAAGAAAGACGAGGGAAGACTTTAAAATCCATTAAAATTGGAAAGTTGATCCCTCGGCTATAATGGGGACCAGTGGAGGGGACGACCCCACCACTGTCCTCAAGAAAGATGAGGGAAGACTTTTGTTAAAAACCATTAAATTGGAAAGTTGATCCCTCGGCTATAATGGGGACCAGTGGAGGGGACGACCCCACCATTGTCCTCAAGAAAGACGAGGGAAGACTTTAAAATCCATTAAATTGGTAAGTGAATCCCTCGGCTATAATGGGGACCAGTGGAGGGGACGACCCCACCACTGTCCTCAAGAAAGACGAGGGAAGACTTTTGTTAAAAACCATTAAATTGGAAAGTTGATCCCTCGGCTATAATTGGGACCAGTGGAGGGGACGACCCCACCACTGTCCTCAAGAAAGACGAGGGAAGACTTTAAAATCCATTAAATTGGAAAGTTGATCCCTCGGCTATAATAGGGACCAGTGGAGGGGACGACCCCACCACTGTCCTCAAAAAAGACGAGGGAAGACTTTAAAATCCATTAAATTGGTAAGTGAATCCCTCGGCTATAATGGGGACCAGTGGAGGGGACGACCCCACCACTGTCCTCAAGAAAGACGAGGGAAGACTTTAAAATCCATTAATTTGGTAAGTGAATCCCTCGGCCATAAATGGGGACCAGTGGAGGGGACGACCCCACCACTGTCCTCAAAAAAAAAAAAAAAAAAAAAGACGAGGGTAGACTTTATTTAAACACCATTAATTTGGTAAGTGAATCCCTCGGCTATAAATAGGGATCAGTGGAGGGGACAACCCCACCACTGTCCTCAAAAAAGACGAGGGTAGACTTTATTTTAAAATCATTAATTTGGTTACTTGAACCCTCGGCTATAATGGGGCCACATGAGGGGACGACCCCACATTGGTCCTCAAAAAAGACGAGGGAGGGGTTAGTAGCATCAACAATGAGCAAACCATAATAGAATTAAATATGGAAAACAACAATTATGGAAGACAATAGAAGTAGAGACGATGGTATTGACAAAACATAAAATATCAAGTGTTTTACAATACAAAGCACAAAAATACACTAGAAGGGTATGGGCTACAGGCAGCCACCCTATGGGACGACATCAGAGGGCAAGGCCTCTACATCTATAGGAACGGTCTCCTCAATAACCAGAACAGGGTGATCTTCAGAAGTGCCGACCCCCTCGACCTGAACTTGGGATTCCACTTGGTTGAGGGCCTCGGTAATTAGGGGGTCGTCCAGTTGAACACCCTCCAGTGAAGGACGAACCGACGAGACGACATCACCGAATTTGAGGACGACCCATCGGCAGGTCGTCCTGATCCCCCTTTCCAGATACTCAAGGCCGAAGCCCTAAAATTCATCTGAAGTCTTATAAGCCTCAACAGCATCGGCCTCATCTTTCTTGATGGCTGCTTCCAGATCAGTCTTGTGCTTGACTTCCATGTTCAGTAAAGCCTCATCCCTATCCTTGATGATCAAGTCCTTGGCTTGCAGGTCGGCATCGTGCTGCCTCATCAGCTCATCTAGGACCCTAGCATGCTCGGTCCTAACACTCTCAAGCTCAGCCCTCGCAGTATCAAGCTCAGTCTTCGCAGTATCAAGCTCTGTCTGCAAAACAGCCTCATGGAACTTCATCTGATTCTCGGCCATCCATTTGGTGGCTGAGGTAAGGGCACAAACAGATTGCACGAAAAATGAACAGATATCAAGAGGGGCCGAGGGAACAGTTAGCGAAAGAATGAAATTAAGGAGGTGGGTCAAGACCAATACCTGAGCAAGGGAGTGCAGACCATAGTCGTACACTTTAGCAGGAGGCATCTTTGCTAAGAACTCGAAGTCAGAGGCCGATGGTGCAGAGAACATCGAGGCCTTGGCAGCCCGCAAGTTCGTGATCAGTGACGAGGGGTCGGCCCTCAGATGGGCCAGATTTTGAGACCAGAAGGCCCCCATGCTGGACGAAGAGGTCGTCCCCTCAGAGGCGTCGACTCTGGACCTCGTCCGAGAATCAGGACGAGGCTCAACTGGGCCCTCAGGCTCCTTCCTTTTGTTACTGTCAGTAGCCGGCTCCACCACTGTCGGCCCAGCGGCCTTTGTCTTCCTCGGAGCCTGCTGAGGCTCCTTCCCCTTCTTCTTGGCCAATCCAGACAGTAAGCTGGGAGCTGTCATTTCCCAAAGATAGTCTGGTGTACCTGCAGGACGATCTGATAAGAGGACGACATGTCAGAAAAGTTCAGAGATAAAGAGAGAACACTTCAAAAATAAGTAAAGAAGGGAAAATGTTTAGTATAACTCACATAGTTCTGTCAGAGGGCCGACCCTCAGACCAGCTTCTTTAAGGAATCGAGGGGTCATCAAGTCTTCGAATTTTGCAAGCTCACCCTCTCGCCCTCGTCCTCTCAGATAATCTACGATATCCTTCTCCTCCAGACTAAGTCCAGGGTCTGACCTGGCCTTCATGAAGGGGTTAGACCACTTCCTGGGGACCCTCGGACTATCGGCAACGGGCTCCCACTCCCCGGAGATAAAAAAAAACCTCTTCTTCCAATCATGGTTGGAAGTTTGTGCCACATGGAGGAGTTTCTTCTCAGACCTCCTTGCCCCCAGGTGATAATATCCAGGCTGCTTGGACGAGGAGGTGATGTTGTAGCAGCCCGGAAATAGGTCAGCCGAGGGCTCGTCGGTAAAGGCGTTCTTCCACAAGGAAATATAGCCCAAGATCGTCCTCCAAGAATTGGGAGGAAGTTGAGAGGGGGAAACGCCGAGGGCAACCAGAATATCTGTAATGGCAGGGTGCAGAGGGAGCCTGACTCCAACCTTGAACATTTATTCGTAGACTGCAACCTCTCCCTCTTGGCAATCAAAAACCCTCTCAGCCTCAGAGGGAACCCTCATAGTTACCCCGGAGGGCACTCCATAAATATGCCTCCATATCAGGAGATCTCGATCCCTAACAGAGGAGATAAAGGACGAGGCATGGGAGGTATCAACCTCATCATCTGTATCATCGTCCTCATCCTCAGATCTCTCCCCCTCATCACCTGCAGGAGGACCCTGAGGAAAAGCCACTTGGAAGGCATTGGGGGACAGGGTTGTCACATGGACAGCCTCAGAGGGAGCCGTACCCTCGGCCTCTCGGCCTGGACTAAGTTCAGATGTGTCCCTCCTACCAGAAGTTCCAGCACCAGTTGACGAGGATGCTCTCTCGTCCATCTCACTTGGTTTGGGAGTCTCGACTGGATGAGATGACGACCCACAAGACTCAGATGGTTCAGATGGTCTTATGGTGGCAAGAGGAATGGGAAAGATGGGTCGTACCCAAGTAGGGTCGGCCCCTCGTCTCCTCTCTTCCTCCTCCTCTATTCGTCTGATCTCGGTAAAGAGTTTCTCTCTCAAAGATGGGAATTCAGACACTAAGTTGTAAATCCTCCTAAGCATTAAGGGGAAGACTCTACACTTGGAGAAATTACACTAGACTTGACTAATTTAGCTACAAGCAAGTGGGGAATTGACCAGTTTTGACTTTTGGATTAAACAAAAAACTCAAAGGTTTTCGTCAAGAACGATTCAAGAACCAGTGACCGGAGAGGACGCCGGAAAAAGCTATGGGGCAACTCAAGGAAAGTGCAGCCCTACGACCCTAAAAAACAAACAGAAATGAAGACAAAAGAAAGCGCTGGATGAAAGAGGTTACCTGATGAGGAGAGAACAAGAACACTGCTAGGCCTGAAGGTTTGAAGGCTGCAAATGGCGATGGAAACTGGTTCTAGAGAGAGAATGCTTAGGCGCGAAAGAAGAAGAAGGAGAGAGAGAGTTTGAAAATCTCTTAAATACTTTGGTAATGAGTGGACCCATTTACCAAGAAAGGTATAACTAGGGCACAAGGCCCCAAGTGCACTGCGTAGCCGCCATGCCTTGGAAACTGAAACAGCAATGAGTATCTGCCCAGGTGTCACTCATCTAACTGATCATACATGCATCTCATTTAAAACACTATCCCTCAGCCATCTCAGCAGTACCTATGGCTAAGGGCTGGGGGTGATTGATATACCCATTTGTATCCTCGGCTTAGATGAGGATTGCCTCCAAAACGAACGACAGTACGAGGGGACGACCCTTCACCAATCTCTTGACGACCCTCCACCAGACTTCAGACGACAGTACGAGGGGTCGACCCTCTACCAAGCTTCAGACGACAGTATGAGGGGCCGACAGTACGAGGCCAGAATTGGGCCAGGCTCACTACCGGAGGAAACTTTGCCCTCGGCCTTGGCTCATAGGCCGAGGGTGACATCATGATAGCGCGTGGTTTGGGGGACGCGTGGAACAGTGCGCGTGAGGCTTATATGACACGTGGCAGACCGTTATAACAAAATCACACCCTCACGTGAGGGAATATTATGTCATCATTTGGCATCTACAGGTGTCAACAGGGGATGGGCTAGATCATCATTCACATACACCATGCATACTTGGGGGGTACACTACACCCCCCAAGACCTATATATACTTGTCACCTACAACCCTACAGGGGATCGATCCATGAACTGTAGCCCTAGCTAAAACTCTGCTTGTACACACAGTAGAGAGAGAGGAGGGTTATGTGCATTGTATCCAAGGCCATTAGTGCCCATACTTAGTGGATCACACACTCACAGTGGATGTAGGCCAAATTGGCTGAACCACTATACATCATTGTCTTAATTCCTCTTATACTCATCCCCTTCTACATACTTATACACGTATACATCTTTATGGCTGCCATGGCTGCTACTGTTTGAGCTCACTATCACTTATCCGGTGGTGCTAAATCTTAGCATCATCAGTATGATGTAAGTTATTTTCCTGTGTGAATAGGATTATGCTATATGAAGCTTTGGGAATATCGTATGTAAGATAGTTATGTCAAGGTAGTGATATAGCCCTATTATGTATGGAATGAACCGAAAGGGAATGTTGAGCAAGTGAGGCTCTTATATTATTATTTTTTGAGAGAATAGATTATTTTGTAATGTGCTCATAGAGAGCTATAACTTTGTTGTGAATGTAAGAATTGTTAAAATGTGTTGAGTAGTAATGATAAAGATACTTCTTTTTATAGTCGTGTTACACTTATATAATTATTGTATTCTAGTTATGGAAAGCTTAGTGAATCGCAATATATTAATATGATGTAAGAGATTATGACTGAAATGATTCGGACTTTAGTAGATTATTGTTGAGTGAGAGATTTAGCTCATAGTTATGTTAATTTTGAGAACTATATATTATTATGAGTATGATAATTATTAAAACCTTGTTCCTTGAGCATAAGGTATTTTAATTAAATGTCAAAAGACATAAAACGTTTTTAAAATAAACCGTTTTCAAAATGAAACTTTTTATAGGCCTTTGGGCCATATCAAAAATGATTTTTTCACAAAAATATTTTTAAACTCTAGTCCCGATCTAACAAACTCTCAATCCCCGACGTCGCTACATAGTAGTGTATCGGGAGGGTTCCTTGTTTGGATTTCGCTTTTGAGACCTCCCTCGCATGAAAGTAGCGAATGTCAGGAATTGAGAGGAGTTAAATCTTTGGACCTCTTAAAATTGTTATATTATTAGTATGTTAGTATAATTTCTATATAATTAGAGTCATGGTACTATTTGAGGCAAGAGAAGCCTTATTTTGTTTATACGAGTAGAGCTCGAATTAAGGTGTATGGGCACCCTAGTTGTTATAATTTGTTTTATAAAATTAAAATAATTAGTCGTGGGAAATGGGAGGATTGGGTATAGTGTTAGCAGTGTTAAGTGTAGTAGAAACTAGTTGAGCTTTGGAGTATTAGGCTTAGCGTAATTTCGAGGGCGAAATTCTTGTAAGTGGGGAAGTCTGTAATACCCCAAAATTTTTGGGAAAATAATTTATCTATTTTGGGAGAAATAAATATTATTTTAATTGGAGATTAATTAAATTGGCATTTGAGGTCAAAATTTGAAGATGTTAGAAAGTGATTCGAATGACGATTCTGAGGGTGCGGTTGTTTTCGAAAGGGTCGAGATAGTCGAAATGACTGTACTTGGGGATTATTTGGGTTCCAAAATATTTTAAGTTCGTTTGGCTCGAATTAAAGTAACCGTGTCATTTAAAGTGTGTATTATCATTTAAAGTGGTGTATTTTGGATTTAAGGCTTAAAGGCCTACGAGAGAAGCCTTTCTCATTTAGAGAAAAGATAAATCCCTAGAAAGAGAGAGAGAAAGAAGAAAGAAGAAGAAAGAGAAGAAAAAAAGAGGAAGAGAATGAAGAAAAGCTTGGGATTTCCGGCCATTACGTGATTTCAAGGGTGATTCAACCTCTACAAATTCGAGGCAAGTGATTAAACATGCTAAATAATTATTGTGTATCATTTATTTCATGATTTGTGGATAAATTTATGAAATTTGGGATAAATATGTTAAAACCTAGATTTTGGGTTAAATCTTACATTTGATGTGTATATAATGGATTTGAAATTATAAATTAGTTGGGTTGAGTTATATTATGAGTTTTAATGTTATATATATGTTTTGGTTGAAGAGAAATGGTTGGAAGATGATAAAAAAAATAAATTTTGGGATTTTGGATTTTGGAGAAGACGATAAATAGTAACGTAGCAGCTTGTGGGGTCAATTCGGCTAGGAAGTGAATTGATTCAGCTCTTGATTAAAACATGAAAGTTATAGATTTTTTCGATATGGTCGCGTGTGGACCAATCGCGTATTTTTTTGATTTTTCTTCGATTTGTTATGATTTTTCTAAGATAGCGGTTTCGAGGTTGAAATCATCAACTCGGAAATTAAACCGGAAATTGAAAAAATAAAGGCTAGAATTCATTGTGTAGATGTTTTTGATGATTTTGGTGTAGATTATAAACCATGAAAAATGAATTTGGGTGGTTGGATGGAAAATTTGGTGATTTAATTTTCGAGGATCTGGTATGACCAGTCGACCACGCCCCTATGGTCGGTCGACCGCATCAAGGAAAAAGGGTCTACTGGTTGGTTTCTTAGGCTTATCTGCAAATCACGGTTGACCGGTACCCTGTGTTCAGCCCAAGATTTTGGAGATTATTATTCCTTCTCCCCTTTGAGTTTAAAGCGGGCTTTCTAAATTAGAGTATTATAAAGGATTATGATTTAAAGAACTCGAGGAGGAATCTCTATATGACTTAGGAGGAGTATGTTTTGGAGACTTTTAGGAAGTTTTCCCCTTATAATAAATTGTTGGGGTCCTATGGACTTATTTTGAGAGAATATCCTTAACGTAAATAGAACTGAGAGATGATTCATACAAATAAGAGTGAGGTGTGAATTTCAAGTGAGAAATCGCATAGTGTATACAAAGTGGGGAAGTTATGTGAGCTGTTGACGAATAGTATATCGAGAGTAAAATATACTAATAAATGATATTATTTCATTTACGCCTAAGAGCGTAATAAGAGTATGTAAATTGTGTGATATATATACCTTTTGTGATGGTATACATCTATATGATGTGATGATGTATGTATATCTTGTGTGTATGATATATATATATATATATAAGTGAAGCATACCCCCTCTATGCTATCATGGGAAGTTGCGAAATGGGGTGAGGCCCCTGGCTTGAGGAGCAAGGCGCGTATAGTCCCCAGGTCATAGCGTCCATTATTATTGTGTGATTATTTTTATTAGGGGTGAGACGTGGTGGGTATGTTTTGTCTCATTTTCGGGGAGGAAATATGATCGCTTTCCGTATGTTGTGAGGTGGTTTTTGCCAAGGCGGTGTGAGATTCCGACCGTTGGTACCCAGGATGATATGTGAGTGATTCCCTGGTAGATGATAGCATTGAGAACCTACATCCTCGAGTTATAGCTCGATGGGATGGTTATTATTATACTTGTGTGAATAGTATATTAATTATATATGATTATGTAATATCATATATTTGTCTCTAGAGTAGAGAGATATACAAAGATTGATTGAATCTCATTCCGGGAGATTAAATCCAGACTAAAGTGTGACGAATATATAAAGTGAAAATGAATAGTATATAATTATATGAGTATATATATTACTTTGGGTATCGATGGCTTAATGGACCTCAACGACCAGCATTGCCAAGGAGTAGGGTATCGGGGGGGTTCCTTGTTTGGATTTCGTTCGCGAGACGTCCCACGATCGAAATGTAGTGAAATGTTGGGAGTGAGAAGAAGTTAGTCCTTAGTGTTCATATTCATATATTAGTATAGCTCAACAATCGACAGTGCCAAGGAGTAATGTATCGAAGGGGTTCCTTGTTTGGATTTCGCTTGCGAGACGTCCCATGCATGAAACGCCGTGCACTGTCGAGAATTGAGAATAATTAATTAATCAGTTATAGAATATGAGAATTTGGGTTATACGCATCATGCATTGAGGGCATAATGAATCTTGATAATCAATACTGCCAAGGAGTAGTGTATCGGGGGGGTTCCTTATTTGGATTTTGCTTGCGAGACGTCCCACGTACAAAACGCAGTGCAATATTGATAATTGGGAGAACTTTAGTCCTTAGAACCTAGATGCTAATAACTCATATATATATATATATATATATATATATATATATATATTTATGATATATTTATGTTAATAACTAGATTATGAGAACTTCTAGTAAAAGAGAATGTTTATGTATACCTTATATGTTTAGAAAGTGGGCGAATAGATGAGAGTGATAATATTTGTAGTTGAGAGATTATTTAGATTGATTTTAATTGAATATAAAAATTGGGAGTAAGTTAGAATACTTTGCCCCTAGATAGGTTTGGGCATTTATTTGGATATCATACGCATACGCTTAGTTGCGCGCTTTAGTTGAGAGGTGAGTTGAATTTTATGGAGAGTGCGACTCCACTTTAATCATGTCATAATGCATTTATAATTATTATGCATTTTAATGCACTTGATATAAAAATGTTTTTACACCTTGGGACCCGTTTATACTTTCTCTTCCCTGTATATATATTGTATTATTTTAGGTGTTTCTCCGCGAGGACGCCTTTGATGATATCCATCCAGTGTATTTGTGGAGCTACAGCAGTTGCGGGTTGTTGCAGAATTTTGTTATAACCTATTCCTATCTTTTGTATATCTAGATTAGGATTCAGTTTGTATATCGGGTTTATACCCAAGTGTTGTATATGTAGCACTTTTATTTCCTCGTTCACAGTTTATTGTATTGTCTGTAACCCGACAGCATATTCGGGTATTTTATTTTGTACATTATAGTGTACTCTTGTATTAGTCTCTTTTATATTAGCATGTGTGTGTTCTTTATCATATTTAGTAGTTGTTATGTTATTGGTTAGTTGTTACGTAGTTTGTTTTATTAATGTTTTAAATTTTTTGGCACCCTTTTTTTGTAGTAATGGGTTATTAGCCGTGTTTATTTTAGTATCGTCCGTAGATGCTGAGAATGGTCCACTTGAGATGCTTGACTATTTTAGTATAGGACTGGCCACCCGTTATTATTTTAAGCGGGGTGTCACAATAATCAATAGTTTAAAATAAAACTCACCCCATGAAAAATTGTTCCAAGCTCCTATATATATATTCAAAATGCATTCATACCTTAGGAGCAATGGAACCAATGTTGTTGACGTAGAAATAAGGCACATTAAACTCGGCATTTGATGAAGCTTTAATATCTTGGTCGCTACGTCTTCAATGTCATAGGCTTGAAGGATGGTCAATAACTCTATCCTATGACTCAAATGTTTTTGTCCAGAATTGAGCCAAAACTACAAAGGACTCAATTGGAAATTTGTCTCCTTACAAATCTCCCCCTTTGGCTATTTCGGGACAAAAACTAAACAAAAATCCTAAAGGGTCGTCAAGCTCACTAGACTAAAAAACGTCCCACCCAAACTTGACTCAAGGCCTAAGGATCACAATCTTTGCCGATGAATAAAGTTTCCATATATAGAAGAATAAGGTCTTTATTATTTATCAAAGTGAGGAAATACTTTGGGTTTAGTATCATGCGTATATGAATGCATGATTATGATTCTTTGAGAGAATCCGTAGGGTTATTGGTCATCGCTAGATGAGATTTGCAATTATGTCCATATATATATATATATATATATATATATATATATATATATATATATATATATATTTGAGGAGGAATATATGGTATATATATACTACGTGATTACAGTATATATGATATGATACAAATGTGTATTATACAGTATTATTCCTTGTGCATGAGAACAAGGTAATTTATATGTTTTGAGAATAAATGATTTTGAAAATAAAATGTGAATGTTTTCAAAATGGAAAAGAAATAATTTTCATAATTAATAATTTATGGTTAACACCCTCTCTAAATGACATCATAAGGGAAGTTCGCGCGTGAGGTAAAGCCCCCTGGCTAGTGAATGCAGGGTGGATATAGTCCTAGGCCATATGAGCATTTATGTGATGTTTTCTGCGATGGTTAGGTAACTCCAGGGTGTGGTTATGACTAGCCCTCAGGCATATGGCAGCTTCCCGATGTCTTACGTATAGGTGCCCAGGTGTCGTAATTGATAGGCACTGGAAGATGATGGTCATTTAGGGGTGCGCCCGCGCAGGCGATTTTAAAATGCGTTATATGATATATATAACTATTTTCAATAATGTGGGACATTATTGGTATTAAAGCAATTTATGATAATAAATTGGCTTTAATTACATTTCCTGGATGGAAGAAGGGAATTGGAAGCATGTGGCATGAAAAGAATTTTTATGATAATAAAACTGGCTTTTACAAAGTTGTATGTTTTGTTAAAGCAATTCGTGATAATGAATTGGCTTTTATATACATTTCCTGGATATAGGAAGGGAAATGGAAAGTTTTGAGATAAAGTAAATGGATTCTCATTCCGGGAGTTATATCTGGATGTGTATTTTAAAGATGAATATAAAGTAAACCTCAGTCCGGGAGATATTATCCGGATGTATATAGTAAAACGTATATATAAAATGAATGTGAAATGTATATATATAAGTATATACTTATACTTAGTTTTGTGCTATGAGCCTAATGGATCCCTACCATTAACCCTGCCAAGTAGTAGTGTATCGGGGGGGTTCCTTGTTTGGATTTTGCTTCGCGAGACACCCCACGCACGAACTTAACGCACTGTTGAGAATGGAGAGAAGTTTAGCCCTTAGTACTTGGGTTATATAGGCTTCTAGTATACGGGTGAATCAGACTAGTTAGGCGGGGTAGCTTGACTAGGGTATTTTGCTAGGGTGCGTTAGGTGTGCATTATTAGAAGAGAGGTGAGGGGTATCTCATGGGAGTGCGATACCAATTTAAATATGAGATAAAACATATTTTCAAAAATAAAGCATTTATGCACTTGCTAAATATTTTCTAACTCGGGCTCTGGCCCATTTATCTACTTTTTCTCTCTTGCTATATATATATATATATATATATATATATTATATAGGTGTCCAGACACAGGGACGCCTGGATGGCACTTCTTTCGAGTCAGACGCCAGCTGCAGCAGTTGTGGATGCGTGCAGGTTTTTTTGATAGCCGCTTCCATTCTTGCACTCTAGATTAAAGGTACTGTATAAATAATCGGACCAATGGTCCAATTGCATTTATTTATTCTTTTAGTACAACATTCGATATGGTTGTAGATTTTTGACCGAGTGTTCGGTTATTTTATTTAATTTCAGTTTCATTTACGCAAACTGTGTGGATGTTTTAATTTTAGTTGTTTAAAAAGAGTAGTTAAGTAAAATTTCGACACCGGCCTAATAGGCTATTAGTAATTAAATGGATTTTCGACAGTGATGCTAAGAATGATCCATATGAGGCTCCTATTTTAATTTGATATAGGAGTGATCGCCCGGTATTGTATTAGGCGGGGTGTCACAGATTTAGGATATCTCATCATAGCTACTACAAACAATAACCTATTATGGGTAAAATAGCATAACAAAAGTGTGAATATTTCGTTCCCATGATTATAAACACCTATTGAATGCGTACGCATAACAACTAGAAGGCTAGGTTCGTTGGGTAAATTTATTCGTGCATTCAAATTCAAATTCAATTTTAATTTGAAATTGAAATTAAAATTCAATTTATAAAATTAATTCCTATTTCAAAATTTCAAATTCTCTATCTTATTTATATTCGATTTTTAAATTTCAAATTCAAAATCAGATTCAATTTATAATATTAATTCCTATTTCCTGCATCTCCTCTAAAGGGTGAGTGGTCCTATCCCATTCAAGACCACATATTTCTATAATATACTTAACAACTCATGCACACTGTTCCAATTTGTGGAAAATTCGGCAGCATATCCCCATAATTCTCTGAGTACACGACGTAGATCTGCAAGTGTGAGTGTTATTTCAATTTATCAATTAAAATAATAGTTAACATCACATCATCTAGTATGTACCCAGAGAACATTAAGATACGACTGCAGAACTTCCTTCAAAAATAACAATTTTAAGCCACTAAGAATATTATTATACAGAAACTATGAAGTCCCAAACTGTCCAAACGGGACAATTCGAGAGATCTTATTATAGGGATAATGACTCTCTAAAGGGTCTAAGGGCTATTGAATGCGTACGCATAAGAACTAGAAGGCTAGTATCTATGCGCACTATATGTAATTTCAAGTATGTTTTATTTAATTATCATAAGTCCGTGGTCGTGCAACTCTCGAATGGGTCGTGACACAAAGCAATTTTAGAAAAAAGTTAACACCTCCCCCCCCCCCCCCCCCATTTGGACAATAATCCAGTGGTCGTGCAACTTCCAAAATTAAACAACCCAACAAATTAAGAAAATATAATTATTTAAGGACTTATTAGTGTGAACTAAATTAAGGATTTAAAAAAAATTAAACAACCATCTTCCATATCCAACCACATCCGTCCAATATAATCCAATAATAACAACAAACCGACAAATGTGTATCCCGTTCTCCTTCTAATTCATCTACTCAATTAATTAATTTCCAGCAACATAAGAAATTAAATACATATGACTAATTAGCTTCAAGGCCTAAATAATAACACCTAATCAATATTAACAATTTCTAAGCAATTTCAAACCTAAATAAGAATACACAAACAATATTTATAATGTCAAATTAATTTCATTATCTTAATAATAAGATTCAATCAACATTAACAAGAGATTTTAGGGGTCCGAGGCAAACTCGTCCCCCCCAACCCCCTTTCGCCGCTTCCCCCCACCCTCTCCCCCTCCCACACACACACCAGCACACAGACTTCCCCCCTCCCCCCCACTGCCCCCACCACACACACACACCGACACACACGCACAAATAAGGGTTCTACACACATATACACATATACACACGTATAATGGAAAGAGAGAGGGAGAGAAAAATGTAACTTAGAGAGAGAGAGAGAGAGAGAGAGAGAGAGAGAGGGAAAAAAGGAGGGAATGGAAACGCTGGAAAAAAGGTGGGGGTACGGTTTTTTACTGGCAAAGTTATCACGGACCTGTCAAGATCTTTGACCGTGACAAGTCCGTGACAACTACCCTTATCACGGACTTGTTAAGGTCATTGACCGTGATAACTCCTTCCCATGGACTTTTCACGATCATTGACCGTGATAAAAATGCTTTTTTTGTAAGGGCCAATGAGCGTGACAAGGCTCGCCGGCTCAAAGGTGACAATTTGACCTTTTTGGTGTTGTGGAAGAAGATGGAGTAAGAGGGTATTCTTATAAAAAAAATATGATTTGGGGGTTAAGTTAGTTTAGGATATACAGATTCTTTGACAGAATTGTAATGGTGTTAAAAATTTGGGGGTTATGTCAAACGGATTAATAAAGTGGGGGTTAAATTAAAAACCAGAAAAAAACTTGGGATAGTTACCAAAATTTTATTGAAGGATTTTAATTGATGTAAATTTGTTTTCCCAGATTATGAAAGTGAATAAAAGTCAATGTTTGACTTTTATGGCCTTGCTATTGCCCAAAAATATAATTTTATTGATTTAATATGATAAAATATAGATATAAAATGATATATTTAGGACTACTATCTTATACAACATGTTTGTAATTTCCATTTAATAAGTTGTACTAAGTGTTTTCATTTAGAAATGTTTGGGAGAAGGATATTTCATAGTAAGTTGAATCATGACTCTCGGATATCTCCCAAAGCAATTGGGATGTGGGCCTATTGTTTCTTAAGGCATGATTTGAGTTTGATGTGGAGCTCGGCAATAGTCTGACTTCGAAAAATGATAGATAAAAACATCGGCTTTTCCTATGGGTCAGTAAATTAAATTAATCTTAAATTAATTATATTCAATTTTAATTTCGATTAATAATTTATCTTAGGTCAATTTATTAATTCAATATGAATTAATTAAAATAAAATGAATATAGTGTAAATTAAATAAAAATTGTTTTTCTAGATTTCTTTATGGATATCTTGTATTTGGGGACGACTGAAAATATTAGGAGCACATCATGTTATCTTGTACCCTAATTCTTGATTAGAAAGTTAGGAGGGTAGGATGACTTTGCTTGTGTTTCACTTAACATTATTAGCTGTTCATTAGGAACAACTCATGTAGCATATGTTGTAATCATTATCATATTGCATATAGTTACACGAGTTGAACTTGGATGTATCATCAATTTGATCTTAAACGTTTTATTGCATGTGTTTGTACTTAATTAGGTCACATTTCGTTTGTTATATATTTGAAATCTTGCATGTAAAAAATGTAACAAATGACGATGGATGCAATGGAAACTGCTGCCAAAAGTGTGGTGAAAACTCTATTAGCAAAAAACTTATATTTATCTTCTAATGAGAGAAAAAGAAAGATAATTATCTATAAAAATTTCACTTTCAACGAATAATGAAGAAAAATCTAAAAAAGACATTTTTTAGAAAGATATAGGTTAAAGACCAATGGGCGTGCACATATTTCATCCGAGATATTTTATTTTGTTGACCTTATTGACTTTGTTAACTTGGCATGTTATGTTTAGGTCTTAATTGGTGTATATACTTTATGAACTTAAAATTTTTCAGTATGGTTGACTTTTTGTGTGTTCAAGTATGGGTTGAATCTTGGGTTCTCGTGAAAATATGGGTGGATTAATCTAGTTTTTTGGAGTTTGATATCATTCTCATTCCTGTTAGACAGCTTGTGTGGGGTTACCAATTTTAAATATTGAGAATGCATTATATCAATTAATTATTTAATTCGCAAATTTCCAATGTTAAAATTTAATTAGAGTCAATCTTCAATTCAAATTAATTAAACCCTAATCATGCATCTATGTGAATAAATCAAACATGAAATCACAAATCAAAGGATAAACAAATTTTAGGGAAAAAAACCCTTTGGGTAAAATCTTTTATTTCACTATATAACGTAAATCGCAACTTATAAATTACATAGAGAAATATGCAATGAATCTCCCGTAGAAAATCCATATAGGCTGCAACCTAAAATTAGCAATGATTCCCTCGAGAACCACAATGGACTGTAACCCTCTGTCAGCCTCATCCTATGTCTTCAACAGTGAATCCCCACATGTATCACAATTCAGCAATGGAGTTCCTCTCCAAAAAAGGTGTATGGAAAGATACAAAAATTTCTAGGGTTCTAAACTAATTACCAAGAACAATATTGCAGGATGTTTTTTTATGAATTAAAATAGTGTTTTTCAACACAAAACTTGAAGAAATTTTGCAGCAGGTACGCAAAAACGTACTTGCCAAAATTCTCAAACATTCGATCAACGAAATAGTTATTTATAAAAAGTTAAAGTCAGTGGGTCGTTCGAACGACTTTGCGATGTCGTTTGAAAGACAAAGGAATGTCATTTGGACGACTTTCAATGTTGTTTGAACGACATTGAGATGTCGTTTAAAGGCCTAAGAAACAACCTAAGAAATGACGTTAAAAAACAAAATAGTAGAATTTCGTTTGAAGTGGTGAAGAAATAAATTCACACACATGTGAATGTCGTTTGATGAGCTAAGGAAGGAAAGACCTAAGAAATGACATTCAATCTTTTTGAAAAAATAAAAAATTCTTTTTGAAAAATAAAAAGCCCTGTTCGTTTTTTATAAAAATTAAATATCCCAAATATAATTCCATGAATTAATTCAAAACTCTAAATCATTTTATACCTTTTAGGATGTCGGGAGTCTTTAAAGTTGGAGATGCTTGAGTTCGGTTCGTCACATGTGAATGTCTTTTGATGAGCCAGAGAAGGAACGACGTAAGAAACTACACTCAATCTTTTTTAAAAATGATTTTTTTAACAATAAAAAGCCCTGTTCATTTTTTATAAGAATTAAACATCCCAAATATAATTCCATGAATTAATTCAAAACTCTAAATCATGTTACACCTTTTGGGATGCCGGAAAGTCTTCAAACTTGGAGATGCTTGAGTTCGGTTCGTCTTCTCGGTGCGTGACGATTTGTAACGGGATACACCAAACTGACCTAAAGTTATGATATGAACACTACTTAGAAAAATTATTCTTTCAAATCCCCCCCTTTGGCTATTCTAGTACAGAACAAACAAAATGACGGAACACCAAATTAAAATCAAAATCTCCTATTACAAAGATACTAATACCCTTCCCAACCCTAGAACAGAACGACATAAGTCTCTTTGTCTTAAAACTTCATCTTCTTCCCAAATTTTGTCTTCATTCACGTGTCTTTATATTCATCTTTGATTACCTACACACATGAGATAACAAAACATATACCTTCGTGACGCATCGAGTTTGAAACAAACAAAGATCATAAATAAATAAACTCTCCCCCATAATTCAAACTCATCAAAAACTCCATTTTAATTTGCTCTCCCCCTTGGTTTTTATCCGAAATAGACAAATAAGAAAAAAAATTAGAAACAATAAATATTAAGTGCAAAGAATCACGATGACCAAAAGACATCATCACAAAAGATTTAAATCAAGCACGTGTAATGATCATCTCAAAGGCAAACACAACCAACTATTTTTTTAAAAAATTTACCTTTTTAAAAAAAAATTCAAATTTCACAAATACAACAAAAATACCATATATAATATATGAAAAATATATAAAAGAAAATTCGGCACATATATATAAGTATAAACTACTACAAAACACGAGATAAAAAATATAATCTTTACACACTAACATAGTATTGATGTGTTCAAACGTGGGGCGTGAACTAGAAATAAAAGAATTATAACCCAAACACTCAAATATGTTCAAGAAGTTCTAATTTACTGCAAAACTATATCAAACTAAGCTTTAGTCTCAATTGACTATTAAACTTGAACTTAATGAACAAAACATGCACAATGCACACAAGCCTAGAATACGATGATTCTACAATTCAATAGTGTCATGACAAAATAAGCTTAACTAGAATAATGTCACACCCCAAACCCAAATCCATTCTAATAATTTGTTTTTATAATAATTAAATAAAATCTTTAACCCATTTGAAGTATAATTCATTTATCAATATTTTCATGCATAATATATATAATAATCATAATATTGTTCTTTGTACAATAATATAATTAACATCAGAGTCATAATTAAGTGAACTTACAATAATATGATTAATATCAAGTTAAACAACTCTAACTCAACATATACAATGTGTGAGTCCAGTAAAATTCCCAGTGTGACAATAACAAAATCCCCATATATAAACCCCAACTCTTCCTAACGGCGCAACTCTCAAAATCACCGATTATATGGTATCCTAGTTGGCAACGTACAAACCTGAAAATGTTAAAATATAAACAATAAGCATTAAGCTTAATAAGGTACTCCTTCCCTGTGATGAAGTAACAATTCTATATCAAATCTATGGATATAAAATCCAAACAATCCTTTCCATTATAGCAATAAAAAGTCCTGGAACATAAGTTCCAATAAATCTTTATCATAAGACCAAACAAATCATTGGATCTTTGTCCAATTCCAATCCAAGATCATAAGACCCAAACAAATCCTGGATATTTGAATATCCAAATAAATTCTGAATACTGAAGTATTCAAACCAATCCTGGATAATTTAATATCCGAACAAATCCCGCTCTTAGAGTTATATCCACATTCATCATATCATTTTCATATCTATATATGAAACAATCATAAGTACAATCACCTTGGAAACTTGTCAGGGCTTTCCTTTTCCTTTGTCCGACACTTGTTTAACTAGTTCTTCTTACCTTCCTATCATTCTTACAATATTAGTATCACCATAAGAATATTAGTAATCCAAGCAATATCTTAAGCATAACCAGTTCATAAGCATCATATGATTCCATTCAAATCATTTATCATATATGAAGTTCTATCTAAATTCACGTTAAAATATTTAACATATCCAAATCATAGTCCAAAAATATTTTAATTTATTCTTTTTAATCCAACCCCTATTATATCAGGTTTCCAACATAAAATATGGTACATCATTTCAAGTTTTCTAGAGCAAGATATGCCTATTTCTTCACTACCTGACAAAACTGCCCTAACGGCCCCTCTATCGTTTAGTCAACTTCCAAGAATTTTCAAATTTTTCATACATTATAACTTTCTACGACATTCCACCTAATTTCAGAAAACATATTGAATAATACAAGATTAAAGTTTCATAATTTTTAGAGTTCGTTTTCTATGTCAAATGAAACTTCAAATACAAGGTATGCATACTTACCCTTTTGGGGGCATATTTTACACCTCAACTTCAAACTATCACCCAAGATTCATTCCTTTGTATTTTTACATAATTTTCTGGTATGATTTTCATATATGAGTATATTTTAATCTCCAACTGGAATTAATCGAAGTATACAAAAAGATATAAAGTTTGAATACATAAGGTTTCTAATCGAAGTAATATAAAGGGTTTACACCTCACCTTTCTTTAAACTTGTATATACCCATACATATACATCATGGCATGAAAGTTTACTAAACAATTGATGATTTCTATCATTTAAATTAGTAACATAAAAAATATAACATGATTCATGGGTAGAATTACCTTAGGGACTTTTATGTAATTTTCTATTGATTTCTCTCAAATTTTCTCCTCGCTTTCTTCTTCCAAAACTTCATAATTATTCTTCCTCAAGTTCCAGCTTTCTCATGGCTGAATTTGCTGAAGGAGGAGGTAATTACAAAGGTTTAAAGTCGGTCAAACCAGCCTCCCCTTCCAACCAATCAAATTATAACACATGGTGTACTAATAAGATAAAATACCACTTAACGAATGGACATATTTACCTTGTTTCGTAATTTCAGCATAACTCCTTACTCAGACCTCTGTTAAAACATAATCATGAAAAACATTTCCAGCTACAACCATATCCCCCATAAGCATATAAATACCCAACCCTACATCTAAATGAGAACATGGTCTATTCAGATATATAGCAAAAGCATAGGACACAAAAGAATGTGTGGAACCAGGATCAATCAAAACATAAGCACTTCTATCAGTAACACAAAGTGTACCTATAACCACATTTGGAGTAACATGAGCCTCTTTAATCATAAAGACCCATCCACCTAGCCTGGAACCACTAGCTTGTCCTCTGCTCACAGTCTTCGCTCCACTGCCTGGAGGTAACACTTTGCTTGCTGCTTCACTAGGTGCTGCTGGAGTCTCTGCCAAATGCGGACAACTCTTCTTGGTATGCCCCATTTGATGATAGTGGTAGCATTCCAGTCCCTTAAGATTAGGACACTCGGATTTATAATTCCCCTCCTCTTTACAAAAGAAACATGTAATAACTCTCACCAGTGCCTCACCTCTTCCTGACCTCCTAACTAGACTAGAAGATCCTCCATCCCTATTATCTATCCCAAAGCTCCCCTGACTTTTATCACTATCTCCACCACCTCTCTTAAATTTATGAGGTTACATCTTAACACTTCCACCCTCACCTCCCTTACATTGAGATGAGTCGAATCTACTTTTTTTTAAACTCTCTCTACTCGCCACCCCTTGGTTCATTTGCCTTTCTGCTATTATGGCTTTCTTCACCAAAGAAGAATAATCTTCTAAATCATAAGTAGCCACTCTATTTTGAATGCTACAAATTAATCCCTCTTGGAACTTACTACATTTTTCTTACTATTCCTCAACATATTTCGCAGCAAATCTAGACAAAGCTATAAATTTAGCCTCATACTCCCTCATTGATATTTTCCCTTGGCTCAAATTTATTAATTCCTTAACCTTATCCCTCCTATAAACTTTATTAAAATACTTAACATACAAAGATTTAATGAATTCAACCCAAGTAATAACATCAGTACCTTCCATCCTGGGCACCAAATGGTTGTTGGCTTCCCACCAATATTTGGCCTCTCCTTTCGGCATAACTCCTTACTCGGACCTCTGTTTTACACACCGTTTTTTGTGTTACAAACTTAACTCATATATCTACAATTATTTCACCTCAATTCAATTGTTATATTATAAGGGTCAAAACTAGTCTCCAATATGAACATTCCTATCAAAAACTTCAAAATTTATGTGTTTGTAACTAATTCGATATTTCATGATTTATGAGGGTTGGATTAGACTACACATAATAACTTAACATTAGACATACTAATAGAACATTATAAATATCACATAAGTTAAGCATTATTCAAACATAATTAATCATAATTATATCAGGGTTGTCACAATTCTCCCCCCATTAGGAAATTTCGTCCCCGAAATCGACATACCTTGGTTGTTTAAATCGAGAAAATACGAATAACGCATTTTCATGCTATCTTTGCTCTCCCATGTAGCTTGTTTCATGGAATGACTTCTCCACACAACTTTCATAAGTGGGATTCTTTTGGATCTCAATATTTGTTCTTTCCTATCCACGATAGCAAGTGGTTCTTCCACATAGCTTAAGTCTTCCTTCAACTCAATAGGTTGTTCCACCAATACATGTGAAGGTCTTGCTACATACTTTCTCAACATAGAAATATGGAAAACATCATGTAATCGGAATAAATTTGGTGTTAATGCTAACTTGTAGGCAACCATCCCAACTTTCTCATGAATTTTATAAGGTCCAATGTAGTGTGGACTCATTTTCCTTTTCTTTCCAAATCTTATAACTACGTTCCATGGCGATATTAGAAGAAACACATAATCCCCTTTCTGGAATTCCAAATCTTTCTGCCATTTATCTGCATAACGTTTCTGTGTGCTTTGAGTTGTTCTCATTTTATTTTGAATAATTTTCACTTTTTTAGTGGTGACATCAATTAATTCTGGACCCTCTATCTTCCTTTCACCAACTTCACCCCAACATATCAGTGTACGACACCGTCTATGATACAATGCTTCATATGGATCCATATTAATAGCAAATTAAAAACTATTATTATATGCGAATTCTATCAAAGGCAAATATTCATCCCAATTACCTTTGAAATCAAGGACACAAGCTCTAAGCATATCCTTCAAAATCTATATGGCTCTTTTAGACTTCCCGTCCATCTGAGGATGAAAAGTTTTACTAAACTTTAAGTTAGTACCCATTGCATACTGTAAATTATCCCAAAATTTTGATGTAAAAGTAGGGTCCCTATCTGAAAAATAGATACAAGTGCTCCATGCAATCGAATAATCTCAAAAACATACAATCTAGCATACCTATCAACTGTATATGTAGTCTTGACTGCTAGAAAATGAGATGACTTGGCCATTCTATCCACCACTAACCAAATCAAATCTGACCCCTTCTGAGATCGAGGAAGTCGCGCAGTTAGTCCCGAAATGATTGAGATATTCAAAATAAGTGCCATGTTGTATTTTTGGGTTCCGAGCACTTTTAACCGGTTATGACTTAATTATGCAGTTACGAGTCATTTTAATGGTGTAGTATTATTTAAAGATGGAATTTAGTGTTAAATGAATGTTTAAGTCTTCCAAACCCTTTTATCCTCAATTATATGTTCCTAAACCTAGAGAGAAAGAGAGAGAGAGAGAGAGAGAGAGAGAGAGAGAGAGAGAGAGAGAGAATTTGGTGAAAAAAAAGAAAACAGAAGAAAAGTGAAGAAATTGAGCTTGATCTTGTATCTATCGGAAGACAATCCAAGATTTCATCTTTAAGGCAAGTTTTTAACTTGTTAGTATATGATTTAATGTGGATAAATTATTGTGATAGTTGTGTATTTTGAGGAATTGAACAAGTAGTAGGTTTTGATGAATTTTAGAGTTTAACCCTTCGCTTTTGTTGTTTGTATGAATAAATTGGATATATTGGTTTATTGATGTGTAGAAATGTTGGGGTTATGTTGTTGGATGAGAATGAAGGAAGTGGAAGAATATGGGTTAGGGTTTTGGATTTGGTATTTTAGAAGAAGGTATAGCCGTGGGTCTGGTGAGCGCAGTCGACTGCAATCCAGGTCCCGATCGACCGGGCCTAAAGGGAAAAGCACACTGCTTTTCTCGATAGGCATATTTTTAAAGTGCGGTCCAATAACCGGTCGACCGGGCTTTCAGAATTGAGCTCACTGCATTTCTTAGTAGATAAAACCTCATAGGCGCGATCGACCGAGGGTCAGGGGCCGGTCGATCGGTCCCCTGTTTTTCACCCGAAATCTTTAGTTTTCTATAGCTCATTTCTTTTAAGGTAGGGACCTAGGAACCTTCTTGAATGAAGTAAAACTATAGTATTACAGTCTAGTATTAAGGTAATTAGAAACCTAAGCTAAAAACGAGAGTTGGGGCTTAGACCGGGAAATAATTTAGTTAGTTATTAGAGGAAGCTAAGGGTTCTTTTTACATAATGAGTTAGTCTAGGTCTAGGGTAAATAGAGTGTTAGAATTGTGGACTTCTAGAATTGGGTTGAAGTAATATCATACTTATGGGCTCATAGGTTTGTCGTTAAGTTTCTTGGAGATTAATACGAAAATATATTAAACGTGTGGTTTATGAATTATGGCATGAAATGCTTATGGCTCCGGATAAAATGAAATGTACATTATAAATTGGCATATTTTGTGAATGATGAATTGCATATATATACCTCTCTAAAGGCTATCATAACGGAAGTTATGTGCATAAGGTGAAGTCCTCTGGCTAGTGAATGCAGGGTGAATATAATCCTTAGCCATAGGACCGGTTGTTATATATTGTGTTGTTATTTTTTGAAGTGAGGTAATTTCGGGTATGGTTATGACTCGTTGTCGAAGGTATATGGCCGCTTCCCAACGTCACGCAATTTAGCATGCCCAGGATGTCTTGGTGATAGGCCCTGTAAGATGATAGCTATTTAGGGGCACATCCAGTGGGGTGACTCCCGGAAGGATGGTCGTAGAATCGTTATATGTTATGATTATAACAATTCTTATGAAAGTTGTATTTTATAAATGGTGAAGCATTTTATGAAATAAACTATTTTGGGAATACGTTTCTTAGTAAGGAATAGACTTGTAAAGTCATAATGTGTAAAAATGGAAATGGAATCTTATTAAGTGAAATTGAGTTATATTTTCATACATAAATGATTATTCATCATTGTCATTGATATTGCGCTAGGTTATGCATTTAGATTGAGGGGTGAGGATTATTAATATTATTAATTCTGGAGAGCGAGATAAGTTTATTCATGATGAGTTGATATTAATAAATTTCGTGCATTTTATTCACATGGTGATCATATTAAATCGGGATCTGACCCGTTTATATCTCCTATTTTTTATTGAATTCTCTTTATGCCCAGGTGCTCCACCGCAAGGACGCACGTGATGACTCTTCCATCCTAGCGTCATGGAGATCTAACATTTTACGGATGTTATAGGATATTTGTTATAGACACCTCTATCTTTTGTACTCGAGCTATGATCAGTTTACACATTTGGGCGTGTTGCCCAAGTTTTATACATGTTTAATATATTGAGATATTTGTTTAATACTCGGTGTAACCTGCTTGAAATGGTATGTTAACCGATAGCATATTCGGTTATTATTTAGTGAATGAATGTAATTGTTATTTGTCTTTTGTCCACCATCTCTTTAAATTGGATTGTCTAAAGGATTTTCTTTAAACTTACAAATAATTTGACATCCGTTTTCTAAAATAATTGGTGGTTATCTCGTATTATAATTGTAACAACAGTGATGCTAAGAATGGACCATCTATGATTCCTGTAATAATTGGAATATAGGGTTGGCCACCTCTTATTTTAATAAGCGGGGTGTCACATTGTGTACTATCTTAATATATTTTTAAATGATTGTGAATATAGATATTATGTGATGGAAAAACTATTTCTATCTTTGTATTTCTCTACTATGAAATTAAGATATTACTTGTTGCCCAGAGAAGTATATGCCATTTTGAAGTTTGATTTTATTAAATATATGGTGACAAGACCTATTTTATGAAATAGGATTGTTTAGTGGGTGCTAGATCTATCTGAGTTTTGCCTACACTATGTATATCGATGTTCTGTACATTTGTACTTTCCTCGTACACTTTAGCGTCGAAAATGTAACCGTTCAATCGATACTTTTTGTACTCTTGTGCCACGAACAAGGGTCCAGTGGCTAGACGAGCAAGCCTTGATGTCGCATCACCCATATTTAGGAGCTGAGAATATAGATAAATTAATTATATTAGTGGTAAAATTTGTGTGTAATGTAACGTTATATAATGACTGTTTTCATTATAATTACCTCTTGTGTCAACCATAGCCTAAATTCGCCGTCTGATTGTACCATTGTTTTTCGTCTTTTATTGTTCTCACGGGCTTCATATTTACTACGTATTACAAAATTAATCATGTATAAAATAATCTAAAATAATGTTAAACATTATAATATTCGAAACTTACTTTTTCCATTCTTCGACATCTTCATGTGTGTCAAATAGATAACGAGCTACTTGTTCATGTTGCAAACTCGTTAATTTCACTCGTTTTCCCATCACATTACCACCATCATCGAGGAATTCATCAGTGTCATCAACGCTGGTCGAGTCAGGCATATATTCCCGAGTATATATTGATGACTCCACGGTGATGTATTCCTCTGCAATTGATCTTGCAATATATCGCATATTCTTGACGTATTCTTTAAAAACTTTCATCAATCTTTCAAACGGATACATACACCGATATCTAACTGGACCAAAAAGAAGTGCCTCTTCGCATAGGTGTACCAACAAGTGAACACTTATGTTAAAGAATGTTGGGGGAAAGTACTTCTCCAATACACAAATCGCTTCGTTCACAGCCAATTTTGCGGCCACTATGTGTTCTCGATTCACTACCTTCTCACACAAGAGGGAGAAGGTAATACTAATTTGCATAATAGCCCTACGCAAATCCTTGTGCTTGGAGAAACAGTGCTTAAACAATAGAGGAACCAATTGCATGATCACATGCCAATCGTGGGACACTTATGTAAATCATGAGTAGCATAATTCACAATCCTTTGCAAGTTGGACGAAAAAGTAGATGGGCCCTTCAAATTATATATTGTGTGTAGATTTATACTTCATTCCCAAACCTTTCAAACTGTGCTTCATAACAGGATAGCTATTTGGAAGTGTATACACCTTGGGTAATAAGCCCTTCACCCATTTTAGAATTCCCGTCACGCTATTGCCAGACAAACCGTACTGCGTCTTCAAACTGTGCAAACCAACCATGGCATGTAAAGTTGTTTGATCTTTCTCACAGCCAGAGTATAACGGTTGGGTTTCCTTAAATTTTAAACTTTGGTAGTCATCGTCAAGTTTTATCGTGTTATCTTCACGAGAACTTGAATCTTCTACATCATCAGTAACCTCATTCTCCTCAGCTTCATAAACTCCGTACGCATCATCAACTAAATCCTCTAACATATTATGATTTACGTCGTCCCCTTCTACATCTATTCTACTTGTTGAAGGTTGTTGAGAAGGTTGGTCGGGGACAAAAGGAACTTTCAATTTACCGTGAAAACTCCAAAATCAATAACTATCTTGCATACCCGATCTTAACAAATGTAGTTCAACTGTTTTCCACTCAAACACCTTACCATTCTTACACCTAGCACACGGACACGAAAACTCTTCATCATTACGACATCTCTTTGCATATTTTACAAATTCATTAGCACCTCTGCGAAACACATCCCCCATTCTATTAGTCTCACCCATCCACTCTTTGTATTTCGGATATCCCATCACAGCTACCACAACTAAACACCTATTAAAGGTAAACAAAACTTAGATTTATAGTATGTTTTATTTAATTATCCCATCATTTAATTATCCTATTAAAGGGTAAGTGGTCCTATCCCATTCAAGACTGCATTTTTCTGTAATATACTTAACAGCTCATGCACATTGTTACGATTTGAAAAAAATTCGACAGCATATCCCCTTAGTTCTCCAAGTACACGACGTAGATTGGCAGGTGTGAGTGTTATTTCAATTGGTCAATTGAAATAACAGTCACACTTGTCAATCTAGTATGTACCCAGAGAACATTAAGATACGACTGCAGAACTTCCTCCAAAAGTAACAACTTTAAGCCAATAAGAATATTATACAGAAATTATACAGTCTCAAACTGTCCAAACGGGACAATTCGAGAGATCTCATTACAGGGGTAATGACTCTCGAACGGGTCTAAGGGCTATTGAATGCGTACGCATAAGAGCTAGAAGGCTAGTATCTATGCGCACTATATTTAATTTCAAGTATGTTTCATATAATGGGTTAATTCAAATACAAAAATAAATTCATGGGTTAATTCAAATACAAAAATACAAATTCATGGGTTAATTCAAATATATATACACACCCCCACCTCCTTCCACACCCCCCACTCACCACATACACACACACCACCACCCCCACTCACTATTTAAAATAATCTCAATATTAATTTCATGTAGTAACTGTCTATTTAAAATAATCTCAATGTTAATTTCAGGTATTGAATTTCTACTATTGTTTTGTGCTTTTTATAAATCATACCCCACCCCCACCCACCCCCACCCCCACCCCAACATGTTTACGGGCTTTCATCACTCGTCATAAATTTTTCGGTCCGTGACTTATTGGCCAGTTGTCTTGGGTCTTTTAGTCCCTTAACATTACTTTAAGAATTTTACCCAATCTAAATACAACATTTTCTTTCTTGTTATACACTTGAACACGTTTTGTTATTTAGTCCTTATTAATTTATCTTTGATGTATTACCAGCATCTTTACTTTTATAAACTTTATTTAATTTTCAATTTTAAGGACTATTTTCATCACTTAGTGTTCATCTAAGTTCTAGTATAACAAGTTCCCATAAAAATCTTTAATAAAGTATTATCACAAATATAAACTAAGAGTGATAAAATAACTTTGAGGCATATAAATTAATTGTGACAAAGTAAGATTATGGAAACCCCACTTTTCTTTCTATAACTCCTATTTTATTAAACTTTAAATATAATTAGGGGTGTATAGAAAGAAAAGTTAAATAGGAATAAAAACAACATTTTTAAAATATGAAGGGCTCACCAATTTGATCAAATTTTTCAACAACATAGACTAATTGATCTTTATTATAAGACAATTACTACAAATTTATGCGCATTTTAACCCTTATTGTAGTTTTTTAGTTTTCATGCTTTTATTTGATGGATATAAAGTCATGTGATTATTTCACCATATAAAGTCAACAAAAAACGCCATATATGGTTTTTTTCTCCATTAGTATAAGTATATAGCGATTATTTCACACTTAAATCACATATTATGCCGGCCTTCATTTTTTTATGAAATTTGTAGAAAATTACTTATTTATTTTGAATGAAAATAAATTGTTGTCCAATATTTTTGGATATTATTTACATTTACATTTTTGGATATTATTTTTGGAAATTTATAGAAAATTACTTATTTATTTACATTTTTAACCCCCTACCCCCACCCTGCCCCACCCCCTACCCCCCACCCTGCCCCCACCCTGCCCCACCCCCCACACACGCACACACACATGCACATATATACACACATATATATACACACAAACATATATATAAACGGAAGAGAGAGAGAGAGAGAGAGAGAGAGAGAGAGAGAGAGAGAGAGAGAGAGAGGGAGGAACGGCGGGAGAGAGAGAGGGAGGGAGGAACAGCGGGAGAGAGAGAGAGAGAGAGAGGGAGGAACGGCGGGAGGGAAAAAAGAAGGGGGAAAGGGTTTTTGCTGGAACCATTGTCACGGTCGTGTCAAGGTCATTGACCGTGACAATTATTTAAAGAATTGTCACGGTCAATGACCGTGACAAAGACAAGTAAATTTGTCACGGCCTTGTCACGGTCGTGTCAAGGTCAATGACTGTGACATAAAACGCGTGTTTTTTGTCACGGTCAATGACCTTGACAAGGGTGGCCGGCTGAAAGGTGACAATTTTGTCATTTTGGTGTAGTGATCAAAGGGCTATAAAAGGCCAAGCATTGATTGATTTCTCGGAACACCATCCATGTGAGGATGAACTAGAGAGTGAATATGAAATAGGATATATATATATATATATATATATATCTTTAAGTACTTGGAAACTATGGGAATAGGGGTATTTATTAAATCCCCTGAACATATTAAAACAAAATATGGTTATAGATTGGAAGAAAACACATGTTCCAACAATCAAGTAGAATATGAGGTTGTTATAGTGGGCCTAGATTTCCTTCAAAGTTGTAATGCTTATGTAATAGAAATCAATAGGTATTCTTAATTGTTCATAAGATAATTAATTGGTGAATATAGATATGCCAATGATGGATTAACATTATATAACTAGATGTCCTTGAATTTACTATCTAAATTTGATGAAGTCACATTAAACTATATTCCCAGATTTCTAAATGAAGAGGCCAATAAAATGGCTCAAAATACGTCAGGTTTTAATATTGGAAATAGCTTCGAAGAAAAGTTAAAGCTCAGTTCCATTGATGGGTTTTTACCAATGCTACATAATAGATGGCCTTGGGGTAATATTAAAAATTTTAATATTCATGAAGAATAGAAAATGTCAATAATTGAATATTTACCCAAATATCAAGAGTGATAGGGATGTCAGGAGCAATCAATTACGTTATGTATGATGGAAAATTATTCAACATAGATGTTGGTGGAATGCTTATATAGTGCCTACGTGAATATGGTGGTCTAACAGCCATTGCACAAGTCTATGAGGGAATTTACGAGGCCCATCGAGCTAGTCATAAGATAGGTGGTTATTAAGAAGTCATGGTTTCTATTGGCCTTCCATATTAAAAGATTGCATTGATTTTGAAAAAAGATATCAAAAATTCTAACAACATGGTCCTCTAAACCTTTTGACTGCTATTAATCTATAATATCTAGTGAAACCTTGTCCATTAAGAGGGTGAGAATTCATGTCATAAGTAAAATTTATCCCCCATCTTCCAAGTTGCATAGCTTTGTGCTTATAGCGACTTACTATTTTACCAACTGGGTGGAGGTAAAGGCTCTAAAGTCAGTTACCCAAAATGAATTAGTGGACTTCTTGCAAGACATTATGTATAGGTTTGGAATTCCAAAACCATAACTTTAGACAATGAATTAATTTTTAAAACAAAATTAGTGATAGAATTTACTTTAAGGTTGGGAATAACTCTAACCAAAAAGCAAATTACTATGTTTAATCAAATGGTTAGGCAGATGTTACAAATAAACTAATACAAAATAACTTGATCAAGGTGATTGAGAAAAATCAAAGGGATTGGTATAGCCAGGTATATTATGGGATTATAGGATATCTAAAAGGTCAAGTACTGGGGTAACTCTATATGTCTTAACTTATGGGCATGGTGTTATCCTACGAATAGAAATCTATCTAAATTCACTAAGAGTGATAGCCCAAGATGAATTGACAATGGACGCTTATGATTAACCCACGTTCATGGATATAGAAAACATAGATGAAGATAGAGTTAGTGGATTGAATAATATATTGGCTCAAAAGAAGAACTAGATGAAAGATATAATAAAAAAGGTAAAACAAGATAGCCTTGAATGAAGGGGACTTTCTTTGGAAAACTATTTTACCTCTAGAATCAAAAGATCTAGCATATGACAAATGGTCCTCAAAGTGGGCAGGGCCATTCCAAATATATAGGGAATCCAAAGGTGGATCATACCATTTAAGAGACATTAGTGGTCATATTCACATAATTAAAACAAATGCCATGTTCTTTAAGCCACGTTACCTAACCATTTGGGAGGAAAACAATAAGGCAAAAAGGCATAATACTACATTTATTCTCGATTCCATGTTATTAAATGTCTGAGCATAAAAGAAGTAAAATTGGTCCAAATATTTTAACGAGTGTCTCTTTAGGCATTGATCTGAACCATCCTTACCTTAAACAAGGATTCATTACTAGCGGATACCTGTATGCCCCCACCAATTTGTTTAACATTAATTGGAAGTCAGTCTCCTCCATAGTAGTCACCTCTATATCAGCATTAATTTGAGCTAGGCTTTTCTCAAGCTTCTCCTTCTGAGCTAAAAGGGCAATCTTTTTTGCTTGAGCAACTTTTAAGTCTTGCAGGCCTTTGGCTACTTTAGACTTTTAGTATTAAAAAATGGGCATGATCTATTTATAAATTACTATTCTCATCATCCACTTGGGCCATAGTGTCTAAGGAGTATGGGTACTAGGACATCAGTTGTCAAAACCTTCAAAACACTTGTTTTCAATCTCTCAAGTTGGGAAATGCAAGATCATGTCATTTTCAATCTGCTAAGGAAAGATAATTCATTGTGAACCTCAGATGACACACTAAAAAATCTTCAAAGTAGCTTCAAGGCTTGAGAGGTCCTTAATTTCCAATAAGAAGAAGTTGGTTTAGCTTAGAGAAACTACTACAGTTGTTATGTTTCACGCTAGAAGTAAAAACTTTTAAGGTTCGAACGGTGGCTTGAGAAATAACTTGTCAAAGTTATTCTTGAAAGGATTTATTCTCTCATCGTGTCATCAACTTGGGAAGATCCACAGTTAGAGGAAAAACCTCAGTTGGTCAAGGATTTCCCTCAAAGAAGAATCCATTGGTTCTAGGAAATCCTCATGAACTGTTGAAATAGCAGGTGATTTAGGAATGCTCTCATCAAGATTGCTGTTTTGGCTGGAATCCTCTTTAATAGGACCTAAAGTACTAACAACATCCTCATTAGAGATGGGAATGGAGACAAGAGAGTCAGCAATGAATGTAGTTTATTCCACTCAAGGAATTGGGTTCGAAGTGGGAGTGTATGTTTGAGCAGGAATGTCATGTAAGTGAAAGTTTTATAATTGCTCAGTTTATTTTTATTTTGTCTTATCCTATCAAACATAAACTATACCTTCATGACTTCTACGGATTCGTATACAAAATTTAAAAGTTTGGGAAGATTGAAGAATTGTCCGTCTCAACAACATTTAAAATAAGTTATGGATGAATTTGGTGAAGCTTTATTTTTTAGGGGTTTTAGAATTTTTAAGAGTTTGTATTTCAAGATGTTTTTAAAATATTTTTTAGAAAATCTTGAAAAACTCGCTAACTCGTTCGAACGAGCTATGCATTGTCGTTACAACGAGTTCTCTTGGTTCGAACAAAATCTAGATCGACCCCTTTATCAATCTCAGAAATCTCATTAGAATCCTCGTTAGAAGTCATTAGAACGATAATGGTTAGGTCTTTAGAACGAGACATCCAACGATCAAATGATGTTATTTTTCATCAAGTTTTGTAACATTATTCTATATGTCATTAGAAGCCTGATCAAACAAAAATGGATGTGTCGCTCCAATGAGGTACCTGTCTTTCGAACGAACGAACGAGATTTTATTTTTTAAATTCACTTTGATCCAAATCTTTAGTATTCATCCTTTTGTAACTACTTTCCTTATAAATAGAGATGCGGGATTAGAGTCTCCAAGAACTCTTTTTGAAATATTTTCACACCCTTTTTAGTTAAATTTGTGATCAAACTCTTCCAATATTATTCCAAACCCCTTGGAAACTTAGAGATCACTTTATCAAATCAAGAAGAACATTTCTAGTTCAAACACTCTTGCAGAGATTAATCTCTATTGTTGATTTGTGGAGCCGAGGCTCTACTGTTAAAAAATAAGGTTGATCGGTGGGCACCGAGAGAAGAGTGCTTCTTATGGGTGGGGCTAGATTGTGTCATTGTTGTAGAAGATCTGAAGAACTACGAATCGTACTTAGTTGTTTTAAGTAGTTTGTAAGGCGACTGTGTCTATCAAATCTTCTATAGTGGTGAATAAAGGTTTTGCCCTTTTAGGAATTTTTTCTTACTTCTTCGAGATTTTGCATGCTTGATTTGTTGTATTTAAAATTGGACCACATCTGTGTATGCACACTATATTAAATCAAAGATAAAATTTGCTAAAATTGAATTTGTTTGTGATTGACTAATATACGAATCATTCCATAAAATTCTCGAATTCTCAAATTGGTATCAGAGTAGTTGCACTAAAATATTATGTGATCCTTTTTACAAAAAAATTAATATCTATTTTTTTAATTGGCGGTCTTTAAAATTTTTGGATTTTTTGGATAATTTATATAACAAGCCTCCTGTTTTTATGGGTTAAATTATGCATATTGGAAAGATAGGATGAGGTCTGCTTTAAAAGCACTTAATTGAAGAGTCTGGCTTGTATGTGAAAGAGGGTAAACACCACCGACACTGGCTAATGATAATGTCAAAACTATTAAACCCATCACTGCTTCGATGGAGAAAATTTAAATGGAGTACTTATAACTCACGGGGCATAAGTACCATTTCTGGAGCCATCAACCCTGACGAATTTCGTCGCATTATCACGTGCACCATGTCTAAAGAAGCTTTGGATACCCTCCAGCTCACTCATGAGAGTACCAATGCTTTGAAAGATTCTAAGCTATAGAACCTCACCACACAGTTTGAGATTATTACCATGTTAAAGTCTGAGTCTTTCGATGAGTTTTATGCACATTTCTCGGACATAATTAATTCTAGTTTAATATGTGAGAAAATCCCCGAGACACGTGTAGTTAAGAAGATTTTGAGATCACTTATGTCCCGTTTTATTCCTAAGGTTACCGTGCTTAATTCGTTAGGGATATTAAATACTCTTAGGTTAGAAGAAATCGTTAGAGAACGTCAAACGTATGAGATAAATATGTTTCCCAAAACTATTAAACCAAAGGAAAAGGGAATTGCGTTTAAAGTACAGTCTAAAAAGAAAGTGGAAGTGTTGTCTGACTCCGAGTATGATTTTGGCTTGGGTGATTTAGCCCTTTTTGTAAAAAAAATTGAAACAGTTTCTCAAACTTAGAAAAGAAAATACATCCAAAGAATAGAAAAGTTTTGAGAAGGATATAAAATATAAAACAGGCATGAAATTTTTTGAAAAAGAAAGTAAAAATAACCCAAAGAAATATAAACAGAGATGTTATAAATGTAAAGGTAAGTGTTGATACCAAAATTAATCTGCTGACTTGGATCAATCAAACAAAGACACGTGGCTATCTACATGACAACAACAAGCACTTCCGAGATAATCACATGCTCCGAGGAACCATGTTACTCCGAGGAACTCTTACGCTCCGAGGAACAGACCTTACCGAGGAACTCATACGCTCCGAGGAACAGACCTTACCGAGGAACTCATACGCTCCGAGGAACAGACCTCTTCGAGGAACTCTTGAATACCAGAAAGCTTAGGCGGTCCGAGTTACTCAGGCGGTCCGAACTGCATCTCGAACAGAGCATTAATTGATGAATAACCAACAGTTCAACTAGTTCATTAAATGCTTATCATTTAGACGCACACGCTTAAAGGGCATTAAATGTATTACCCTTTCATATGTATATCATTTAATGTATCACCCTTTCAGATGACAGCCTCAATGCTATAAATACGTTGTACAATCCTCATTGTAGGGGACCTGATTCTGAATCCAAACTTTGGGATCCAGAACGTAATTTCTTGTAATCGAGAATTCCCAAACACGCAGCAATAAAACAACAGTGGACGTTACCATTCATATAAGGCTGAACCACTTTAAAAATCTTTTGTCTCATTTATTTATCTGTGATTGAATAATTAGAGTGATCTAATTTTTTACATCAACAGTAAGGGTCAAAAAATCTCACGAGTGTTCGATGAGATTAAAGATAGAAAGCAAATACAAATTTGCCTTCAGTGCCACGCTTAGCAAAAGCGACGTCGAGTCGGCGGATCTCATGGACAAATCACTGCATGGACGTAACTTCACTGTGGTCATGGATAATCATGTTAGTAAACCTAGTGCACCTCATGCCAATGAGGAAGCTACTAAACATGATGACCTCGACAGTGAGTCCAGTCATTCCGACAAGAGTGGGGGAGAGGATGTTTTAAGTGAGAGCTAGAGTGACCTTCGATGCTCTTACGCCAATCTTTATGTTGAGTTCTTTAAAACGAAGAAACAAAATAAAGGTTTAGCGATTAGAGTTTTGGCCTTAGAAAAGGAGTTGAGAGAGGCTAGAGAGATCGATTCCTCAGTGAGATTTTTTTGGGGAGAGAGAGTCGTTTTAGTTGAGAGGGAAAATAATGACTTGACCCACAAAGTGGCTAGTCTTACAAGAGATATTCAAGCATCCGTAGAGACTCGTGAGAAACTTGAAGCCCTTGTATCCCAACTTGAGAAAGATCTTGAACGTGCTCGAAAGGTCAAGGTTATTATAAAGGATACATAAAAAAAGGTAGTAAAGATTCTCCTCGGTCCCTCTAGGTTCTAGTGAGAGGTAAGGAATAGGTTACGACGGTGCATCCACTTCCCATACTGCACCCGAACCGGTCCCTAAATTTATGGTAAATCCTTATGATCCTCAACCTAAACCACAAAAGAAAGTTCAACCTAAGAAAGAAAACCAAGGTAGACCCAAATAAGTTTATATTTTTACCATTTTCAAAAGGAGAGGTCACCTTAGAAAGTTTTGCTACAAGTTTGGTAGAACTAAACGTACACATACTTTCGCACATCGATATAGAGACTTTTCTAGTCTTAGAGATCAAGTTGAGTTCCAAGTCGCGACTTCACAAAGATTGATGGAAGAATTTAAATGGATGTCTATGCCATTTTAGAACGCTTTTAATGCTCCGACTAGAGCCAAAAAGGACAAGGGGACACAAATGGTTACCTCCACTTGGGTACCTAAGCAAGATGACAAAGCCCTTGTTGTTCACGTTACTCTTAAGGTTCAAAATACTGCCCAATTGTATTTTGATAGTGGGTGCTCTAGTCACATAACTAGTGGCAAGTCGTATTTTACCAACCTTGTGGATTGTAAGGAAGGAAAAGTCACCTTTGAATATGCATGAATGTATTGAGTTACCCGGATTCCCTAAAATAGACAATTTGTTGTACATAAAAAGTTTGAAAGTGAACTTAATTAGTATAAGCCAACTATGCGACATAAACTTTGTGGTAAGATTTGACCGTTATGAATGCAATGTGTATTTTCAATCCGATGAAATTTTAATACAAGGTGTGAGGACCAAACATAATTGTTATTGTATTATGCATAAGTCCTCCTTTGTGTGTAACAGTGCCACGATCTCCTCTATAAACCTTTGGCATCAATGACTAGGTTCTGTAAACTTTAGAGATCTTGAGAGATTAGTGAAAAAGGACCTAGCTCGTGGCTTATCATCACTTGGGAAACCAACTTCCTCAATTTTTGGACCTTACCAACAAGGAAAACAAATTTGAAATCCCCATTGGAAGTTGAATACCATTACCACCACCCGTGTTTTGGAGTTGACTCATATGGATCTTGTTCTACTCGCTCGAAGAGCTTAGGTGGTAAGAGATATATTCTTGTGATGGTTGATGATTTTTTTAGATACTTTGTCGTGGAATTTCTTAAAGATTACGATATGATTGAGTTTCTACATACCAAGTGTCGTGTCCTATAAAACTAACACGGTGTCACTACTAATCGGATGCGTAGTGACAACATAATGAATTTAAAGAAGATAAGGTGGATAGTTATTGTGATGGAGTGGACATTAAATATGAATTCACTATCGTTTGTACTCCTCAACAAAATATCATTGTTGAGAGAAAGAATCGGATGATACAAGAAATGGCTAGATCCATATATCTTGGTAGAAACGTGCCTAGACATTTTTGGGTAAAGGCGGTTAGTACCGCATGCCATACGGTGAATAGGGTATATCTTCATTCGCACATGCTTCAAAAGCCTTATGAGTTGTGGACATGGAAGAATCCCAACCTATCGTATTTCCCTATCTTTAGGATTACTTGATACATCTTGAGAGATAGAGAGAATTCAGGAAAGTTCGACTCCTGAAGCGACGAGGGGATATTTTTAGGTTATTCATCGACGAGTAGAGCTTACAGGATTTTTAACCTTGCAAGATCTATGGTTATGGAGTCAATAAACATCAGGGTTAGAGATGACGAGTCGTCGAAATCTATTGCTCCTAACCCCCAATGTGAGGATGATGCACCCCCTAGTGACGATCCCATCAATCCGCATACTACTTCGATAGACCCCACTTCTGATTTAGAGGATCCACATGCTTGGGCTTAGAAGAGTTATGACACTTTCGCTATACTTGGTGATCCTACACTAGCTGTTAAGACTCGTGATCAACTCAAAATTGTGATTAGCTATCTCTGATACACTTCCTTAGTTGAGCCCAAGAATGTGAAAGAAGTACTCAAGGATGAGCATTGGATTTCCTCTATGCAAGATGAGTTGCTTCAGTTTTGTAAAACTGATGTCTGGGAGTTAGTCCCCTGACCTAGTGATACTAATGTGATAGGTACCAAGTGGATTTACAAGAATAAGATGGATGAGATTGTTACCATAGTTCATAATAAGTCTAGGTTGGTTGCATAAGGTTACACACAGATTGAGGGCGTAGACTTTGAGGAGACATTCACTCCAATTGCTAAACTTAAGTCCGTCCACTTAGTACTCACCATATCATGTCATTTGCGCTTCAAGTTATATCAGATGGATGTCGATAGTGTCTTTCTGAATGTAATTCTACAGGAGAAAGTTTATGTGGAACCACCAAAAGGGTTTGAAGACCCTAAGAACCCAGAACACGTTTATTATCTTAAGAAGGCCTTGTATGATTTGAAGAAAACTCCCCGTATATGGTCAAAGAGGCTCACTTCCTATCTCTTAGCTCGTGGCTTCAATAGAGGGGTAGTGGATAAAACATTATTTATGAGGAGAGAGAATGGTGTTATTTGGGCTGCCCAATTCTATATGGATGATATAGTATTTAGATCCACGTGCTTTTACCATGCTCACATATTTTAGGAGGAGATGAAGAGCAAGTTTTAGATCATCATGGTTGGTGAGCTTATGTTCTTCTTAGGTCTCCAGGTGCATCATTTAGAGGATGGAATATTAATATCTCAATCCAAATATGCAAGAGTACATCGGCTAAGCTTAGCAAAGACACTTTAGGAAGGACGTAGAGCAAACACTTTATCGGAGCATGATAGGTAGTCTTCTCTACATGATCGCTAGTCGTCCTGATATTTCCTTTAAAGTTAGAGTCTGTGCACGATACCAGGCGTCCTCAAAAGAGTCTCACTTTATTTCCCTTAAATGTATCACCAAATACGTTAGTGGCACTTATTTCAATGGTATTTGGTATTTCTTTGATATCGTTGATTGTTTGTCCGCCTATTCGAATGTCGATTGGTCCGCGGATGTTGATGATTGTAGGATCACCTCGAGTGGGTGTTTTTACTTTGGGAGTGCTCTTATCTCGTGGCTGAGTAAGAAGAAAAACTCCATATCTTTGTCAATAGCGGAGGCTGAGTATATTACCACCGGTAATTGTTGCACGTAACTCCATGAATGAAGTGAATGTTGGAAGATTATGGAATTTCACAAGGCATAATGACTATTTCTTGTGACAATAGGAGTGCAATCCATATATCCCGTAATTTGATCCAACATTCGTGCACAAAGCACATTAGGATATGTGAGCATTTTATTTGTGATCTCGTTGAGGAGAAGGTCGTGTCCTTGAGCTTTGTGAGCACTGAAAGTCAATTAGCTGATATTTTCAGGAAACCTTTAGATGAACTTAGATTTGAGGATCTTTGAAAATCTTTAGATATTTTCACTGTTGATTGAGTTCAAGTACTTTATCTAGCATAGAATGTTTATCTTGTTCATATCTTATATTCCTATTACTAGATTGTGTTATCATTGTATTTATCTATTTTTTTATATATTTAGAAAAATCCAAAAGAGTTTTGTGTTTTTGAAAAATGTTTGGAAAAACATAAAAGATTTTTGATTTATATGAAAAAGGTTAAAAAGTGAAAAAGATTTTATTTTGATAAAAAATTTGAAAAAGACAAAAAGAGTGTTGTATTTTCATTTTTCACCATATATAGTTGAACATTTAAGATATTCGGATCACCCCTACATTCCATCCATTCACGTGAATTTTTTGTACTGTTTTAATACATGACTTTATTTCGTTAGTGTTCTTAATAATGTGTGGATATCATTGCGTTGATCATTGATGATTACTTTATACCTGTTAGACTCCTTGTCACCTTTATTGCACACGTGCACAAGCTTTGTGAACATCATGCCTACATGTCATTTTTCGAATACGATATTCTCATCTCATTTCTTCTTAATAACGAACCAAGTGTGAAAAGAGATAAGTTGTGTATGTAAGAACCATTTTCCGAATTTCATTATTTCAGAAAATATTGTTATATGTAAAGCAATGCAAAGGGGCTACAAAAGTTCAAAATATTTTGTGTTAAAAGACACCATTTGCAAAAAAGAGCCTAAAAATATTTGTGGTACACAAAAATAGAAGCACTAGGCCATTTAGTTTATATTCATTGATGCTTCACTATATATGAGCATTATGATTTCTTCAAAATATTTGAGAGTAAATTCTTATATATGAGAGATTTGGGGGAATTTATAAAGTAGAAGATTAATGGGTTAACACAACGGACTTTCTTGAATAATATTAAATACCCCCAAACCTAAAATTTGTTGGTCATCGAGCAAAAATCAAAATTTTAAAATATAACTCACTTTCGTAGGAATCACGATTGCACTTAGCATGTGCAACAAGCCGTTAAACTCCTAGGTTACCCTAGCGGAAGAGTTTTTTCTCGTGAGGGTTTGCAGTGAATATACCCACAAAATTAAAAAACTTGACTCAATACCAAAGAATCAAAAGAAATATAACTAAGTTTTGAGAGCAAACTTCATAAATATAGTAGAAATTTATTTTTCTATCTCAACATAGAGCGTGTGTATTTGTATAGCCAATATAACCGTCCATTTCAAAAGATTCGATCGTTACATTTCTTATCCGAAAGTTCGTTTTGATTTCAAAATCTCACGGGATGTACTCTCAATCGAACACTCGAAAATGGGTTATTTTCTCTCCGTATATGTGAATAAAAGAGTAAATTTAGGTGAGAAAATTTCACATATACATGATCAAAAATGATTTTTTTTATAATGGATGAATATGATCTCGTGAATGGAAAATCGATTACTTTTTGAAAATATTGAATCACACCATAGATCATATTCATCTTCTCTCCACACTATAACTAACTTCACTTGAGATCGATTAGGACTTTCTCTGCTTGTATTGTAGGCTCGGGTTTGGCTAGAAAGAATGGTTTTTTGAGTTCAAAATTTCTGAGAATATAGAGGTTTTTCGGTATTTTGACTTTTAGGCACTTTTTCTTCCAACCTCCATTTTCCTTTTTCTTTTCTTCTTTTTTTCACGTGCTCCTTTTTTCATTCTTTCTTCTTTTTTTTCCTTTTTTTCACACATCATTCTTTTGCAAACTTCTTTTTTTTTTTGCCTTTTTTTCAACCGTAATTTCACCCTCGTTAAGAGTTTTGCCCTTAAGTCAATTTATGCAACGTGCTAAATTAAATGCGAAATTAAACCACGTAGGAGCACACAAAAATGTACCTCCGGCGTGGACTTTTTACGGTCACTTGCTTATGCCGGTCCAAAGTTTAAGTTGACGTCGATCGGGCGAATAATTCTCTTATGTTTCAGTCGTCCCCGAGAGTTCCTTGTGTTCGTGGCAAGATTGCACAAGTTTTCTTCACGTTCGATCACTGTTGCACACTTTTTTATTTTCTTCACTTTTGCTTTTTTTTTTCCTTCTTTTTTTTCGAATGAGCTTCTGAAAAAAGAAAAAAAAATACCAAACGTAAAGTGCGACACACAAATAAAATAATAAGGAAAAGAAAAGAAAAAAATTAACACGACACGCGCACTAATGGTGTATTCAACACACAAACAAAAATGACCAAACACACTTACGAAACTTTTTTTTTATTTCTTTTATTCTAGAAATTACTAACGGGAAAAAAACATTTTTTTTTCTTAATTTTTGTTTTTGAATTGTCTGAATTTTTTTTTATGGACTACTGACTAAAAAAACGAATCTGGAAATATCCAGGAAAAAAAAATTCTGAGTTTTTTTTTTGTATTTTAGGATAAACTAGTGCAAAAAGTAAAAAAAAAATAGTCTGAAAGTCACAATTCTTAAAAAAAATCGAACAAATCCCTGACAACGGCGCCAAAAACTTATTTGTCAATTTATAAAATACTGTAAGTGCACGGGCTATTATGGAATAGCGAGTATAAGTACGGGTCGAATCCACAGAGATTTGTCAATTTTTTCGTTCAAAATAATTGTGACTGCCCAACTAGACTAAATGGGATAGAGAATGATTATGAACTACACTAAATAAAAGCAACTACGATAAATGAGGGTAACACAAGATATTTGTAAACAATTAGGAAATAATTAGGATTTGAGGTCCATTTATCACGTAACAAATATTGCACACTAATTTAATGTTGTCATTCCCTTTTTATAACTCAAATTAAACCGACTCTCGTCGCGTTTAATTCAGAAAATATGACAGTTATGATCAAAATATTTTTAACGTTAGAAAATATAAGTTTTAAAGTTCGCAAATGTATTTAAGCATTGACTATCAAAACAATCAAAGTGCAACCATAATCCATAAAAAATTACTACTTTTAAATCTCAAAACTTGATTTGACAAAATAATTTTGAGTGTTTTAAAATAGACTCTCGTGTCATTTTAAAATGAATATCGAATCTTTGATAACAATTAAAATAAGTAGGGAATAAACAATAATCAAATTAACGTGACAATATTAGCTAACTATGATAAACTTCACCTTAATCCTACTAGAACAATCAAGCTATCATAATGAAAGAGAAATTGCAAGAATGAGTATATATTTTCATTAATAAATCGAACTTACAAATAGTTCTCTCGAAACAATCTTCAATCCTCTAAAAAATGATAAAGACTTGGCGCTCAAATTGAATACAATCCCTGAAAAATTACTCTCTCTAAAATTCTCCCTAAAATAATGAACCAAAGGGTCTTATTTATAGGTTAAGAATGAGGTGTTTGAGTTGGAGTGAAACTCTATTTGTTTGGTTGTATTTGAGTTGGTAATTATTTCATGAAGTCTTGGAAAGAGTTTGAGATAATTGAAAAGTCTTTTTTTTCTTTTAAATAATTATCCCCAATTTTGACACTATTCACGTCACTATTCACAACATTATCTTTAATCGCATTTTTGACCTCCAAAACTTCAAAATCTCATTTTCGTCTGAACTTCAAAGTTGTGATTCTTGTCAAGACCTTTCCGAAAACGTATGTCACGGCCTCAACGGACACTCGAGCGATTTTATAAAAAATATTTAGTACAGTTGTATCAACCGTATCATGTCGTGTCGTGTCGTATCGCGGCGTATCGTAACAATTTTTGCACATCGACTCCTTTGTTGTCCACATTTTTGGGGTACCTGTAAACATTCAAAATAAAATTAATTAATTCAAATTTAAGAACATAAATATTTTAAAATTTATAGAATTACGCTATTTCCATTTTAGCCCCCGAAATTCAAAAATTGCTCTTTTTAATTTAGAATTCAATCAAATTTCAGAGAGAACTTTATTTTGTTTAGATAAACATTTAAAAATTATTTTCAGGCTCATAAAGTTTGGAAAATTATGATTTCACCCCTTCAGGTTACTAAAATTGTGTTTTTAACTCAAATTTTATTCAAACTTACATTTTTCTTTTATTTTACGAAAACGACTCTAAAAGCTCATTATTTGTAATACAAAGGGTTTAACAAGGTCTAGATTTGGACATAATTCATGCAAAATAATGCACTCATCAACGAACTTTCTTGAAAAATATTAAATAGTTTGGCATTAGTGGTCTAAGAATCATTTAAGTTCATGGCATATTGAGTCAATTTCATATGAGTTCACTATTTTTACACCTAAGGTAGACTTCGAGTTCTTTCTTTAGAAGTGTCTCATGACTTCGTACACCCATGTTATGAATGTTTATGTTAATTTTCCTATGTAAAATATTCACACAATTACATTCCGTTTTCACGATTCGGATATTTTAATGTTATTCCACGGTGACTATGTGTTTTATTCCCATATGTACTCTTTATACTTTATACTTTAAAATTTGGAAAAAATTAAAAAATAGTTGGTGGAGAAAATATGCCTTTTGAGATTATCATTACATGTGTGTTAATTGATTATCTTTGTGATGATATCTTGCTTCTTCATGTGATGCTTATTTTTCATAATTAGTTTCTACTCCTTTGTCTATTACGTACAAAAAGGGATAGAAAAAATTGAGGGGGACTTTTGTTTATCTTTTAAAACTCGTATGCATCATGGTATTTTATTTGTCTCATGTGTGTAGGACGTTCCACCTTGATAATGATTACTTGGACCCGCTCAAAATAACGACAAAGCTAGTCAAAGGGAAGATCAATTTTAGTTGAAGACTTATAGAAGAATGCATTTCCATTTCTTGATTTGGGAGGGTATTTACTGTGTGAGTCTTTAGGATTCATTTTTTCTCGATTTGTGTTTTGTACCGAAATAGCCAAAGGGGGAGATTTCTAAGAACAAGTTTTGTAATTACTCAGTTTATTTTTTATTTTGGCTTATTTCGTTACACATACATTTAACCTTCATGACTTCTACGGATTTGAAAACAAACTTGAAGAATTTTGAAAGATTGAAGAATCGTTCATCTCAACAACATTTAGAAGAATTTATGGATGCATTTGTTAAAGATTTATTTTTCCAACGGTTTTAGAATTTTTAAGAGTTAGTATTTCAAAATATTTAAAAAAATATTTTTAAGAAATTTTTTTAAAAACTCGCTAACTTGTGCGAAAGAGCTATGCATTATCATTAAAACGATCTCTCTTCGTTAAAATGAAATCTGGATCGATGCCTTTGGTCAAGCTCTGGAATCTCGTTAGAAGCCTCATTAGAACGAAAATGGGTAGGTCGTTAGAACGAGAATTTCAACTATCGAATGAGGTGCTTTTTCATCAAGCTCTGAAATCTCGTTTGATATGTCGTTAAAGCCTGATCGAATGAAAATGGGTGTGTCATTCGAACGAGGTACCTGTCGTTCGAATGAACGAGTGAGATTTTATTTTTTAAATTAAATCTAATCCAAATCTCTAGTATTTATCCTTTTACAACTACTTTCCTTATAAATAGAGATGCGGGATTAAAGTATCCAATAACTCTTTTAGAAATCTTTTTACACCTTTTTTGAGTTATATTTGTGATCAAACTCTATTAATATTATTCCAAACCCCTTGAAAATTAAGAGATCACTTTATTAAATCAAAAAGAACCTTTGTAGTTCAAACACGCTTTGAAATATTAATCTTTACTTGTGAATTGTGGAGTCGAGGCTCTATTGCTGGAGGTGAAGGCTGATCGATGGATACCAAGGGAAGACTATATCTTCTGAGCGGTGCTGGACTGTGTCGTTGATGTAGAAGATTTTCCCATCATACTTAGTTGTCTAAGTAGTTTTTAAGTTGGATGTGTCTATCAAATCGTATTTAGTGCTGAATATAGATTTTGCCCTTTTAGGGATTTTTCCTTACTTCTTTGAGCTTTGCATGCTTGTCTTGTTGAATTTAAAATTGGATAACATATGTGTATGCACACAAATTTAAATTAAAGATAAAATTTGGTAAAATTGAATTTGTGTGTGGTTGACTAATATACAAATCATTCCATAGAATCCCCACATTCTCATTCCAATTGACTCAATTACTGCAGATGCTAGAGTAGGTATCATAAGATCCCCATATGGCAGAGGTTCCTTCATATTCGCTTAAGTGTCAACTGAATTTATGATAAGAGAAAAACAATTCATAGTCATGATTATTAGTGTAATGATGTCAAAGTATATAAGGCGTCTTTAAAAGGAAAAGACATTGGTATACCTGTCAATTGGACCTTATGTATAGATTTTTTGGCTAATTTTCTCAACCATTGTTTCTTTGGAATGTTCAAAATGTCTGATATAGAAGGTTCAGCAGGTTCAAGACCTGTTAATGAGGTACAAGTTCAAACCTTCTAAGAACAGTCTTTGCCTTCTTCCTTATCTTCTTCTTATTTTATTTTCTCTTATCTGCCTTCTTTATCAAGAATGTGAGAGTGCAGTAAGTATGCTCTAACACCACTTGTAAGAGTGGAAGGATCTAATACCACTTACGAGAATTCCAAAACAAATGTGCGCGGCAAGGATGTTCAAAAATTCTAATGTTTTTCTTAATCAATTTTATTTTATTATCCTAAACATACATCTATATGATAAAACAACTAACTCAAACCAAGCATTCAACAGAGGCAAAATTTCAGGAAAAAGCCCCTTTCGGGTAAATATTTTCATTTCAATAATACAATTTTCAAATCGTAACTTATAACCTTATGAGTGAAATACAGCCTGACGAATCTCCCATAGGTTACCTTCATCTTCTTCAGCAATGATTCTCGCAACAACCACAAATACCGTAGTCTTCCTTCAGCCTCAACCTTCGTCTTCAGCAGTGATCCCCTCGGGATTCATAAGTCATCCATGGAGATGCCTTCTCTATAAAGGTGTAGGCAAGATACTAAAACTTTTTAGGTGTATGCAAGATACTAAACCTTTCTAGGGTTTAAACGAATTCACAAGAACAATTTTTAGGATGTATGTTGTGAATTAAAAAGTTTTTTAGAACACAAAACAATAAAGAACTTTCGTAAAAGATATGCAGAAATGAATCTGTCAAAAGTCTTAGAAAACTATAACACAAAATAAGTATTTATATGACGTTCACAAATTTTGAGGCAGGGGACTCATTTGAACGAAATTCCAGTCTTTTTCGAACGAAAAAGGCACGTCGTTTGAACGAAATAAAATCTCAGTTGAACAAGACATAAATCTCGTTTAAACCAGCTTCAAATGACCTTTTGATGAGTCAAAACAGTACGCCCTAGATGAAGCATGTTAGATAAAACTATTAACGACCCTTCTAACGAAATCACAATCTCGTTTAAACGAGATGTCCATCTTATTTGAACGAGCTTTTAAAATCAAAAATATTTTTATGTTAAAAATAAAATGTCCTTTTCATTTTTGATAAAAATAAACATCCCAAAAATAAATTATGTAAACTAATAATGTAAATTCTAAATTTCTTTACACCTTTACAGGATGTCGGGAAGTCGAGTTCGGTTCGTCGTGACGGGGCATGATGATTTGTAACGTGATACGCCAAACTAGCCTAAAACATGAAAAGGCCTATACTATGAATAATATTTGAAAAATTGTTCTTACAAATCTCCCCATTTGACTATTCCGGTACAAAACATACAAACATAACTGAACACTAAATTATAATAAAAAAATGTTAACATCCTACCTAACCCTAGAATGGAATGGCATTAGTTTCTTTGTCTTCAAACTTCTTCTTCTTCCCTTCTACAAAATATGTCTTCATCCGTGTGTCTTGAATTTCTCTTTAAGTACCTACACACATGAGACAAAAATATATACCTCGTGACGCATTGAATTTGAAATTGACAATAAACTTTTGATAAGTTCTCCCCCACAAATCAAACTCGTAATTTTTAATTTTCTCTCCCACTTTATTTTTATCTGAAATAAACAAAGAAGTATAAACAGAAGCATGAAATTCTAAGCATCACACAGAATATGATATATCATTACAAAAGATACAAATCAAGCATGTGTAATGATAATTTCAAAGGCAATTATAACCAACTATTTTAGAAAATTTTCAATTTTTGCAAAAAAATAAATTTCACAAATACAATATAATACCATATATAATGTATGCATAATATATCAAAGAAAATTCAGCACACATATTTAGGTATAAACGACCACAAAAACATGACACAGAACACATAATCTCTATATGCTAGCATAGTATCAATGTGTCTAAACATGTGAGATGGAATGAATGGGTGTGAACTAGATATAAATGAATTATAACCTAAACATTAAATATGTTCAAGAAGCTCTAATTGACTGTAAAACTTTATCAAACTAAGTTTTAGCCTCAAGTGACAAATAAAGTTGAACTTGATGAACAAACCAAGCACAATACATATAAGTCTAGAATATTGATGATTCTACAAATCAATAGCCTAATGAAAAAATAAGCATATTAGAATCCATTGTGCATACTCGTTGATCTTAAACTAAATTCCCTCAAAAGATAAACATAATTATAATTTATCTTTCCTACCATAATGTGATCCAAAATGAATTTCCTAACCCAAAAGATAAACATAACTAAATTCCCTCAAAAGATAAACATAGTTAACACGTCGGGATTCGGAAACCAAAGGAATATTAGACTTAAACTTCCTAGGATCTGTTTCAAGATCACAACAAAACGCTCTAATGTGACCTTTTCTACCATAATGTGAACATGTGACAACATGGGGAATGTTAACTATGGGTTGACCTTTTCTAACGTCCTTGGATATGATTGACCCTCTAAAATAAATAAAGGTCTTGGCTTTGACTGTAAGAATTAGAAACATGTGAACCAGTAACGTCACTACTAAAACTACTCGAGTTTTTAAAATCATCATTTAACTTCAAAATTTTAAACTCGAGCAAAGAATTTGACTCTTTAAGTTTTAGGGAATCCTTCATACTTTCAATCATTCTTATAAAGTTATTTCTCTCCCCCTTAATGTGAGAAAATTTTTTCCTAAGATTCTTCTCACGTGCCTTAAATTATTAATCAAAACACTATCCTCAATGGCACAAACATTAACCATAGAATTTTTAAAGTCTTTCAATTCTTTTTCTAAAAAGTAGACTCTATCATCACTCTCTTTCTTGGGCAATTATAAGTTTCTAAAATCATGGTATATATCCATAAGTTTCTAACGAAATAATTCTCTTCGATTTTGAACAGTTCTCAAAAGATCCATAGCGGATTTAAAGCGAAAAATTTCTTTTTCAAGAATTACAATTCTTTTAGAAAACTTCAAATTCAAACAATTTAAGTCGTCGAAACTATGTGAATTCATCGAGAGAATAACAAAATTAAGAGAGACGAATACGAAACCACCCTAAAGTAGCACTAAACATGGATCTAACACAATAACTTAGTGGAACCTGCTTTCATACCAATTTGAGAGTGCAATATGTATGCTCTGACACCACTTGTAAGAGTGGAAGGCTCTAATACCACTTATGAGAATAGAGAAACAAATGTGCTCGGCAGGGATGTTTAAGAATTCCAATTTTTATCTTAATCAAATTTATCTTTTTATCCTAAACATACATATATATATATATGATCAAAGTTATAAATTAAACTAAGCATTCAACAGAGGAAAAATTTCAGGAAAAAAACCCTTTTAGGTAAAACCTTTTATTTTAATAATACAGTTTGCAAATCGTAACTTACAACCTTATGAGTGAAATACAACACGATGAATCTCCCTCAGATGACATTCGCCTTCTTAAGCAACGATTCTCGCAAGAACCACAAAGACCGCATTCTTCCTTCAGCCTTAGCCTTCTTCTTCAGCACTGACCCCCTCAGGATTCACAAGTCAACCATGGAGATAAATTTTCTACAAAGGTGTATGCAAGATACTAAAACTTTCTAGGGTAAAAACGAATTCACTAGAATAATTTTCAGGATGTATGTTGTGAATAAAAAAGTGTTTTGAAACACAAAACAATGTAGAACTTTTGCAAAATGATATGCAAAAACAAATCTCGCAAAAGTCTTAGAAACAATGAACACGAAATGGGTTTTTATAGGATGTTCAAAAATTTGGAGGCGGCGCACTCATTTGAACAACATTCAAGTCCCGTTCGAACGAAAAAGGCACATCATTTGAGCGAAATAAAATTTTGCTTGAATGACACACAAATCTCATTTGAAGCAACTTCAAAAGACCTTATGACGAGTCAAAACAGTACGCCCTCAATTGAAGCATGTTAGATAAAACTACGAACGACCCTTTTAATGAAATCAAAATCTCGTTTGAACGAGGATTTAAAATCAAAAATATTTTTTTATAAAAATAAAAAGCCCTGTTCATTTTTCATAAAAATAAACATCCCAAAAATAAATTATGTAAACTAATTTAAGCCCTAAATTGATTTATACCTTTATGGGATGCCGGGATGTCTTTAAACTAGAGATGCTTGAGTTTGGTCCGTCGTGACAGTGCGTGTCGATTTCTAACGGGATATATCAAACTAGCCTAAAATATAAAAAGGTCTACACTATGAACAATGTTAGAAAAATTGTTCAGAAGAATGAGTTTTCTCTTTCGAGCAGAGACATAGGGCACAAAAGGTGGAGAACTTAAAACACATATTGTCTAATCAAAGGACAAAAAAGTCAAAGACAAAATAGTAAGAGGTGATAGTAGCCTTACTAGAAGAAGAGGGCATCGAAGGATCTGTAGCTAAATGAGATGGATTTAAATAAACAACAACTTAGTTTTACTACTAAGTTACAAAAGCCTCAGTCACTCCAGTGTGAAACTTAGCTCCAACTATGCTAAAGGTGCTTCGAACATTAGGTAGTTGGTAATCCCTGCTAGAATAGTCGTTTTTAGAATTTGAGAAGAGCTGGCAAACAAATGAGGGTTGGAAAGACTCCTATTAGGGATTGGAATTGATTAGTAAAGGTCAAATTGCCTGGATAACTGAGAAGGCAAATAATTTCCCCAAGAGATTTGGAATCAGGGGCAATGAGAGGTAATGCACTATAGTATAAGTAATTTGAAATCAGGATACTTCCCCAGTAATTATCTATTTACTCAATAGAGAAAATACATTTTCAAAATCGAAGCAAGCAAATATGGGGCTTCAGAAGTTTCCAATAAAGGTTGTAAAGGAATCCTTGGTCTAGCAGGTTTTAGACCTCTGGAGATATTAATAAGATATTCAAAGCTCTTATTAGCATGCTTAAAGCGATAAAATAAATTAAGATTGCTAAACTCAAATCACCCTTTAACATGACCAATCTCAAGAAAATAGGCATTTAGCCACAATTGGAAGACCCACATTCTCCCACCTTGATTGGAATTAAAAGTATCATCTTGAATCTCATAATAGCTTCTATATAGAGAGCCTAAAAGATAAGGAGCAAGATTCATCGCCATAACTTTCACAAGAATGGCCACCAAAAGGTAATATTCCAACATGACCCATTGAGATTGAACACAAAAAAATGTGCTTTGAAGACTAGAGCAAAAGAAAACAATAATATTCCTTCTTACTCACAGCTTCCATATTTTTTATGTGTTTATTGATAAAAGTGGAGTAAGATAGGAGGATATTTTCATTCTTTAATTTTAGATGGATCTCAGAAGGTGGCATATAGAATTGAACATCCTCCCCAATAGACTTAAAGTATGTTAATTGTCAAATGTCCAATACAGTGGACCCTACCATCCTAAAAATAAACTTAAAACAATTGAATGTTTAGTTATAAAACTTAAGATCACTGGAAATAACTAAGGGATCATACTCAATGTTCGTCAACCTGAGTTTGATGGCGTCATAGATGCTAGACACCTCTATTTCCCTAGACTTGGCTATGAGCACCCAGTTCACCCATTTAGGCCATCTTGTATTGTCCAATCTTTTAGGTTAAAACCTAAACCTGAGTAGGCGGTTCTTTAAGGTAAGTGGAAACTTTATGAAGAAGGTTTGATCCCCAAACTTGGGATAGAAAATAAATAGTGGAAATGTGTAGACATTTCGATTTGCAATCGGGTTGTGGCTCATTTTATCCCATTCGATAAACTACACTATACCCATGTACGCTAAAAATCCTAAAGGTAAACTACCCCCACCAAAAAAACTGCAAGGGACCATTTATAGAAATAGTAAATTGGAAAAGGGCCCCCAAACCCTTGCTAGGACTTTTAGGTTAAAGGCCCCAAGGTCCTTTAGTCGTTCAGTTAAAGATACCTTTAACCGCATCGTCATCCCTCTCTGGTAATAAATAACAAATATAACCAAATCTCTTCCTATCTTTCCACGTGTCACCCCACCTGAGATCCACCATCCAAGCCCTTTGACCGAATGGTCAAATACCCAAATCAGACCCAGTATATAGAGGTCCCCACCAACCTTTAAAAACACCCCAAAACCCAACATGGATCTGGTTTCCTAGATTTCTCAATCTTGAGTGCTCGAGATACTCGAGCTCATTCTAAAAAGTCTCAAAAAAAGTTTGTATTTCATAAAAGTCACTTTAGTCCTGAACGAGGTTCATACTTCTCAAAAGTTACCTCCGAAAGAAAAAACGTAGGTAAATCTCTGTGCGAATTTTGCGAAAGTTAGCACTTCTAAATGAAGCTTTGTCCGACTAAATGGAGCTCTGCCCACATCGGGCACCACAAGTGGGGACACTCCCCCAGGAAAATTCGATTCGCGTTACAAGGGTAAGGAAACTCTATCTAAATATCGGGTCAAATATCCCACATATATATTGTGATAAAATGTCCATAGATGTTTATCTCTTTTATCATGGCCCCCGTTTAAGGGATTGTGACACCCCGACTAATTAAATACCGGGTAGCTACTCCTTTATTAAATTAATTCAAAATGCCAAGTTGGCTCAGTTAATAGCATCACTGTCGAAAACATTTTTATTATTACTAATCACCTAGTATTTAAAAAGTAAGTGCCAAATTTTATTTAAAGTCTGATTAACATGCAACAAGTGTAATGAAGAATAATAACACCATTCACCATAATGAAGTAAATAGAATAACCATCACATAACGTAAATAAAGTCTGGAGAAAAAACTCCTCACTACAATCCCACAACTGAAATAAGTAAAACGAATACTAAAACATTACATGCCAAAGTCTGAAAACTGTAATGGAAAGAAGTCTCTAATAGAAATGGGCAACATGCCCTACAACTGATAGATAAAGAATCTGGAATCCAAGTGATAGAAGCGTCTACAAGAAAATCCCTGTAGCATCCACAAACAGCTACAGCTCGTCACCAGAATGAGTATCCTATGCATGGTGTCCTTGTGGCTGGGCACCTAAAATGGTTTTACAAGAAAAATATATTTGAAAGCAAACGGGTCAGAGCCCGAATGTGGAGTTATATTTTAAAAACCTGCAAGTGCTTTAAAAACATTTAAAACATTAAATGTAAAGTACATGTTAGGACGTGCACTCACATGATATTCTCACCTCTCGTCTAACTGTGCACTCCTAACGTAAGTACCCATCTATAACGACCCAAACCGCTAGCTAAGTGACATAATATCTAGGTAGACTGCCATAGGTCCTACCCTTATTACTGGGTTCTATTAACATAATAACGCTCGTAATTAAATAGGGATTTGACGTAAACTCTGATGCTCAATATGCAATATATTTCACTATCAGCTAACCCGTTATGTAACTCGAAACAATACCGTAATTATATTCACAACATTAACATGAAGGTTCCCATTAATTAAGTGTATATTATTCACAACATAAATATACAATACAAGCACCCCGAGAACTAAGCTGCGGTGCACACATACTCTGCTATCCATTCCGGTACATCACGTACATAAGGATTACATATTCCGAATCTCTCAGGAATAGTTCACAAATAACAACATCACAAATAATGGAGGCGAACACAGTCACATCACATGGGTCACGCACATACCTACGCTCCCACGATCAGCGGACTTATTAATATCCCAATAAGTCTTTCTATGACCTATGTTCATCAAGGTAACCAGTCTAAATCCGGGCAACACAAGGATTAGAGGCCCTAAGCGATCGCAAACCTCCCGTGATAGCAAGTATGGTAGGTATGTCATACACACAATTCATATACCAATACTAAGTAAACACACGTCTTAGTAATTCCGTAGTTTAATCGTAGTACTATTCTCATTCTAGTACCAATATATAATTTACACACTTTATACGATTCCGATTTATAATCATACGCGCTATAATCTATTCTCACGTCGTAGTAGACACTCACGTCTTAACCCAAACGGTTCATTGATTTAAATCACTCGTATATAAATTACTCCTCATAATAACCCAAAGTCCCAAATCTATCCATACAACATCAAAGGAAGGTTATCTATATCCTCGAACAAGTTTACGGGACTCTAAAAATCGAAACAGTCCAAAAAGGCCCAAACTGCCAACTCGTTAGAAGTCTCGTTCGAACGAGACTGTTCGAACGAGATTCCACTGTCAGCTCGTTAGAAGTCTCGTTCGAACGAGACTCGAACGAGATCCAGTTCGTTCGAACGAACTGTACCTTCTAACGATATCTCGTTCGAAAGAGATTATCGAACGAAACTGCCCCTCGTTAGAAGCGACTGGTCAACTCGTTAGAAGCTCGTTCGAACGAGCTCGTTCGAACGACCTGGGGATGGTTTCTAACGACTGACCAGTTTCATCCCAGATTTTTCTAAATCTCGTTTTTCACCATTTTTACTCCTCAAATCTCTTCTAAACTAAGTCCCAACAATCGTTTTAAGGTCTCTAAACAATCCTAAACATATTATAATCACATCCTAACACGTTTTGAAGGATTAACTTACCCTAACAGCGATTAATATACAAATCTCTACACTTTTTCCCCCAATTTCTCAAGAACATGAACCCTAAAACTTGTAATCATCAATTAGCCCATTCTAAATTCGTCTTTGTTACATTCAACATACATTAATACCAGAATAATCATCTCTATGTGGTTCTACATGCAATTTATCCTCAATATTCAAATCCTAAGTCCAATTAACATGGGTTTTCATTCATCTTCCAAGAACAATTTTAATTCTTCAATTTTCTAACATGGAAAGAACATTCTCTGAATTTAAATATAATTAAATCACTTGCCTTGATTGACTCTGAGTTTGGTGTTGATTCCTGTAAAGATTTCTGCAGAATTCCTTCTCTTTCTCTCCCTCTCCAAGCTATCTTCTCCAAAGGTGGCTATGGTGGCTAGGGTTTTTCTTTGGGAAAGTTGGAAACCTAAATGATAACCTCCGTAGCTTATTGGGTAAATATGGGTTGGTTAGTGGCTTAGTGGGTCAATTCCCAATCAGATTAAAACTCCCAATTTTCGTCACTTTTAATTCTCCAAAAATACAAAATACAAAATTACTAAAATGCCCTTTATGTTGCCGGTATGGCCTAAAAATACTCCGGGACCCAAACTATACCCCCGGCTAGTGTTTTCTGACTATCTCGACCCTTCCGGACGCGTTGGCGCACTCAAAACGACCATACGGATAATAAAAATAAAAATCACTTTTATAATTAAAATAATACACCATGACGCGACGGTCACACGCGTCTCAACAAAATTCCCAAATTGCCGTATATAAATCTCACGACAAATTTCATAATTCAATATTCATATAACATCATGTATGCACATAATCAAATACCAACTCACATCTCGTTAGTATTTTTAACCCGGATTAATTTCCAATTAATACGCATTTAATTAATTAATCCCAAAAATAAATATAGCCAAAAGTACGGGGTATTACATACTTCCCCCCTAATAACTGAATTTCGTCCCGAAATTCGAAACTAGAAAGTACCTGCTAAAAACATCTCTGGATAACGTTCACGCATCTCATCCTCGCGCTCCCATGTGGACTCCTCGACATTGTGATGTCGCCACTGAACATGCACTAAAGGAACTATCTTTTACCGCAGTTTCCTCTCGCTTCGGTCCAAAATAGCAATCGGCCCCTCCTCGTAGGAGCTATCCGGCTGTAGATCGATGTCCTCCATAGCAATGTGAGAATGAGCCAAATTATCTCTAAGGTATTTCCTCAGCGAGGAAATATGGAACACATCGTGAATCCGATGCAAATGCTCCGGTAACCCAAGTCTATACGCAACTGGTCCGATCCGCTCAATAATGGGAAACGGCCCCACATACCTCGGTGCCAACTTCCCCTTCTTCCCGAAACGCATAATCCCCTTCATGGGAGATACTCTGAGCAAAACCTGGTCCCCCACTTGGAACTCTCTGAAAAACCTCTTCGCATCAGCATAACTCTTCTGCCTGTCTTGAGCTACCCGAATGCGACTCCGAATCAACTCAATCCTTACCGAAGTATCCTGAATCACTTCCGGCCCAAGTAGTTTGTTGTCCCCCACTTCTAACCAACATGCTGGGGAACGACAAGGCCTACCGTACAATGCCTCAAACGGAGCCATGCCAATAGTGAACTGATAGGAGTTGTTGTAAGCAAACTCCACCAGTGGAAGGTACTGCTCCCATCCACCCCCGAAGTTAATAATGCACATGCGTAGCATGTCTTCCAACATCTGATTTGTGCGCTCTGTCTGCCCATCGGTCTGCGGATGATAAGCCGTACTCAACCGCAATTCCGTGCCCATGGCCTCCTGGAAACTCTCCCAAAACCTCGAAACAAATATCTTGTCTCTGTCAGACACGATATTTAGGGGCACACCGTGAAGTCTTACAACCTCTGAAATGAAGAGCTGGGCATACTGTCCCGTAGTGTAGTCAGTCCTTACGGGTAAAAAGTGAGCGACCTTGGACAACCTGTCCACAATTACCCAAACGGAGTCGTGACCCCTCTGCGACGTAGGCAACCCCGTGATAAAGTCCATGGATATGCTCTCCCACATCCACACCGGGACCTCCAACGGATGTAGCAATCCTGCCGGTCTCTGATGATCCACTTTTACAAGCTGACAAGTGGCGCATTTCGAAACAAACTCAGAGATATCTCTCTTCGTACCGCTCCACCAATACTGGCATCTCATGTCTTGGTACATTTTGTCCCCTCCGGGATGTACCGCGAACCGTGAGCCGTGCGACTCTGCCATCACATCGTGTCGCAACTCCTCCCCTTCCGGAACTTCCAATCTCCCATTGAAGCGTAATCCCCCGTCTGAGCTGACGGTATAGGACTCGGCTCCCTCTGCTAGTAATCGAACTATCTGATCCTGACAGAACGAGTCATTAGCCTGTGCCCGTACTACCTTCGTGACAATCTGCGGTGTAACGGTCATCACAGACATGAAAGATCGATCCACTGCATCCTGGTGTCCCAATTCCTTCCACTTAGCCTTCCACACCTCTGTCTCCTCATCTGCTGGCCTACGGATCAACGCGTCTGCTACCACGTTAGCCTTTCCCGGGTGATACTGGATGTCGAACTGGTAGTCCTTCACAAACTCAAGCCACCTACGCTGCCGCATATTCAACTCCTTCTGCGTGAACAGGTACTGTAGGGACTTGTGGTCCGTGAACAGTTGGAACTTCTCCCCCAAAAGATAATGCCTCCAAATCTGTAGGGCAAATACCACAGCTGCCAACTCCAAATCATGCGTGGGGTAATTCTTCTCATGAGTCTTAAGCTTACGGGAAGCATAAGCTATGGCCTGTCTCTCCTGCTGCAATACACCACCAAGCCCTTGCAAAGACGCGTCGGTGTAAACCAAATACTCAACTCCCGGTCTCGGCAATGCTAACATAGGTGCTGAGGTCAATTTGTCCTTCAATTCATCGAATGCCAACTGACAGGCATCACTCCAGATGTATGGCACACCCTTACGAGTCAGATGTGTCAAAGGACCTGCTATCTCCGAGAAGCCCCGAATAAACCTCCTGTAGTATCCTGCTAGACCCAAGAAACTACGAATCTCAGTCGGTGTCCTGGGCTGTCCCCACTCCCTCACCGCTGATATTTTCCCCGGATCAACAGATATTCCCCGATCGGAAATAATGTGTCCCAAAAACTGGACTTCCTTCAGCCAAAACCCGCACTTCTCATATTTTGCATACAACTCGTTCTGACGAAGTGTCTGCAAAACTTGCCTCAAATGCTCGGCGTGCTCCTCCTCTGTCTGAGAGTAAACCAGAATGTCATCAATGAAGACAATGACAAACTGATCTAGGAAATCCCTGAACACTCTGTTCATCAAGTCCATAAACACTGCTGGAGCGTTGGTCAAACCGAAAGGCATAACCCGGAACTCGTAAGAACCATATCTCGACAAGAACGCAGTCTTCGAGACATCCTCCTCCCTGATACGCAACTGATGGTATCCCGATCTCAAATCAATCTTCGAGAAGAAAGAAGCTCCTCTCAACTGGTCGAATAAGTCATCGATTCGAGGACACGGGTACTTATTCCGTATCGTGACCTTATTCAACTCTCGATAGTCCACACACAATCTCAGTGAACCGTCCCTCTTCTTCACAAACAAAACTGGAGCGCCCCAAGGTGAGGTACTCCTGCGAATAAAGCCCTAACCTAACAGCTGATCTATCTGATCTCGTAGCTCTCGCATCTCTGCCGGAGCCATACGGTACGGTGCGCGTGCTATAGGCCTCGTATTTGGAAATAGGTCTATAACAAAGTCTATCTCTCGACTGGGGGGTAGGCCTGGTATCTCCTGAAACACATCCGAATACTCCCTGACAACTGGGATAGAATCTAAAGGAATCACTACCTCCTTAGAGGTATCCTCCTCAATGTAATACAGATGAGCGGTCGATCCTCCCTCTGGGCGAGGCATCGCCACTATAAACATCTCTTGCCCCGGAATGGCAAAAACAATGCTCCCACTGAAGCAATCAATCATGGCCCTATAAGCTACGAGCCAATCCATACCGATAATCACATCGTGAACATGCATATCTAATACTAACATGTCTGCAGGTAATACCAAACCACCAATCTCTACCCCCACTCCCCGGCATATAAAGAAAATAAGTGACCCACTCCCCAATGGTGAGTCGACACACGTCACTGTGCTCTCTGCCGTAGCTAACAATCCTAAAGCTTTCGCGAAGTGTGTAGCTATAAAACAATGTGTAGCCCCCGTATCAAATAATACCCGACCCATAGTGCCATGGATAGGAAACGTACCCTCAATCGCGGGCGGTGCCTGTGGAACTGCAGCCTGGTGGACGTTGTAGACACGTCCATACTGTAGCTGCCCCTGCTGAACTGGAACTGCTGGAATGGGTGGCAATGCTGCCATCTGTGGCGGTGCGGGAAGAGCGGCGGGAAACATAGGCCTCTGTGGCTCCTGGCGAGCACCCTGTTGCTGCTGCTATGGGGCCCTGCCCCTATCAGGACAATCCTGTCGCTTATGGCCAGTCTTGCTACAAACAAAGCACTTCCCTAGGAAGTTCCCTCCTCTCTGCCCCTGCGGTCCCCGGCCCTGGTGGCCGTTACCGTTCCTCCCTTGGCCCTGCTGGCCCTGGTGAAACTGCTGCCCATTCTGCCCCTGTTGGCCCTGATGGCCGTTTGGACCCTGATGGCCCTGACGAAAACCTCCATGACCCTGCCTGTAGTTCCCTGATCGGAACCTCTTCTGATCCCCCTGCTGCGAACCCTGCTCACCCTGTCTCTGCCCCTGGACAGATTGTGCCCCACCGGCACCATGTCCTCCAGTCCTGCCCTGATGGATAGACTCTCCCGACCTCTTGCCCTCAGCCATATGAAAGCGGTGGTCCTGGCAGTGTAACAAAGCAGCGTTAACCACATCAGAATACGTGGCCAACGAAAGGTTCCCTAACAGATGCTGACGGATCCTCCAAGTCAACCCGTCGGTGAATTTCTCAATCTTCTTCTTCTCTGTTGGTATCTCATCTGGAACGATATTCAACAGATTCGTGAACTCGGCCTCATACTCGGCCACGGTCTTACCCTCTTGCCTCAGATTCATAAGTTTCCTCCTCATTTCCGTGTGAACAGCCGACGGAAAGTACTTGCGGTCAAACCGCACCCAGAAGTTCTGAATAGTGAGAGTATCCTTCTCCTCCACGGTGGTAATAGACTCCCACCACTGCAGTGCAGATCCAACCAGCTTGAAAGTAGCTAGCACCTGCTTCTGGACATCCGTGCACTCATACATCCTTAAGTGCCTCTGCATATCCTTCCTCCATTGGCTCGAGACTACTACATCTGAGCTACCTGCAAACTCTGGCGGATGCGCTTTCTGAAAAGCGTCACGTACACGCTCCCAAGCAGACGGGAATGCATTTGCCTGAACTGGCGCGGCAACCGGCGCCTGCGGTGGTGCCTGCTGAACAACGGCAATTGCGGCATTTACCGCTTGGGCTACTATAGCTGCAACCTCAGCGGCGTTCATCATGCCCTGAATTGGAGCGGGCTGGGGTTCGGGCGTTGCATCCCTGGGAACTCGTCGTGCACGTCGTGGAGGCATCTGAAATAAGAACAAAGTTTATAAGTTCGCTGTTTATAAACTTAAAATAGCTGAAGAACGACGCATACACAAAAAAAGTACAACAGTCCTAAAATATACGGCTCTATATCAAAGAAACTTAGCGGAAACATAATAAGCCGCCAGATCCTAAAGGACACTAGAACCTGATGCTCTGATACCACCTGTGACACCCCGACTAATTAAATACCGGGTAGCTACTCCTTTATTAAATTAATTCAAAATGCCAAGTTGGCTCAGTTAATAGCATCACTGTCGAAAATATTTTTATTATTACTAATCACCTAGTATTTAAAATGTAAGTGCCAAATTTTATTTAAAGTCTGATTAACATGCAACAAGTGTAATGAAGAATAATAACACCATTCACCATAATGAAGTAAATAGAATAACCATCACATAACGTAAATAAAGTCTGGAGAAAAAACTCCTCACTACAATCCCACAACTGAAATAAGTAAAACGAATACTAAAACATTACATGCCAAAGTCTGAAAACTGTAATGGAAAGAAGTCTCTAATAGAAATGGGCAACATGCCCTACAACTGATAGATAAAGAATCTGGAATCCAAGTGATAGAAGCGTCTATAAGCAAATCCCTGTAGCTTCCACAAACAGCTACAGCTCGTCACCAGAATGAGTATCCTATGCATGGTGTCCTTGTGGCTGGGCACCTAAAATGGTTTTACAAGAAAAATATATTTGAAAGCAAACGGGTCAGAGCCCGAATGTGGAGTTATATTTTAAAAACCTGCAAGTGCTTTAAAAACATTTAAAACATTAAATGTAAAGTACATGTTAGGACGTGCACTCACATGATATTCTCACCTCTCGTCTAACTGTGCACTCCTAACGTAAGTACCCATCTATAACGACCCAAACCGCTAGCTAAGTGACATAATATCTAGCTAGACTGCCATAGGTCCTACCCTTATTACTCGGTTCTATTAACACAATAACGCTCGTAATTAAATAGGGATTTAACGTAAACTCCGATGCTCAATATGCAATATATTTCACTATCAGCTAACCCGTTATGTAACTCGAAACAATACCGTAATTATATTCACAACATTAACATGAAGGTTCCCATTAATTAAGTGTATATTATTCACAACATAAATATACAATACAAGCACCCCGAGAACTAAGCTGCGATGCACACATACTCTGCTATCCATCCCGGTACATCACGTACATAAGGATTACATATTCCGAATCTCTCAGGAATAGTTCACAGAAAACAACATCACAAATAATGGAGGCCAACACAGTCACATCACATGGGTCACGCACATACCTACGCTCCCACGATCAGCGGACTTATTAATATCCCAATAAGTCTTTCTATGACCTATGTTCATCAAGGTAACCAGTCTAAATCTGGGCAACACAAGGATTAGAGGCCCTAAGCGATCGCAAACCTCCCGTGATAGCAAGTATGGTAGGTATGTCATACACACAATTCATATACCAATACTAAGTAAACACACGTCTTAGTAATTCCGTAGTTTAATCGTAGTACTATTCTCATTCTAGTACCAATATATAATTTACACACTTTATACGATTCCGATTTATAATCATACGCGCTATAATCTATTCTCACGTCGTCGTAGACACTCACGTCTCAACCCAAACGGTTCATTGATTTAAATCACTCGTATATAAATTACTCCTCATAATAACCCAAAGTCCCAAATCTATCCATACAACATCAAAGGAAGGTTATCTATATCCTCGAACAAGTTTACGGGACTCTAAAAATCGAAGCAGTCCAAAAAGGCCCAGACTGCCAACTCGTTAGAAGTCTCGTTCGAACGAGACTGTTCGAACGAGATTCCACTGTCAGCTCGTTAGAAGTCTCGTTCGAACGAGATCCAGTTCGTTCGAACGAACTGTACCTTCTAACGATATCTCGTTCGAACGAGATTATCGAACGAAACTGCCCCTCGTTAGAAGCGACTGGTCAACTCGTTAGAAGCTCGTTCGAACGAGCTCGTTCGAACGACCTGGGGATGGTTTCTAACGACTGACCAGTTTCGTCCCAGATTTTTCTAAATCTCGTTTTTCACCATTTTTACTCCTCAAATCTCTTCTAAACTAAGTCCCAACAATCGTTTTAAGGTCTCTAAACAATCCTAAACATATTATAATCACATCCTAACACGTTTTGAAGGATTAACTTACCCTAACATCGATTAATATACAAATCTCTACATTTTTTCCCCCAATTTCTCAAGAACATGAACCCTAAAACTTGTAATCATCAATTAGCCCATTCTAAATTCGTCTTTGTTACATTCAACATACATTAATACCAGAATAATCATCTCTATGTGGTTCTACATGCAATTTATCCTCAATATTCAAATCCTAAGTCCAATTAACATGGGTTTTCATTCATCTTCCAAGAACAATTTTAATTTTTCAATTTTCTAACATGGAAAGAACATTCTCTGAATTTAAATATAATTAAATCACTTGCCTTGATTGACTCTGAGTTTGGTGTTGATTTCTGTAAAGATTTCTGCAGAATTCCTTCTCTTTCTCTCCCTCTCCAAGCTATCTTCTCCAAAGGTGGCTAGGGTTTTTCTTTGGGAAAGTTAGAAACCTAAATGATAACCTCCGTAGCTTATTGGGTTAATATGGGTTGGTTAGTGGCTTAGTGGGTCAATTCCCAATCAGATTAAAACTCCCAATTTTCGTCACTTTTAATTCTCCAAAAATACAAAATTACTAAAATGCCCTTTATGTTGCCGGTATGGCCTAAAAATACCCCGGGACCCAAACTATACCCCCGGCTAGTGTTTTCTGACTATATCGACCCTTCCGGATGCGTTGGCGCACTCAAAATGACCATACGGATAATAGAAATAAAAATCACTTTTATAATTAAAATAATACACCATGACGCGACGGTCACACGCGTCTCAACAAAATTCCCAAATTGCCGTATATAAATCTCACGACAAATTTCATAATTCAATATTCATATAACATCATGTATGCACATAATCAAATACCAACTCGCATCTCGTTAGTATTTTTAACCCGGATTAATTTCCAATTAATACGCATTTAATTAATTAATCCCAAAAATAAATATAGCCAAAAGTACGGGGTATTACATACTTCCCCCCTAATAACTGAATTTCGTCCCGAAATTCGAAACTAGAAAGTACCTGCTAAAAACATCTCTGGATAACGTTCACGCATCTCATCCTCGCGCTCCCATGTGGACTCCTCGACATTGTGATGTCGCCACTGAACATGCACTAAAGGAACTATCTTTTACCGCAGTTTCCTCTCGCTTCGGTCCAAAATAGCAATCGGCCCCTCCTCGTAGGAGCTATCCGGCTGTAGATCGATGTCCTCCATAGCAATGTGAGAATGAGCCAAATTATCTCTAAGGTATTTCCTCAGCGAGGAAATATGGAACACATCGTGAATCCGATGCAAATGCTCCGGTAACCCAAGTCTATACGCAACTGGTCCGATCCGCTCAATAATGGGAAACGGCCCCACATACCTCGGTGCCAACTTCCCCTTCTTCCCGAAACGCATAATCCCCTTCATGGGAGATACTCTGAGCAAAACCTGGTCCCCCACTTGGAACTCTCTGAAAAACCTCTTCGCATCAGCATAACTCTTCTGCCTGTCTTGAGCTACCCGAATGCGACTCCGAATCAACTCAATCCTTACCGAAGTATCCTGAATCACTTCCGGCCCAAGTAGTTTGTTGTCCCCCACTTCTAACCAACATGCTGGGGAACGACAAGGCCTACCGTACAATGCCTCAAACGGAGCCATGCCAATAGTGAACTGATAGGAGTTGTTGTAAGCAAACTCCACCAGTGGAAGGTACTGCTCCCATCCACCCCCGAAGTTAATAATGCACATGCGTAGCATGTCTTCCAACATCTGATTTGTGCGCTCTGTCTGCCCATCGGTCTGCGGATGATAAGCCGTACTCAACCGCAATTCCGTGCCCATGGCCTCCTGGAAACTCTCCCAAAACCTCGAAACAAATATCTTGTCTCTGTCAGACACGATATTTAGGGGCACACCGTGAAGTCTTACAACCTCTGAAATGAAGAGCTGGGCATACTGTCCCGTAGTGTAGTCAGTCCTTACGGGTAAAAAGTGAGCGACCTTGGACAACCTGTCCACAATTACCCAAACGGAGTCGTGACCCCTCTGCGACGTAGGCAACCCCGTGATAAAGTCCATGGATATGCTCTCCCACATCCACACCGGGACCTCCAACGGATGTAGCAATCCTGCCGGTCTCTGATGATCCACTTTTACAAGCTGACAAGTGGCGCATTTCGAAACAAACTCAGAGATATCTCTCTTCGTACCGCTCCACCAATACTGGCATCTCATGTCTTGGTACATTTTGTCCCCTCCGGGATGTACCGCGAACCGTGAGCCGTGCGACTCTGCCATCACATCGTGTCGCAACTCCTCCCCTTCCGGAACTTCCAATCTCCCATTGAAGCGTAATCCCCCGTCTGAGCTGACGGTATAGGACTCGGCTCCCTCTGCTAGTAATCGAACTATCTGATCCTGACAGAACGAGTCATTAGCCTGTGCCCGTACTACCTTCGTGACAATCTGCGGTGTAACGGTCATCACAGACATGAAAGATCGATCCACTGCATCCTGGTGTCCCAATTCCTTCCACTTAGCCTTCCACACCTCTGTCTCCTCATCTGCTGGCCTACGGATCAACGCGTCTGCTACCACGTTAGCCTTTCCCGGGTGATACTGGATGTCGAACTGGTAGTCCTTCACAAACTCAAGCCACCTACGCTGCCGCATATTCAACTCCTTCTGCGTGAACAGGTACTGTAGGGACTTGTGGTCCGTGAACAGTTGGAACTTCTCCCCCAAAAGATAATGCCTCCAAATCTGTAGGGCAAATACCACAGCTGCCAACTCCAAATCATGCGTGGGGTAATTCTTCTCATGAGTCTTAAGCTTACGGGAAGCATAAGCTATGGCCTGTCTCTCCTGCTGCAATACACCACCAAGCCCTTGCAAAGACGCGTCGGTGTAAACCAAATACTCAACTCCCGGTCTCGGCAATGCTAACATAGGTGCTGAGGTCAATTTGTCCTTCAATTCATCGAATGCCAACTGACAGGCATCACTCCAGATGTATGGCACACCCTTACGAGTCAGATGTGTCAAAGGACCTGCTATCTCCGAGAAGCCCCGAATAAACCTCCTGTAGTATCCTGCTAGACCCAAGAAACTACGAATCTCAGTCGGTGTCCTGGGCTGTCCCCACTCCCTCACCGCTGATATTTTCCCCGGATCAACAGATATTCCCCGATCGGAAATAATGTGTCCCAAAAACTGGACTTCCTTCAGCCAAAACCCGCACTTCTCATATTTTGCATACAACTCGTTCTGACGAAGTGTCTGCAAAACTTGCCTCAAATGCTCGGCGTGCTCCTCCTCTGTCTGAGAGTAAACCAGAATGTCATCAATGAAGACAATGACAAACTGATCTAGGAAATCCCTGAACACTCTGTTCATCAAGTCCATAAACACTGCTGGAGCGTTGGTCAAACCGAAAGGCATAACCCGGAACTCGTAAGAACCATATCTCGACAAGAACGCAGTCTTCGAGACATCCTCCTCCCTGATACGCAACTGATGGTATCCCGATCTCAAATCAATCTTCGAGAAGAAAGAAGCTCCTCTCAACTGGTCGAATAAGTCATCGATTCGAGGACACGGGTACTTATTCCGTATCGTGACCTTATTCAACTCTCGATAGTCCACACACAATCTCAGTGAACCGTCCCTCTTCTTCACAAACAAAACTGGAGCGCCCCAAGGTGAGGTACTCCTGCGAATAAAGCCCTAACCTAACAGCTGATCTATCTGATCTCGTAGCTCTCGCATCTCTGCCGGAGCCATACGGTACGGTGCGCGTGCTATAGGCCTCGTATTTGGAAATAGGTCTATAACAAAGTCTATCTCTCGACTGGGGGGTAGGCCTGGTATCTCCTGAAACACATCCGAATACTCCCTGACAACTGGGATAGAATCTAAAGGAATCACTACCTCCTTAGAGGTATCCTCCTCAATGTAATACAGATGAGCGGTCGATCCTCCCTCTGGGCGAGGCATCGCCACTATAAACATCTCTTGCCCCGGAATGGCAAAAACAATGCTCCCACTGAAGCAATCAATCATGGCCCTATAAGCTACGAGCCAATCCATACCGATAATCACATCGTGAACATGCATATCTAATACTAACATGTCTGCAGGTAATACCAAACCACCAATCTCTACCCCCACTCCCCGGCATATAAAGAAAATAAGTGACCCACTCCCCAATGGTGAGTCGACACACGTCACTGTGCTCTCTGCCGTAGCTAACAATCCTAAAGCTTTCACGAAGTGTGTAGCTATAAAACAATGTGTAGCCCCCGTATCAAATAATACCCGACCCATAGTGCCATGGATAGGAAACGTACCCTCAATCGCGGGCGGTGCCTGTGGAACTGCAGCCTGGTGGACGTTGTAGACACGTCCATACTGTAGCTGCCCCTGCTGAACTGGAACTGCTGGAATGGGTGGCAATGCTGCCATCTGTGGCGGTGCGGGAAGAGCGGCGGGAAACATAGGCCTCTGTGGCTCCTGGCGAGCACCCTGTTGCTGCTGCTATGGGGCCCTGCCCCTATCAGGACAATCCTGTCGCTTATGGCCAGTCTTGCTACAAACAAAGCACTTCCCTAGGAAGTTCCCTCCTCTCTGCCCCTGCGGTCCCCGGCCCTGGTGGCCGTTACCGTTCCTCCCTTGGCCCTGCTGGCCCTGGTGAAACTGCTGCCCATTCTGCCCCTGTTGGCCCTGATGGCCGTTTGGACCCTGATGGCCCTGACGAAAACCTCCATGACCCTGCCTGTAGTTCCCTGATCGGAACCTCTTCTGATCCCCCTGCTGCGAACCCTGCTCACCCTGTCTCTGCCCCTGGACAGATTGTGCCCCACCGGCACCATGTCCTCCAGTCCTGCCCTGATGGCTAGACTCTCCCGACCTCTTGCCCTCAGCCATATGAAAGCGGTGGTCCTGGCAGTGTAACAAAGCAGCGTTAACCACATCAGAATACGTGGCCAACGAAAGGTTCCCTAACAGATGCTGACGGATCCTCCAAGTCAACCCGTCGGTGAATTTCTCAATCTTCTTCTTCTCTGTTGGTATCTCATCTGGAACGATATTCAACAGATTCGTGAACTCGGCCTCATACTCGGCCACGGTCTTACCCTCTTGCCTCAGATTCATAAGTTTCCTCCTCATTTCCGTGTGAACAGCCGACGGAAAGTACTTGCGGTCAAACCGCACCCAGAAGTTCTGAATAGTGAGAGTATCCTTCTCCTCCACGGTGGTAATAGACTCCCACCACTGCAGTGCAGATCCAACCAGCTTGAAAGTAGCTAGCACCTGCTTCTGGACATCCGTGCACTCATACATCCTTAAGTGCCTCTGCATATCCTTCCTCCATTGGCTCGAGACTACTACATCTGAGCTACCTGCAAACTCTGGCGGATGCGCTTTCTGAAAAGCGTCACGTACACGCTCCCAAGCAGACGGGAATGCATTTGCCTGAACTGGCGCGGCAACCGGCGCCTGCGGTGGTGCCTGCTGAACAACGGCAATTGCGGCATTTACCGCTTGGGCTACTATAGCTGCAACCTCAGCGGCGTTCATCATGCCCTGAATTGGAGCGGGCTGGGGTTCGGGCGTTGCATCCCTGGGAACTCGTCGTGCACGTCGTGGAGGCATCTGAAATAAGAACAAAGTTTATAAGTTCGCTGTTTATAAACTTAAAATAGCTGAAGAACGAAGCATACACAAAAAGAGTACAACAGTCCTAAAATATACGGCTCTATATCAAAGAAACTTAGCGGAAACATAATAAGCCGCCAGATCCTAAAGGACACTAGAACCTGATGCTCTGATACCACCTGTGACACCCCGACTAATTAAATACCGGGTAGCTACTCCTTTATTAAATTAATTCAAAATGCCAAGTTGGCTCAGTTAATAGCATCACTGTCGAAAATATTTTTATTATTACTAATCACCTAGTATTTAAAATGTAAGTGCCAAATTTTATTTAAAGTCTGATTAACATGCAACAAGTGTAATGAAGAATAATAACACCATTCACCATAATGAAGTAAATAGAATAACCATCACATAACGTAAATAAAGTCTGGAGAAAAAACTCCTCACTACAATCCCACAACTGAAATAAGTAAAACGAATACTAAAACATTACATGCCAAAGTCTGAAAACTGTAATGGAAAGAAGTCTCTAATAGAAATGGGCAACATGCCCTACAACTGATAGATAAAGAATCTGGAATCCAAGTGATAGAAGCGTCTATAAGCAAATCCCTGTAGCTTCCACAAACAGCTACAGCTCGTCACCAGAATGAGTATCCTATGCATGGTGTCCTTGTGGCTGGGCACCTAAAATGGTTTTACAAGAAAAATATATTTGAAAGCAAACGGGTCAGAACCCGAATGTGGAGTTATATTTTAAAAACCTGCAAGTTCTTTAAAAACATTTAAAACATTAAATGTAAAGTACATGTTAGGACGTGCACTCACATGATATTCTCACCTCTCGTCTAACTGTGCACTCCTAACGTAAGTACCCATCTATAACGACCCAAACCGCTAGCTAAGTGACATAATATCTAGCTAGACTGCCATAGGTCCTACCCTTATTACTCGGTTCTATTAACACAATAACGCTCGTAATTAAATAGGGATTTAACGTAAACTCCGATGCTCAATATGCAATATATTTCACTATCAGCTAACCCGTTATGTAACTCGAAACAATACCGTAATTATATTCACAACATTAACATGAAGGTTCCCATTAATTAAGTGTATATTATTCACAACATAAATATACAATACAAGCACCCCGAGAACTAAGCTGCGATGCACACATACTCTGCTATCCATCCCGGTACATCACGTACATAAGGATTACATATTCCGAATCTCTCAGGAATAGTTCACATATAACAACATCACAAATAATGGAGGCCAACACAGTCACATCACATGGGTCACGCACATACCTACGCTCCCACGATCAGCGGACTTATTAATATCCCAATAAGTCTTTCTATGACCTATGTTCATCAAGGTAACCAGTCTAAATCTGGGCAACACAAGGATTAGAGGCCCTAAGCGATCGCAAACCTCCCGTGATAGCAAGTATGGTAGGTATGTCATACACACAATTCATATACCAATACTAAGTAAACACACGTCTTAGTAATTCCGTAGTTTAATCGTAGTACTATTCTCATTCTAGTACCAATATATAATTTACACACTTTATACGATTCCGATTTATAATCATACGCGCTATAATCTATTCTCACGTCGTCGTAGACACTCACGTCTCAACCCAAACGGTTCATTGATTTAAATCACTCGTATATAAATTACTCCTCATAATAACCCAAAGTCCCAAATCTATCCATACAACATCAAAGGAAGGTTATCTATATCCTCGAACAAGTTTACGGGACTCTAAAAATCGAAGCAGTCCAAAAAGGCCCAGACTGCCAACTCGTTAGAAGTCTCGTTCGAACGAGACTGTTCGAACGAGATTCCACTGTCAGCTCGTTAGAAGTCTCGTTCGAACGAGATCCAGTTCGTTCGAACGAACTGTACCTTCTAACGATATCTCGTTCGAACGAGATTATCGAACGAAACTGCCCCTCGTTAGAAGCGACTGGTCAACTCATTAGAAGCTCGTTCGAACGACCTGGGGATGGTTTCTAACGACTGACCAGTTTCGTCCCAGATTTTTCTAAATCTCGTTTTTCACCATTTTTACTCCTCAAATCTCTTCTAAACTAAGTCCCAACAATCGTTTTAAGGTCTCTAAACAATCCTAAACATATTATAATCACATCCTAACACGTTTTGAAGGATTAACTTACCCTAACATCGATTAATATACAAATCTCTACATTTTTTCCCCCAATTTCTCAAGAACATGAACCCTAAAACTTGTAATCATCAATTAGCCCATTCTAAATTCGTCTTTGTTACATTCAACATACATTAATACCAGAATAATCATCTCTATGTGGTTCTACATGCAATTTATCCTCAATATTCAAATCCTAAGTCCAATTAACATGGGTTTTCATTCATCTTCCAAGAACAATTTTAATTTTTCAATTTTCTAACATGGAAAGAACATTCTCTGAATTTAAATATAATTAAATCACTTGCCTTGATTGACTCTGAGTTTGGTGTTGATTTCTGTAAAGATTTCTGCAGAATTCCTTCTCTTTCTCTCCCTCTCCAAGCTATCTTCTCCAAAGGTGGCTAGGGTTTTTCTTTGGGAAAGTTGGAAACCTAAATGATAACCTCCGTAGCTTATTGGGTTAATATGGGTTGGTTAGTGGCTTAGTGGGTCAATTCCCAATCAGATTAAAACTCCCAATTTTCGTCACTTTTAATTCTCCAAAAATACAAAATTACTAAAATGCCCTTTATGTTGCCGGTATGGCCTAAAAATACCCCGGGACCCAAACTATACCCCCGGCTAGTGTTTTCTGACTATATCGACCCTTCCGGACGCGTTGGCGCACTCAAAATGACCATACGGATAATAGAAATAAAAATCACTTTTATAATTAAAATAATACACCATGACGCGGCGGTCACACGCGTCTCAACAAAATTCCCAAATTGCCGTATATAAATCTCACGACAAATTTCATAATTCAATATTCATATAACATCATGTATGCACATAATCAAATACCAACTCGCATCTCGTTAGTATTTTTAACCCGGATTAATTTCCAATTAATACGCATTTAATTAATTAATCCCAAAAATAAATATAGCCAAAAGTACGGGGTATTACAGGGACCAGGTATGCACTTTACAGGGTTTGTATTTTAAAGCCTAGTTTTTCTCCCAGAGCCTCAGTTAATTGACTCTACATGATCATATGTTAAATAAATGCTAATCAAATTACACAACGACTAAATATAGACATGAAAACATACTTTTCAAAACTATTCTCAGGAAAGTTTTAGTGAGCCAAGTTAGTTTAAAACTTTTCACAAGATATAGTCTAATAATTTTTTACCCCCACTACTTCTTTGAACAAGCAAAGCTCATCCTTGCGGCGGCACCCCGAATATGTGTTTTCATATCAAATAGTTTTCAAATGTCGGACTTTGATTAAAGTATTTTTAACATATAAATATATCAATCCAACATAATGAAAATTATATATTAAGGAATGGGCTCCATAAATACCATACTTTTGTATATTCTATACTCGGTATCCCGTCCCTTACACCCATAAATATGTGTCGCTTATTGGAACTACATTAGCTTTGATCATAAGTCTCCTTCGATACGTCAGCGCTATACTGAACTAAACTCCTGAAGCCCAAAACTTATAATATGGCACTTCGCGTATTATCTATTAAGGATGCATTCGTCCTAGTCCAAATAATGGAGTAACCATCCCGAGGAATACAACACATCCAGGATTTTAGCCACCTCGATAGGGGATACTTAGATTTTTTTTGATGGCTTCTGGTCCACTCCAGTACTAAATACACTATCCCCTCTCCCTACACCTCCAAACTAGCTCAAAGTTTTACTAACTCTTTCTAGTTAGTTATCTCCCGGTCGACGATTTTTATGGACAACTCCCATTCTGACCCTCCACCAAAGCTAGCATTTAACACCAAGAAATCTTCCCCCTCATAAGCCAATTCCTACACTTTCACAAACATCACATTGGAACACGTGAATAATCGAACTATATAGGATTTGATCTCGTGACTACACAAATACGTAGACACAATACCAAGTGTATTTAATGAGTACAAGTCTCAATAATATATATATCTTGATGTATTGTTCCCATATAAATGAAATCGTCTCTCACCTCTATTACACCCTCTCCCATACATATTACAAACGAGATATAAAATTATATCAAAGCTACAATCTATTATGCACCCCCATACAAACGTACAAACATGTATGCATACTATAAACAACCAAACTATGTAGGCTTTGATCCCAACTCTTCTTGGGTACGTAGGCATAATGCTGAGTCTTTCTCGTGAACACGAGCCTCAACAACGTATCTATCGATATATGTTCACTACAGAGATGCACCCATCTCTTATATTACCCTTCTATCTCTCCTCATACCTCAAAATAGATATAAAACTATCTCAATGTCGAGCTCTCTCGCACACTTACATACATACTAACGACCACCTATTACATAATCACGGAGTCATACATAAGCACCCTTGTGTACTTGCATCAATTAAGTGACATTCCTATACCTCTCACTTAAACTAATTTCCTACCTAAGCACATATCTATGCTTAAGGGATTCTCAACATAAGGACTCTAAACCAGTTATCAAAATAACTAAAAAGTAATCAATTAATGTTAAGAGCGATAACAGGTATATGATTAAGTAAGTGTAAATAACAAGTGGGGTGCCTAATACATTCTCCACTCGTAACCCGATTCCCGAACCCACACAACAACAATCTCTTAACCAAGCACAGACTTAAACCTTCCTTGGGATTAGCTCGAAAGGGATAACAAGAATATTTTATTTATTTTTATATAAAACAAACTAGCGACTCTAAAGAAACCAACAAAATCCATTATTGCACTAAACACATTAGGCATAGGCTAAAAACAAAGGGGTGTGACTCAAACTGAGCATAGCATCAAAGATCTTCTGGGTCAAAGTCTCATGTTCGACCCACGTCGAGCTCCTTGAAAAGGGGCCAACGGTAATTCAAGTAGCTCCATATGAAGTTTGGATGGAGCAGACAATATCACCGATAATAATAGAGTTAATAAATACAAACTTATTAACATTTTCATCAAACTAGGAATAGATACCAAGGTTTACAGAGCTAGACTCCATTCATGGTGAAAGGTTGAAAAAAGAGAAATAGTCTAGAGAGCTAAAATATGCTTAGAAAGAGAAAGCAAAAAGTAAAAAAGAAGAAGTAACTGAGATCTAGCTTAAATAGCTTGATGATATCGTGTGAAATGCAAAAAAATGCCAAGAAAATGCTAATGTGTGTCTTTGATAACGTTCATTATAAAATTCAGGATCATGGGGAAATGGGGAGGAAAAAGGAACCTTCAGTGGCTCCATCAATCCAAATACCCTCATCACTAGATTTGTGATTTATTAATGAACCAAGAAATTTAGATCAAATAGTGGGAATCCCAAGGTAGTCAAATGTATTACCTAAAGAGAATTGCAAAAGTTTCCCATCTTTCAAGAATTAATTATTCCCATTGGCTTCAAAAGATTATCATTGTGACACTTCCACGAGTGAAATGGGATTTGGTGGGACTAGTGATAACAATAAAACATGCATTCAGAAAAGACCAAAATTGAAATATTTTTAGGTCTAAAGGTACAAAAACAGTTACAAATACATGCAACATGCCAAATTTGGTTATAGAATAAAATGTTCATCAAATGGATAAATAAATATTATGCCAAGGTGACATCATTCGTTAAATTAAGAAATTAAATAGCAAACAAATAAGAAACTATATCGAATACCCAAAACACAATGCCTCAATTACAAGCCCTCAACAGTGGTTCAAAAAAAAATATTTTTCCATTGATAGTTCAAAATCTAGAAATTTAAACAATAGAAAACAAAACATCACTCTCTTGTAAGTGAGTAGTATTGAGGAAATGAGTAAGTGACAAAATGGTGTAGAGTATTCCATAAGTAGTTAAGATGTTTTTACTCTAAATCCAGATAAGGTTTAAACCAGGATAACTCTAAAAATAATAGCCCATGGGATTATAAGGCCATCCAGATAAACCCTTTCAAAAAAATCCTTTCCTCCAAAACCCCATTGGAAAAATAATAGAGGTCATCACAAGTTTTAACTCGATATTTATAGGATTCTATGTCAGCAACAAGTTGGTTAATTCTTCTATTAAAAGAAGGATAAGATCAAATAAAATATTAAATATGGTCTTTGGATATATGAGGATGGTTCTCAAAATGTTTAAGGACCATACATGTCCACGAAAATTATTCATGGCATGGCCTTTCAATAGGACTAAGGGAAGAAGGTAAGAGAAGTCATGAAGGACTTCCAAAGATTTATCAATACCCTGACTGAGTATAGCCAGTATTTAAAGCAACTTAGACATATTATTCCAAATCATTAATAGGATCCCCCACCAAAATATTTTAGTAGACTATAAGATCAGAGATGGGATTGACAAATAAGAGGGTTTCAGTGACCAGGGCTTTGAAGGCACTCGAGTCAAAACTATTGTCAAATAAGACAAAATAAATATACACAACATTCAAAATAAGATGGTATGAAGGTTGAATAAAGGTTTGGGAGAGAGAATTAATCATGCCATACTTAGGAGCCTCATAAGTAGCTCATTACCAAGCAATGAAAAGGTTCGTGTATTCATTGGCATCAGTTTGAAAAGGATATAAAGGCTCGATTGTCCTTGACTAAGCATAAGTTCCCCTAAGATCATAAGTGAATGAGGAATAGGTCACTTATGGTAGGTATTCGATGGAAAAACGGTGGCATATAAGTATGATTAACACTTAGTTCATCAAGGGGTGGAGCTCGTAGGGAGTTAATGTGAACCAAAGTAGGATGATGACTCTTGTCAGCAGGTTCTTTAGGGCCAAGCTCAGTTACTTCAGCTTCAACCATTAGTTCATCATAAACTTGAATAACTTTAACTCCATCCATATCCTTTACACCATTAATCGAAGATTTATTAACTATAGTAAATAAAATAATGTCCTCATAAGAATAAGGGAAATGAAGCAGGCGATAAGCCCAATCGTTAAAAAGTCTACAATGATACGACCTAGCGTAATTGGTGAGATGCAGAGGTGGGACTTTTGACTAGTAATACACTACATAAAATCCATCCAAAATAGGTGGATGAGGGATAGCAGTATATGAAATAGAAGTGCACTCGATAAGGATACCCATATTCCATGTGCCCTAATTTCCAACATCAACCTGATTTCCATCATTAAAGTGGTTAGAAGTACCAGCGGCAATGACCCAAGGATTTATATTATCTTATATGGAGTTTGAGGTTGAACCAGAATCATGAACGCTTTTTGGGCTAGCACCATTTTTCTCTTGAGAAGCCATTGTTAAATATAGAGAAGCCGAAAAAAGAAGAGACAAGAAGCTCAGGTGAATTACCTAAAAGACTGATGGATTGAAATGATGATTTTATCAGTGCCAAAATATGCTCACTTAAGAAAATTTTACTCAGAGTAATGATGACAAAATGTGGAGTGATGGCATGTGACGTTTAACATTTTGTAATTTAATTTTTTTCTAAAAAATCAATTAGTGCGGGGGTATGTTTATACCATATAATCACCTTCCATTAAAAAGTTTCCACATGGAATTATAAACTAGTAATCACAACTGAAATATAATGGACCGACTTATTATAAATGGTTATTCAAATGATTGAAACATGTCAAGACTTTGAACGTGGGGGAAATGAAGTACCTAAGTGAGAAAATCTAACTGGGTAACCACCCAATAGTTACAAGGAAGTTTTATGGAAAGGAACTCTATAAATAAGGAGATAAAGGACAAAGGAAAAGACGACCCCCTCAACAAGAAAAATACATGGGCTCGTTTTACCTCTTTTTCCTTTTATTTCCCTTAATTTTTATTTATTTACGGTTCTATTTGTATTCGAAGTAGCTTGTGAGGTAGTTCATAATTCATTTTAATTTTTATAAAAAGTTCCTTTGCCCTTTACATTTAAGCTGTTTTTACTTTCATTAGTGTAACCTTGCTTTACATTCTGTAGTGCAGTTTTTTCTTTTATTGCATTTATTTTTCCCAATAATTTTTTAAGCTTTACTTTAATTTCAGTTTATGGAAATTAAATTTTCTTCTTTAGTTCAAGTTATTTATAGTTATTTAGCAATCACAATAAACTCTTACTTAAGGGAGGTAAAAGCCTTCTTGATTGAAGCATCTAATGGTGATCGCAAGATAATCAATTAGTTGGCAAGACCCTAACCTTACCTGACACACTCATAATTAATCAAAATGCATAAACCAAGAGAGCAACCCAAATAAGTAAAAGTATATATCGGCTTTGCATGTTTGGATTATTCGTCTGGCGTATGAGTTCCTGGTGGGAGTTGAGATTTGGATCCAACACCGTACTATTTATCACTTGTTTTTAGGTTTCATGTTATTTCTATATACAATACAAAAGGTCATGAATGCACCTCATTTAAATGAGTGGTTGGAATGCTACGTGGGAGAAATGTGCATTCATAACTTTTTGAATTGGGAACGACTTGAATTACAAGGAAATAATTCCATTATAAAGGAGGAAGAATGTAATACTTCATATTTTTAATCAATAAAATATATGGTTATTGAATGATTAATATAAATTATCTCATGCATAGGGTCGATTGTGTAAATTATGAAGATGTGGATTTCGTTTTATAATTGAATTTATATCGAGAATATAAATTATTTTGAATACCTTGTAAATTAATAATAGTGTTGTTATTCATGTTTGTATTACGAGCTTGAACCATTTGGCGTTCTTGGGGATACAAAGGTCCGGAATGGTGTTTTCAGATGAATTTGGCCTCAGTCATGGATACCCTTTTAGGTTAAGCTTTGGGAGCATCTGGGTAGTGTTTTTGACTTATTTAGAACTCTTAAATTATTCCCATAGGAGACCTTCGGGATTAAGAGGTTAAAACGAGATTTAACCCTCACAAATAATATATTTAAAACATAATACAAACCTTAGCCTGCAGAGGAAATTTTGGGAGAGCATGGAATCAACTACAGGAATCTAACAAGAGATTCAATTAAGTGATTTGAGGAAAGAAATAACTTGGTTTACTATTTATTATATGTAAATTATTTATGTTCAATTGATACTTCGATTAAAATTGGGTTAGTCACATGCTATGTTGAGATCTTATGCAAAATCATAGAATATATTAGTTTTAATCTTGTTAAATGTATATAACTATTTAGATTTGATGTAGGACAGTATGATGATTCACATTATTGGATTGATTTTTTTATGATTCAAATTTGTTTTAAATGTTTAATCCTGTGATTAAGAACAAATCTTATTTGGGAAGTTTTGGGACTAATTATAGGTTAGAAGAACCTTTAAATGCGATCTGCTATGAAGAAAATCGAGTTAAATGAATTATGGGCTGCAATTTTTAATGCTATGTTGTTTTGGGAAAACCCAATTCATTGGGTATAAGGACCCGATTTATCAGGCATTTTAAAAAACTTACGGTTAAAGACATAATTTGTCTTATTTGGATCCCTTTGATGAGGTTACATGATTATGAACTAAGAGACTTATGTAGGTGATTCATATAGGATTTAAGAGGTAGATTTCTATATAGGTACATACAAATACATTACTTATGACTGAGGCTAGCTCGAGAGACAGTTATCCTAATTTATATTGTTAGGGTTATATATTGTAAATTTATACATGTAATGGATATTGTAGCTATATGTGGACATACCGTGGTGTGTGTTGGCTCGTGAGGAATCTATATGTGCAGATTTAATGGAATTTAATTTACGAGACCATATAGTATGGTCATGGAAGATAACGCAAGTTCTGTATAGGTCTATATCCTGATCTTACGCGCATTTAGTCAACTATCTTGTGAGAGGGATACATAAGAGGCTTAATATATCATGTAATCTTTGAAATTTATTACATGGTGGTGTGACGACATAGTGATTTCCCCATATACGATGTGTATGTTTACATTTATTAGGGGTGGGACCTCCTTTCAATTTACCCGATAGAGGTACGAGGAGTTTCCAAAGGGTTGATAACTTCGTAATGTTCTTATATATATAACCGGTCTGGTGATGGAAATATTTATACAAGGATATTAGATTACGTCTGTGTTCTAAAAGTCACACCTAGGCTCCACCTAAGCGCGCCTAGGGTTGAGGCTTGGGAGAAATGCCCGCCCTAAGCCTTTACGCCTTATTCTTGGTAAAAGCCCTAATGCGCACTTTTTTCTAAAAACAACCATGCTTTAGTGAAACGATATCTCCCTTTAAAGACTTCTTTTATGAGTCGGACCATTATCTCTTCCAAAACAATCAAATAGTATTTTAATTTGCAAATATTCAAACGTAATTTTATGGTATGTACAATTTTAGTATCTTTAATATCCTTATTATGGTTAAAAATATTTAAAAAGTCCTAAACGCCTTTTTACACCCAAGGCCCGCCTAGGCTTATAAATCTTAAAGCTTGGTTTCCATGCCTCGATCACACCCCGCATTTTTTAGAACCTTGGATTACGTTATTACGATCACAGTGATATAGTTGTTTTATATGTAAAACATATAATGAATCATTTGTTCCTATGATACAGTGTTTGATATTATGTAGTTAATTATGTGGATCTTACTAGTTACCCGCATAATGGATAGTTGGGTAAATAGGCCAGCATGGGATAGGTTGTGTGTGTATTTTATATCATAGTAATTAGACTAGTGATGGGTAGGATGTAATGGGATTTTGGGCAGTAACTTAGTTTTCCAAGCGATGCGTAGAGCTTAAGTAGGTATTATTTATGATAGTAGTCAGTCTGTATTTAAGGACTCATCCTACTTAGACATTATGTGAGGTGAGGATACTATGACTGGACAGTAGTCGGATCAGTAAAAATACTATGATGAATTGTGAGTTAGGAGTTACATAGGGTATACGAGTAGTCTTGGGGACTTGAGTACTTACTTTATTAACTATGCTTAGAGTATGATGTGAATGTATATCTAGGATTTCCTTAGTTATACGTGAGGAGGGATACCTTTGATGTGAGTGCCGACAGGGATGAAAAGAGATTTAAATGAGTCTCATTTAATAATGTTTAAGTAAAGCAAGCTATTTCTTGCAATATGTGGGTTCTGACCCACGTATTTTTCTTATATGCATTTTCAGGTTCAGCAGTTGCACGAGAAAGTATGAGTAGATTGATTATAGGATCAGTCTTATCCATTGATTAATGTTGGAGATGTAGAGTTATATCTTACGATAATTGTCTTGTAGTTGGGCTTTGTATATTTCATTTTATTGTTAAGAGATTTTTATGGGCCCTTGGTGGGTTCAAAAGTTGTTTACATTTCTGTTTTGGTTTTAGATTAGTTGATAAATTTGTATTGCGGAGACATGTTTATTTCTATTAATTTGGATATATGAGACTCATATCTATAATCTTATTTTATTCTCATCTTTTACATACTTGTGTGGATAGCTTTAGTTTTATTCAATTATTCATTAATGCTTAAAATGATATAAATAGTTTGACGCCCCATATCTTCGATGTATTAGGTTTCCCACCTTCTGCTTGGAAAATAGGGTGTTTTATATGGAACGTGAAGTTTTGGATAAAGTCAAAAACTTCACATGTAAAATGCTAATGTTATTCTAATAATGTAGAAAAAAAAGTGTCTCAGGATCAGACTTAATAACAAACTCCTGAACGATGAGGTACTCTCGCAAATGCTAGATAATCTAAACAATGACCTAGAGATTGAGATCATGAATAGTTCAGAACTGGTAGGGAGAGCTTATAGATAAAAAAGGAAACCAAATGAACGTTCCAAAAAAGAATTTCACCAATCAGTGATTTGCAATCATAGCCAGACAACTCAAACAACTGGCTGAATTCTTGGAGGGCAAGTATAGCTCTTGTAGGCATTTGGTCCTTGATGATCCGGAATGCCTCATCAGCTAAATTTATCAAATGGTAATCGATGTTCACCACACTCATAAGGGAAGTTATGGGAGACATAATGGTGATGAAGCTAAAAATAATAAATGGTAAAAGCTTACTAAGCCCTGAAAACTACGCACTTAGGAGATTGATGTATGAATAATCCAATCAACAATCATTTAAACCTTGGAATAATATTATCGAACACTCTCAATATGTATGATAAATCTAGCAAGCTCGTCGATAGAACCATAAACGATAATTTTTGCAATTCAAAGTGGAACTAATGGACACTCAGAAGCTTGAGTATTTGCATAACATGATCCAATTTTTCATCCTCGGAGTGGTGTTAGATAAGAATAATATCAAAGTAAAACACCATGAATTTCACCAAAAAGGGACGTAAGGTCTAGGTTGTCACCCTTATAAAAGTCAATGGGGAATTAGATAGGCCAACTGGCATAGTTTCTCACTAAATATAAGTCGTCCTTATTTGAAATGATTTCTTACACTCATCACCAACCTCATATGAATACTGTTACACGTGCAATCAAAATCAAGTACAGAATACATATTGTCCCCATAAAGTTGAACTAGTATGTCCTCAGGTTGTGGAAGAGGAAATATCTACTTTATGATGATCTTATTGACTGCTCGAATATTGTTGCAAAACCTCCTACTATCATCCTTCATTAAAGTGGCAAGGGAAATAATGACACCTGGTGACATTCTCTCACATAAGAATCCATAAGTGTACAACTCATACACATGTCTCATAACCTCATCATACTCGAGAAAAGACATGTGATAGTGAGGCATATTGGGAAACGCAGTAACATAAACAATATTGGTAGCATGATAAATGTAAATAAGGGGTGGAACATTGAAGGATGGAATGCACACATACTCAAAGGTATATAGAACCTCTTATGAATAAACTATATGGGGCCAACATGTTCGATCTCCAAATATGACACATTATATAATACATGGGACATCTATATCATTGATGGTCAGCCAACTCATTAGTATGTAGTAAAACACTTACTCTTGTACCTCTAACATATGAGCCGAGGCTGGAACCAAGGTGGAAAAAGGTAAATAGGTATTCAACCCTCACATAAAGAGGATCTACATACGCCCAATTATGTTAAAAGGTATATATATGTTCAACCAAACTTCGTGTAGTGTTCAATGATCAAGTTGTTATGTTTTACCTAATAGCTAGTGGAAAATGGTCATATCAACCATTGTACACGATATCTAATCTAAATAGGTTCCGACTGAGAAGGGCACATGACACTCAATGACCGGTTCTAGTGGGGAACAACCCTCATGCCAATAAATTCAACGCGTGACTTATGATGGCTCCATCCTCGAAGGTATATAGAATAAATCTTATCAACAAAGGGACATCCATGTCCATAATTGCCAATATATTTACTAATATGTAGTAGTATCCCTAATTATGTACCTCTAAGACATAAGCCATGGCTGAAACCAAGGGAATAGAGAGGAAATAAGGTTTCGACCCTCAAATCGAGAGGATATCGACTTATGTCCCATCATGTTGATATATATATATATATATATATATATATATATATATATATATATATATATATATATATATATATATATATATATGTGTGTGTGTGTGTGTGTGTGTGTGTGTGTGTGTGTTCTCTTAACTCATCTTGTAGTGTTCAATAATCAAACTACCATATTTAACCTAGAAGCTTGTGGAAATGGTCATATTAACTATAGTGAACAACACTTAATCTAAATAGGGTCCGATGCAGACGGTAACATGACAATTCTTAGTCTCCCATGTTAGCCAATGCTACACGTTACTTCTAGTGGCTCCACCGATAAACGAAGCTTTTCCACCATCTCTGTCGTGAAGAGGTTGTCACTAGAATCCCCATTGATAATTTTGGTACATAATTTTCCCTAATGCATGCATTTCAATGCCAATCAAAAATCTAAATTGAAGGTAATGGATCAACTCAGGTTTGGTGATATACCAAAGAAGTGATGGACCATGTTTTAGGCTAAGCGGAAGATGTGACCAATAATGGAGGATGAGGTTAGGTTAAGGGGGTGTAAAGGGACAATGCATTGGTAGTAGTGGATGACCATGTAATATAGGACAAATGCAT